>CM021702.1:36044702-36146007 GCA_011074415.1 Stictonetta naevosa
AAAAAGGAACAAACAGAAGCAAATTAACAGAGAAGTACACTTAATACCAAAGTTGCTCGTGGGTCACTTAGCTTACTGGCTCGTCCACTGTCAGTGCAGTGAGCCCTGTGTCCCCCGCAGCACTCAGCAGCGTCTTCAACAACTCTGAGAACCAGAGGAGTATTTAACATAGACTTTGACCAGAAGACCCAGCTCGAGCAAACCGTCCCATCAGCAGGGAGCACGGTGCTGGAGAAGGGCCACAGCCCTGCTCTGCCACCGAGAAACTTCTCCTGCATCCATCACAAGTTTCAGCAGCCTCAGACAAAGAAAGCCTCACCAGGAGCGGGTAAGTCAGGTCAGTCAGATGAATGTATATTAAAAACACAGATGGGTTTCAAAAGTCTGATTCAAAAGCCAAAGTATAAATTAAACGCTTGAGGAAATATTATTTACACATCGTGTTTTCCGAGAGCAACAAAGCACTGTTCTAAAATGATGTTTCTAACCCCTTTTGATAAACTGCATATACAAAGAATAAATTTAAAGTTAGATCCATGAAGGCTGTCAAAGGCTACAGCGTTTATTTGCAGGAAAGAGGAACAATATTTTGACTTCTCTTGATCAACCTTTCAGGAAGGGGACCTTTCTGTGACTTAAATGTACAAAGAAATGCCACATTAGTCAAAGGTCTATTTCCCCACCACAACAGGAACATTACTTCGTAATGACCTCCAGAAGGCCTCTATTTTTCAGTGTGGATTGGGTGAGGGGTGAAGTTACTGCCACTGCCAGCCGTAGCTGGCCACGTCCAAGCAGCAGCTCAGAGGATGCCTTTTCTTCTGCAAAGCCGTTTCTGGTTCATCTTCTGGTATCCACAGTGACAGATCTACCTACGTCAGGATGGCACAAAACACCTGACATGAAATGGAGTGATCTTCCTTTGGGCTCCACATCCCGTGTAGCCGGTCCCCACGCGGGCAGCAGCCCCGGCTGGGAGCTCCACAGCCAGCCCAGCACCAGCCCACACCCACCCATCGAGCAATACCCAAGTGGGAAGATGAGAAATGGCCCCAGCTTGCACCGGGGAGGTTAATGCTGGGCATTAGGAGAAATTTCTTCACCAATAGGATTGTGCAGCACTGGAACAGGCTGCCCAGGGAAGGGGTTGAGCCACCCTCCCTGGGGCTCCTGAAGAAACACAGATGTAGAACTTTGTAGCATGGTTTAGAGGTGGACGTGTCAGTACTAGGCTAAAGGTTGGACTAGAGGATCTTGGAGGTCTTCTCCAGCCCGAGTGATTCTGTGATCTCCAGCTCACTGCAGGCACGCAGCACAGCTGGAGAGGCACTCTGCACAACTCCTGGTTTGGTTTCTTCAATTTTCAGCAATATGGATCTATTTGTTGAAAGGCTAAAGCTTTTTTTTTTTTTTTTTGGGGGGGGGGGGGTGTCCCAATGGGTTAGTTTGGTAGAATGTTTTGGTTTTTAGGCTTGATTTTTTAAGACAAGGCCTGAGATACCTCGCTTTCATTTTGTGTCTCCTCTGCTTCAAATAGGCTTTGCGCACACGTGCAGCAGGAACACTAACAGCATTTATTTCCATCCCCAGTCTGTCACTGCCACTTTCTTTCAAGCCTTTTCCCCAACCTCCTTTTTATGACTGTAATCATGTGATTACTACGTGGTGCACCGCTGCTGCATTTCAGGGATTGATCGTAGAGCTGTGTCTTACTTGAAGCACGCATCCAGGCACAAGCATAACTTACTTGGTATCCTCATCCAGGAGGGTAAATCCTATCTTACCTGAAAAGCACAGACCTTCTCCTTTTTTTCACTTTTCACTTAAACAATCACCTCCAGTCATCCAGCTGAAGTTAATCCACTCCAAACGGGGTGGCCGTGCTGCAAAACCGCTGTCCCAGAGTGATGCCATCAGCAGAACAGAATGCTTGAATTAGCATCTGATGAGCTGTGCTAACGTGAATTACAGGCTGCGCCTGCATCCCAGCACATCCCTGCTTCGGGCTCAGCAGGACTCCAGCTCCCCGGTGGGTGGGCTGGCTGAGGTTTCAAGCACTGCTTAGCTCGTGGCTTTCAGCTGTAGGCAAAAGTTAGCAGCAGCACTAAGATTGTGTTTTTGCCAAAGGCTTCAATAAAAACATGCTGCCACTCTGCTTCTTACCCCAGACAGAATATACATTTAGTTCATAGCCAGCAACACTTTAACCATGACTGCTTGGAGTCTACTGGCTAAAAGATGAAACTGATATTAAATTCACAGTACCTGCAAACAGATAGTGGAACCTGGGAAATAAAGACGCCAGAAGAGCTGATTTCAGTACTATTCCTGCCATAAATTCTAAAAACTTGTGAGAATAAAAGAATTCTTTAGAATATTCTTTATAATACAAAAGTATTAAATTTTATTACACTTTGAAAATACTTTAATTTTACCTTTCAATGTTTACTGGGAAAACACCCTTGTGCTTCTGGAGCCTGAGCACTTAGCAGTAGAACTTGGCCATTTATCTTCAGTAATGGCCCACCCCACTGTTCTAGTTTCTGCTTGGGTAATATGTTTATTGCAGCTTGGTGGAGTGCTATGATTTATTTATGTTATAACCCTAGTACTAATAGATATGAATGAATGGGAACCAGAGCAACACACTGATGTGATCTTCTAAACAGCACTGCCAACATCCATCCTTCATACCCAGACACGACGTAGAGTTCTGCTGCTGCAATAACACTATTTTGGAAATAACATTTCTCTGTAGTAATTTTCAAGGAGCTGAACCGATCAAAGGGAATTTTTAATTCCTTCCTGCAAACTCAGACTTCTCACAACCACTCCCCTCTTGGGTGCCAGCAGTGAAGATACATCCCTGAAGGGATACAGGCAGACATGGCATCTCTGGAGGAAACAGGTGTTTCCATACTAGTTTTTCCTTTAATATGTCAGAATTCTGAAAACCTGTTGGTGAAAAATTAGCACTTCAACAAGACTGATAGTCTTGCTCTTGTCACTATCCTCATCAGCAACAAGAAGCAAACATATCTCTAAAAAGAAAAGATACAAGGGTTTGAACTGAGTAGCAGATACTTTGACATGTGATAGTCTCCTTAATTTCTTTAACAGAGACAGATTTTACCAGGAGCATTCAGAAGGCTGGCTGTTTACAGCACTGGCATTGTGAAAGATGTAGATACAAGTCTCCGTTACCACAATTCCTACATTTCCTGTTTTAAATGTAGGACCAAGATCCACATTTTGGACGCAGGAGCTAAGTACCCTGTCTCCAGCCTGTTTTACAGTCTCACTTTTCTTTCCTCCACTTTTTCTAGTTTCACAAGTACATGCTTGAAATTACATCTGTTCCAGATTAAAAAAAAAAACTTTCATAATTCTGCAGATAGGAACCGTTGCTGCATTAGACCAAAACTGTGTGTGGCAGCTTAGCATGAGAGGCCCCATGTGAGTTAGCAGAAGCATGGTAGCCCTGCACTCCCCAGCTGGAGCCGTGTAGGATCATGTGCAACACTTTGGGAACTGGCAATTGCAAGCCAACACCTTCCCCACTGCAGCAAGCCCACATCTGCCTGCTAATAACACAACAACACTTATGACAACAGAAAGCTGCCGCGAGACATTCACAGCCATCCCGAAACTGGGCGCAACTTGGTAGGAGAAAGTGGCAGAGCTACAGCTCTGCTTTGGAAACCCCAGTGGAATCTTGGCTGCTAATGTGCTGTATCATTAACAGTGAAGGAAGTTTTTTTTTTTTAAAAAAAAAAAAGCAGCATGACGATCAAGTGATTGTACAAAGTAATTCAAGCTCTATTCCTTTGTCTCCTGACGTTTTATGTTGTGCTATGCGGCATATTCCGATCTTCAGATGCTATCTCTCAACAGTGACAGAAGTGAAATATGGCTGATGTAGACCATAAATTAATATGAACTAACCTTATACAAATGTTCAAAATAAGAAATTTGCCATCCTTTTATGTCATGATTTAGAAGTTTTACTTCAATTGTCACTCTTATTCAATATGCTCAGACTTGAACTCCAGAGAGGTCTGTGTGCTCTCCAGAGCAATGACAGCAAGTAAAGATCCTGAAATTACCAACAGACTTGCAACATCTACACTCGTGGGGGGTATAGAGGCTGCAAAGTGTTTGGCTGCACTTCACTGAAGACTTGTTTTATAGCCTTCAGCAGTGAAACTCATGAGCAAGAGATAAACTCAATTCCCCATCCTGTTAAACACCCAGGAAAACCGAGCAGCATCTCAGCCCACAGCCCAGGGGACATCCCAAGGCAGCTCTACGGGAGCACTCAGACAGGCACAGGGCTCTGCAGCCCCTGCAAGTGTGAAGGTTTGGGTTTTAGAGGGCATAAAGCTCATGGTAGAATCTCAGAAACAATCACAAGGAGTAAGGTGATCTTTTTACTGGGAACGCTATTCCTATCTTCCCATAGCACAGGATATTTTATTTCAGCACAAGACTGCTCTACTGAGAAGGAAAGCAAGGGCAGACGAATCATTTGGGACCGGATTGCTTCAATACATTTAGGTGCCAGAAAGCAGCTGTTGTTAAGAATCAACTTTAAGCATATTCCCCAAGACTGAGCAAAGCTGTTATCCACCTTTTTTCAAGGAGTGTTAACGTATCTTATGTGTAAGTGGAGCAGAGCCACGACTGCCTGGGCTGCCCTGTCGCATCTCCTCCTGCCCAGCCCCAGGGACCTGGAGGCCTCCAGGTGGGCACAGGGGGTCCCTTCCCCAGGCAGCCCACGGGCAGGAAGCACGGCAGCTCCCAGGGGAGCAGGTGACGGGTGGAAAGCACTCAGGCAGAAGAGACATGAGGGCTGTTCTACCATATTTCATTTTAGCAATTTCACACCAAACTGTTTTGCAATGAGGAGGAAGAAGCGAAGGAAAACAAACAACATATCCTCCCCTCTGTTCATGTTTTCTAGGTCTGACGTTGCAACTTTTGGTGGAATACGTTTTGAGAATGCTTAATGGCCAAGCCCGTTGGGTAAGGAGCTCGCTGCCAGATCCCTCTGTTTGAGGGGCCGCCTCCGGAGCTCAGGGAAGAACACAAACGCAGCCGAGACATCTCTACAGCTTAGCACAGCTGGCTCTAAGCAGCAGCTAACCAGATGCTTTCAGAGCGTGTGTGTTCAGCCACATATATTGGAAGTGCAGCTCACTCGCGGACACACTGCTGCCCTTAACTTCTCTACAAAAGCACCAATTCCCCGCAGGCTGCAGCGGTCTCTGAGGCAGGTGCTTGCAGCCGAGCCCTGAACCCACAAACACGCACACCTCTGTTCAGTTTTAAGTAATATAAATGTTAGGCAAGCATTGAGAGAGGACCTATCAAGCCACGGTTTTGAATTTGCACATCAGTGATGTACTCACATATTCACTGGATCAGGTCTGGAATCACTATCATGTGCTTTTGAAAATCTGCCTCCAGAAATGGGCATCATAAATTTGGAGTAATAAAACAAGCAGGCAAAGGGAAACAACATACCATTTGTACATATTTGCTGTATTTTACTTAAATTAGTTTTACCTTTGTGGCTATTCCAAATTCTTCCACCATCTCTAGGTACTTTAATAACCTTTTCATGGAAAAATTAGTCTCCTCATACACCAGTTAATGTCAAACAAGGTGCTTGCAAATCTAGGCTTGTTGCCTGTTGAAAGCAGTAACAGATGTCCTTTCTGATCATTATTTGTTGCACATATGAACCAGCTACTGAGAGGTTCTAAATCACAGATGTGTTTGTTTGATGCTTCCATTTCATTTGGAAATACTTCTATTGGCCAACTGCATAAGAACTGATTTTGCAAAACAGATGGAGATTATTCTGCTGATCACTGGTTCTTAGTCATAGTTCAGAATATTTTCTGTGCTGTTCCTTTGAAGTATATTCATGCAAAAACAACCACATTAAAAATCCCTCCTACATTAAAATACAGTAAAAGTTCAGTGGTAACCCTCAAGAACTCCCAAGGAAATCAAGGGTAAAGCTGATTTTCTTGCTACTCTACCCTGATGTTCTAGATGAAGTGACATGAAGAGGTGCATTCTTACTTTGGGACAGACACCTTCGGTGGCAAGAAGGCATAGCTCATGTACAGCACTAGGGTAGAGTGGAGTTTGCCTGTGCTCCATCTTCAGCCGTGAGCATAGGTGGAAGCAGGAGAGATTTTGATGGTAGGAAAGGGGCTGCTCAATGCAGATTAGAGGATGTAATATACAGTATGGTGACTGGGGTCCTGTCCCCCAAAGACCTGCTCTAGAGATCATTTTAATACCCAAAGTCTTTATGAGGTCTAGAGCCATCTGAATATATGTAGAATAAAAACTGAATTTTGCCCTGAAGAGCTTAAACGAAACAGAAGAATTAGCATAAGATGCAGAAGTGGAGGAGACACTAGGATTAAGAGGTAAGAGTAATAAGACCGCAATGTTATGTCTTAAGTGCAGTTCCAGCGAATCCAAGTTGTCTGTTTTTAAAGAAAAATGCAAAAGGATGGTGCCTCAGGAACAAGCTGCCAACTAGTAGGAAAAAAATGACTGGTAATAGGAAGAGCGTGTACCTGATAATTGTACCTTTGCATTTTACAGCAGAATCCAAGGAATGAGAAGCATAGCTATTGCCTAGACAATCCATATGAATAAATGAGTATCAGCCACCGTCAGCAGGAGACTTGGTACCTAGGGAGAGTGGCTGGAGAGCAGGCACCGTCTGCATGGCACTGTTTTTTGGAAGAGTAGCTGGAACAAGTTTTATGTTGATTCATAAATGTGTCATTTTTGGAGGGAGGCAGGAAAACGTGTGTGAGCAGAAACGGCAGCACAATGAATAAATACCAGGAGTGTGGGAGACGGGAGCACAGAGAGGAAGGGAGAAAACAGATAAAAGTTGAGAGGAAGAGAACACAGCCTGGATGAAAAACAGCAAGGAACAGGGAAAGGGGGAAATGAAAGACATTTTTACAGTTACAGAGAAACAATGATAGATTAAAGCCTGAATAAAACCAGAGGACGAGAAGGGAATATGCAGCACTGATGTGGGGTAGAAGGGAATGATTTGAAATGGAAAACACTGAAGAAACATCTAAATTGCTTTTACAATTTTCTTAACAAGTATATATGCAAAATTATCCCTCAGCCTACGATCATTAAATTTGTTAAAGAAGGTGAAGGTAAAGGGAGGCGGAGGCAGAAGAAATAAGAGAGGAAACAGCTCTGGCTATACTGCCTCTTCTCTAACCATATGTAGTCCATACTGGATGAAGCTCTCCTCTCCTCTTCCCCCATTTCATTTCTCCGTCGCATCCTGTGCTCTGCAACCTGCTTGAAATCCCACTTGAAATTCTGCTCTGAAATCTGCTTGTATTGGCCCTGCAGTCTTTTGAAACTTGAATGCAAATTAAACCATCTGTGTGGAGATGACAAATTCCACTCTCCTCCAGCAAAAGCTCCCACATGACAAAACACTTGGTATCCTGCCCTGTAAGATAGTGGTTGCCCAAGTAATTGAATTTTCCTGATGGCCCAGGCTAAAATACATGGCCAAAACTCTCCGTCAACCTTTTAGCAAGTGGACAAGCACAGTGAGCTGCTTGGACAGAGAGCAAGACATCCTAATCCTCCCTGGACAGAGACTCAAGCTAGACAAGACCAAGCCAGCCAGCATCGATGACCACCCACCTGAAATTCAGGCGGGGACCATGGCTTGGGGAAGGTGGGAAGCTCATGCTTAGGGGAGGGATGGTGTGCTAAAACAAGGTCTGTGAGCTCTCCTGCTTCACGGCTGTTTGGTTTTTGACAAAAGCTTATGATAAGGCAATAATAAACCAGACCAGAAGCAGTCCTCAAGATATGCTTGAAAGACAATTAAAATGGGGCAAAATTTGTTTAATACACATTTTCAGCACTACAAGGGAAATTCCAGTTATCTCAATTGGAAAGTTTGTCACAAAGCAGAGAAAAGTCTACCATAAAGCCTACAGAGCACAGCCCAATAGTATTAGACTTCAAATAGAGTATTTCAGATGTCTTTTTACACCAGCTTATTGTCTGTTTCCTTAGAAACCGGAATCGGCAGCCACAGGCGAAGGAGTTGGAACTTGTGATAATTTTAGCTGCTGCTGTTTGTTCCAACTTTTCTTCCATTTTCAAGGAAACACAAAAGTTTTGTAGAATTGGACACTGCCATTTTGTAGGACATGTGCAAAGTTTCAGTCTTTAAGCTCTGGATTTATATCAATCCTCTCTATTCATGAGGTGGTCCATGATATGTCCCATAATAGGCCCATTGCTCCAAACTGAACTCAAGGTCACACAAGCCTCACACATGTAACTAACGATCTTTACTCAAGATATTTTTAAAGGATGCCTGTGGGTTGCCTCTCAAAGCTTTGTATAAAATGCCTCAAAGTCAAACCCCATGAAATTATATCTCACCAACAGCTTTACCACTGTACCCATGATGGAGAACTAGCATTAACCAAATATGTATTTATTTATATATATATTTACTATAACCAGCTTTCATTCATACTATTTATTTGTACTAATTACAGACCACCTAGCTCAGCACATTCTAGTGCCAGTGGTGCTTTAAACTTCATGTCCTTACTTTTGTCTTTATTTCTTGCTTTTTTTCCATGCTTGTTTTAAGTCTATCGTTCTTTCTAAGCAGGCATAGCTTGAACTGTCAATAAAACTTCAATACAAAGTGTCAGCTCTTTGCTCCATTAAGCTCCATATTGTCCTCATCACCACATATTTAGGTCTCTGCTAAGTGTGTGACCTGTTTTGATTTTTGCAGGCTTACCGTCTTTTCTTTAGCATTACTGCTACTATTCAAGCTAGCTCATGCTTCCTGTTGCTTCTGTCATGTAAACTGAAAGCAAAATAAGATCTCAGGTCAAAGGAGCATAGCTGGAGAGACCCCTTCCAGAGATACTGAATCAGTGGTACATAGCTTTGTTTTGACTCAGCTGATAAAGAGCACTTTGTTCCCAAAAACAGTCTCTGCTAACCAGCTTTAGCTACCAATCATCTCATCTTAGGTATTTGTTCCGTAGGGTGAGTTTGTTTCACAGGGCTATTACCAGAGAACAAGGACAATCCCACAATTAGGACAAGGCAAGAAATCTCAGGTCACACATGTGGGGTGCATTATGTAAAAACAGCCAGGTGGAAGTACAAAGGAGCTGTGGACTCCACTTGGCCCCAAACACGCAACATTGCACCGCATTGCTCGTCCT
The DNA here is from genome assembly GCA_011074415.1 of Stictonetta naevosa. Classification (NCBI taxonomy): domain Eukaryota; kingdom Metazoa; phylum Chordata; class Aves; order Anseriformes; family Anatidae; genus Stictonetta; species Stictonetta naevosa. Next base: position 36,053,987 of record CM021702.1, read on the forward strand.
GGTGGTGCCTCAGAACTTCTCTGTGTAGGCAGAAGTTCAGAGACTCCTGAAGGCAGATCCTGGGCTGAACCCATCTGGGCTGCCAATAGGTCTGTCCCCAATCTGTTGAGAGCTTGTCCAAGTGATTTAATTGAAGCATTTCATGCTCAAAGCATTTTGTTAAAGGTTTGTTTCCTCTGATAGCTTTCTAGCTCAGTAGTCAGTATGTAGATTAAAATTTAATTTAACTGGCTTAATATGTTTTGGCCAACTGATTTTTTTTATTTTTTTTTGGACAAAAATTTTATACATATCAGACTGATGGTTCAGGCTGGGAAGCCTTAGGAGATCTATAGTCCAATCTCCTGTTCAAAGTGGGATCAAAGCTGAATTCAAACCAGGTTCGTCACAGCTCTGTCAACATGGGTCATGAAAAACAAATCTGAAGATGAAGGATAAGTTCAGCAAAAAAAATTCTAAACATTTTTTTTATGTTAAGTGATTAAATTTAAAATGGGAGGGGAAAGAAGCCTTTCTGAACTGGAAGTATGGCCATTTGTATGCAAGATTTTCACAAACAGCAAAAGGTGTTTGTATGCTGAAGAACTGCTGTTGGTTTTGTGTAGAGTTTGGTGCATGCATCCTGCAAAACTTTCATGCCATGGTTTCCTGCAGGGTAGACAACACCTAAGAACAACATACAGAGAAGGGCATGAGACAAAGCTGAGGGCTACAATGGGAGAATCATAGCATAACCCAAGTTGGAAGGGGCCCAAAAGAATCAGAGTCCAACTCCTAGGTCCCCAAAGGATCACCCAAAAAAATCAGACCATGTGTCTGAGAGCATCATCTAAACGATTCTCAAATCCCAGCAGGCCTGGTGCCATGACCACTGCCCTGGGGAGCCTTTTCCAGTGCCCAAAGAGATTAAGAGGTAGACTTAAGTTGTAGGCATTACATACATAGGGAATTTGAAAGCACTCCGGGTTAGAATTCAAGAAAACAAAGACCTTTTGGAAGTAAATGCATTATATTATCAGGTGTACTATGTACATCAAATGTTACACTCATGTAAATTATCAGTAACTGAAAATACTTTCACATTATTCTTTTTTTTATGCTCCATCTTTTCTACCTCACCATGTATTGTATTTCCAGTTGTCCTCAAAATGCTTTGGCATCTATATTTAGGTTTTGTTGTGTCAAATTTTGACTAGAGAGGGAAAAAACAAGATGTAAATACTTCTGAGATGCCACTTACTCCCACTTCCAAAAAAAGGCCTACCTATGGTACTCTTACAAATTTTCTCACAGATCAAATAGGATGAATGTGCAGACTGCAGACCAGTAAGTGATTGAACATCATTATCCAGTCATCAGTTGTTAGAAATATCAGAATATCATTATATAATTTTTTATGGATACATTTTACAGATTTTCATAAAATAGAGGCCATTTCATGAGATTACCTAAGTGCCAGAAAGGGTAGTTCATCGCTGGTAAGATTGCATACTTACACCAAAGAAACAGGACAGGGAGAGATTTCTCTCCCCTGTGAGCTTAAGGGAGAGAGAAGTATGTGTACAGTGCAATATTCTTCAGTACTTATGGAGAAGTGACAAAATTAGCTCAGACTCCTCAGACTGGGGCAAATAAGAACAGCCTGACCAGGGAACAGTAGAAAATCAGGTACAAGAGGTGGATATAAGCTTGGTAATAATGGCAAGAATAAGGGTTCATTAATGTAAAAAACACAAAACCTGTTTGCAGGCAAATGACATGATTTTGGACACTTTCATGATAGCCACCAACACAAAAATTAATGTAAAAAATCTAGAAATATTAATTTCTAATAATAGCTAGTTAAAAGTAAAACAGGATAGAAGTACCTACTGCTTTTTATGCAGTATTAGTGTGCTGTATTTTTTACAGGGATCCGTAGCGCTACAAAAGAACTCAGAGAAATCAAGCTTCAGATATACAAGATCATTACATGGTCTTTTCTGTGTGCCTTGGAGACCCAACCACTTCGTAGGAAGAGGAAAATTGAGTTGACTTTCCATTAAACAGGAATGGATTGTTGAGCCTATTGAGTCATTTTAAATTTAGAGAAATGTAAGCAAGAAAAACACGGACCTAAGAAGTTTACCCGACAAAAGTGAACAGCATAATAAGTACAACACTCTTAGCTAGAAAGGTTACAGTGACCTATTTGGTGGTTGGGAGGGAAGGAGAGATATTTCTGCCCACCTGGAGCACTGTTTGCCACAACATTTTCAAGAGAAGTACAAGGGGTAGGTGATGATACAAACAGTCCAAAGATAATAAATGGTTATGCAAATACTATGAACAACCAATACCCTTGTGTCTGAATAACACAGTGAAGAAAAAATATGTACAACAGCTAGAATAATTTATAAAAAAACTATGAAGTGCTGGGAGAGGAGGGACTCCAAAGCTTTCCCCACCACAGCCCTTCCAGAAGCCCAGTTTACTTGTCTGAAGTCACATTAGTATAAACAACAACTGTTTTGATTTTAAAATTAAAAATGAATGTTCTAAATCATGAATTCATCTCTTAGTATGCAGCATAACTTTGGAGTATCTGGTCAAATGCCAATTAACACTAAAATAAGGAGCTGGTAACTTGGTTGTTGTATAAATTTAGTTTGGGCAGATAGTCAAGAAGAAAATGATACGATTCAGTGAGAAAAAAGGTCCAGCAACACGCTGTAGGCAAGGGGAAAATCTAACGAGAAAGAAATGCAGCCAACCTGCAGAGACCCCGGCGGCCAGGCTGCGTGCCATGGTGGCCAGAGGCAAACACGAGCAGGCTTTGGCAGAGCACTCTCCAGCTGTTCAAAAGGGAAGAGGTGACATCCCCAACCCCATACATGCAATTAGCTGACGTGGCCTGGCCAGGCTGCAGTAAAATAACTGTGAGAAAACGGCCTTAACAGCTAGGATATCAACCCCGCACGCAGTAAGGGGGCATGAGGACCCCAGTAAGCTATCAGGGCAGAAAGCACTAGCCATCACCTCTTCCCATGCACTCACAACCTCTCTGTTAGCGCTGCCCCAGCTGCCTTCCAGCACACAATACCTTTCACCACCCTTTGCCATTCCACGTGCTTCGGACGAGGCCACCCTCGCTTGGAGCGCCGACTGACTCCAGAAGCGCCACCTCAGCTTACAGCCTGGGCAGGATTAAGGCCCCCGCCAAGAGCAGCATCACCGCACAGCTGACGCTTCTGGTGCAGAGGTAAAAAGAAGGAGCCTGTGCCCCACCTGCTTTTAAATGATGGCCCTAATTCTGCAGTTCCTCCAGCTGGCCCTCCCGCAGCCGCTTGGTGCTGCCCAGCTGCAGCCAACAAGGCGCTGCAGGCACTGGCTCCCAAATCACTTCGCTGCAGAAGTCTGTGAAAGAAATTGCGAAGGCAGAACTCAGCTACCAAAGCAGGGGGGTTCTCATTAAACAAAAGCATGGAAAAACACCATGAAAATATTTTGCCCCTTAAATTGTGTAAATGAAAAGCTGCACTGCCGTATCCTATGTATTTCTGCCACTCACAGCACAAAAAAAAAAAAAAAAATCAAGAAAAATCAAGAACTGCTTCAACACATTTCAGTCCTACTGTCTAATGCATTCCCCTTGCAGTGACCTTGGCTTGAGGAGAGTTTTGTAGAAAACTTGCAGTGGGATGAAATCTCAGTGTCCTACCTGCAGTACAGGAGGATTCAAACAGTGAGAATGAGATTTACAAGTCAAAATCTGTTAAAACAAATCTTTGCAAATTTTACTTACTGCTTTTATTTGCTCTTTACAGTGTTGACACATAATATGCACTAATGACAAAATGTTTTAATAGAAGATAATAACAAATTGAGAGAGCTTAGAAATAATTTTCATTCAAAATTTCCACTATCCTCCAAATTGTGCATGCGAACTGCAAGATCTCCGTAGCCATAGGAACCTGGAACCACTAACATTGTTTATACAGAAAAATCTACTGATAGTTTATTTACAAGTTTAGAAAGTTAAAAGGACAGGATAAAATCATATTATATATTCAAAGCTTTACAGTATGAATATGATTTTTTCCATAAATCTTCAGAGTTTTCTAAAAGGCATCAAAATAATTCGTTCATAAAGTTTGATAAGGTTTATTTTTTTCAATAAAGTTAAAAGCAGTTTGAAACATTATTTGGAATTGCTGCAGCTACATCTTCACTGATGGCAAAGATGCTCTTTGGTGATGGCTATTCAAGAACGTGGATAAACAAGGCAAGAATTAGAGTTTGATGCAAATTTTATGGCTCCTTCTGGCTTAATGAGTGAACTCCCCAAATTCCTCAACCATATGAAATCTACTGCAAATGCTGATGATTTTTTTAAGTGAAAGGAAAATATCATCTTATTTTGCTTTCTTCGGGCTTAGTTATAAAAACATTATGTTTCTATTAAGGAAGCAAGCAGTTGGTGTTTATCATCTCTCCCTTGTCACAAATGTGATTTGAGCAACAAAGCCATTATCCAGCTGTTCGCTGGTTTCTATGTTTTCACACTTGGTGTCTTACTGCTGGATCTGCCACCCAAAAAATGAGAGGTGTGACCGGGCGGCCGACGCGCACAGGGCTGTGAGAGCCTTGTAAGAATAATGAAATACAAAGGAAGTGAAGAAAACTCAAAATGATCCAAAGAGGAGGTTTTTTTGTTGTGTTTTTTTTTTTTGTTGGTTGTTTTTTTTTTAATCATGTTGTGAATGGTGCAGGCTATGTACAGAGCAGGCAGCCACGGCACTCCCTGGCACTGCCCACACCCAGGCACCCGTCCTGAAGGCTCCAGCACTGCAACAAGCGGGTGTGTCAGGAGCAGGTTGGGCAGAAGCGAGCATCACGTCATACCTGAGCACTTTTTTAAAAGAACGTGCAGATGCTCATTTTTATTCCTCCTGCAGTCTTTAGCAGCAATATAGGCCCGAGTAAACCCACCTCACTCTTCAGCTGCCTGAAGTAGGAGTTGCATGCAGAGCTGAATCGGATTTCGTTGTCCCATAACCGACGTGGTGTCACTTCATTACGCCCACCGTTTGCATTCAGAGCTCGTTACAGCCTCCGGGCAGCTCCCAGAGCCGAGAGCCCGGGCAGCACAAACCTTGGTTCACGCCGTGCAGGTAGCAGCCGACCTGACACCCCCCGTGGTGTAACAGCAGCACCGTGCCAGCCTTCGTCCGAGCTCCGAGTACTCCAGTGCACTGGGAGAGGCGGGCACTGGGAATGGGACCCACCACAAACTGGTGGCACTGGGTAAATTGGCTCCCCATGAGCCGGCGATGTTCTGTGGCAGCAGCACCAGAGCTGCCCGCAGCATCTCTCAGCGGGAGCAACTTCGGGTGGTTTGCGACACAGAAAGCTTCCCAGTTCCTGTGCTACAGCTTGTCAGATCCCAGCTTTTACTATCTGGTCTGCGTTAAGCATCATTAGGATTAGAAATAATAACCTGTTCCTCAGTTTAGCACACTAGCTTTGATACACGTCCGTGAAGTCGGCTCAATTTGTACCACGGGACTTTTAAGGGATGCTACAGTGAGGAAAGAAAAAACCAAACCCTCTCTGCTGGTGTTAATTTAAGGCATACCTTTTATTTTGTCTGACAACAGCTCTCTTCTATCAGTTTGAATTTACTTTTTAATTATGTATATTGCTTTTTTTCATGTGAAGCTCCAGACTAGAAATATGTATCTCATTATATTTTACGTTATTCAATTGACCTAAACACAAAAGCATTTTTCTTGAATACTGAGTGCTCATGTACCTTTTTAATTAAAGCTTAAAAAGCTTTTAATTAAAACAATAAATCACAGACAGCAGGGTCTATCCAAATTGTCTTGTGGTCCAGGCATATTTTTCCTTTTGTGATCGGATTGACCCACAGGGTAACAAAACAGGTGAAAACGTCTCTCGCAATTAATTGATACAGTAGAAATTACTGGACTGTTCCACACGACAAGCCAAGGAGTGTGTCTGAAATAGCGCTGCTGTGCCCTGCTGGGGGTCACCTGGGGCTGCCCGCGCCTCCCCCCAGCCCGCGCCCTTGGCAGCAATTAAGCCTCCGCTGGCTGCTCCATCTCCCACGCCCTTTGTGCCGCTCCAGCCCCAACCTCCCTTCCTCCACGGCAGGGGCTGGACTCAGCTCTCCGGTGTGATGCTGCCACCCCCGCTCCGCGGAGCCTCGAGCCCTGTCCCGGCCGTGCCCCAGCCCAGCACCCCAGCGGGACGCACGCACCAGGCGGGCGCTCAGCAGCGAGGAGGCAGCGTACACTTGGTCCTCATGTCCCCTCATGCTATAGATCCCTCTTCTACTTGTGTAAATTAAAATAAAATAAAATAATATTCTTTTTTTCCCACAGGTGGAATATTACAGCCACTAAATTCCCAGTTACATCTTCAGTACTGGAAGGGAAAATATAACCTTCATCGTACCCCTGTAGAGACATTGTTCTGCGTTCATATTTTTAGGGAAATATTTTCAGAAATTTATGGTTAATTTGTAAATGTACTATTGTGTTTGCAGAAGAAAATTCATTTGGACACGCCAGCAAGCTATTCAAACACACATTCTTCAAGTTATATGTAGAAATATTTGTTCTACGCGCAAATTGGGACAAACAGAAGTGAAGCTGCTTCAAGTTATATGTAGAAATATTTGTTCTACGCGCAAATTGGGACAAACAGAAGTGAAGCTGCTTCAGAAACCAAGCAGGGGGCAGGAAACGAGCTGGTGGGAGGTGCTGTTCCTTCTTCCCGGTCTCAGCAGCGATGCGCAGGAGCAGCATGCAGCACCCAGGAGAGGTCCTTTCCTTAGGGAGAGGGTGCTACCTCGTGCCTCTTTTCCTGTCTGTTTTGGGATCTTGATCTCTAACGCACCTCCTTGAGTTTCTTGACCCCCTGTGTTCGTTTCTCAGGTAGCTACCCTGGAGGAGGGAACACCTCCCGCTCCCAAATTGCCAGGCACGGCGGTGGGAGGCGGGGGGACGCACGGTGCCGAGGAGGGGGCTCCCTCAGCACGGCCGCTGTCCTGCTGTGCTGAGCACTGCCCAGCTCCTCCTCGCTCCATGTTCCCAAGCAGCTCGTGGCACACGCAGTGGGAGGCCCCAGAGAGACGGTCGGGCCACGGGCGAGCAGGAGGAGGAAACTCTCACGAACATGAGACCGTGCTGTTGAAAAAGAAAAGTAAGCCAAACACGGCTTCACCTTCTGTAGCTAAGGGGACTTTGGGCCTTTACAGTGTTTCTGAACAAGAGAACAAAGACAATACTTTCAAGTGGTTTTAGTTTGGGGAGAATTGTTTCATCTGAGACCTGAGGGACGGAGAGACTTTGTCAGACCACAGGCTGTAATTAAGCTTGCCATGCTCAGCTCGTGAGCTTCCAAGCCTTTCCCTAGAAGAAAGAGAAGGGGAGCAGGAGAGCAGTTGTCACGAGCAATCTGCGAGCGTCCGCGGCTGTGATGGACGTCCCAGAGGAAGGATGCACAACGTGGTGGGTGAGCGCAAGTACAGTCATGCTGAGCACGAAGCTCAGGCAGCTGCAGCAGGGAGGGAGCCCTTACAACTCTTCACAGCTGAAGACGGGACAGGTGAAATGCTGAACGTGCAGGACAGTGCAAACACGGCTGGTCCCCGCAGACAGGGGTTGGTGTCGGGCAGAGGCTGGCTCGTCGAGCTGCTCTAAGCAGCGCTGTCAGTGCTGCGCAGTAAGGATCTGTGTTCGCTCACTGTTCCTGACAGCCTGGCTGAATTGCCTTGTTGAAAGACAGGGATGAGGCTAAGCTGTGTGTTCAAACTGCCTGCTTTCGTGCAAACTCATAGTTTTTCCTTCCGCAGATGAGGCACATCTCCCCACTGAAGGCAAGCACACCTTTTCCCGGGACGTGTTCCCCGACAAAACCTGTCCTGGAAACTGCCAGAGGCTTCCCTGGCTGCTCGGCAGGTGTCGAACACGAGCTCGAGCCGAGCACACTGCGTCTCACCCGTCCCTTTTCCCATGTCTCCTCACCACAGCCTGGGGGCTGTGCAGGAGGAGCCCCACGGGTCCGGGAGCAGGACTCCTCAGCCTGAGGCAAACCTCCCCGACCTTACGGGATGATTGCCTCCGACTGCAGCGCCCCACGAGACGAAACCTCAGCTCTAGGGACTGGCGGTCTCTGCAGAGTCTTTTGCACGAGATTTCCAGTGCTCGCACAGCGCTTCCTATGCGGGAACTGGTCTCCGCAGGGCAGACTTTCCAGTTCAGTTTAACACGTGCCTGTCTAAGATTTCCAAGAACCTGATTTTGTCTTTAGTGGCAATAACAACTGCATTACCATAATTCCACGTGTGTTTAAAAAATCAGCACGCGAGTGCTATGCATAGCACAAAAACACTGCTGAACTTAATGAAACGTGCCTCGTTCCCACTTGTGATAAAAACCAGTAGCATTTCCATCTCTGTGAAGGCAAATAAAAATAAAAATTACATCTCTCAAGCAGGTGAATGCCTCCATCAGCGTGGAGCAATAAATCCCTTGGCTATTAATGGCACGCTCCTCACCAGTCTGTGTTCCCCACGGAGGCTGGGAGGTCTCTCCTGCAGCTGTGGGTGCGTTCGTGACCGAGCCCTGGGAGAGGGAGCGGGCGAGGCGGTCTGCTGGCTGGCACGGGTTTGTGCAGGGCGACTGATTCTCCAGCGCTTCCCATCCCGCTGCCACACTGCACCCGGTTGTAAGACTTGCTACAGCTCCAATCCATACTACATGAGCTACAGAACACAGAGTCAAAAACAAAACATGCAGATGCTTTCGTAAGCTGAGCTCTTTATCAGTTATTGGTGTTAGCTCTGTTTCCATCAGCTCATCTGCTCAGAGAGAGGTCAGGGGTCTTTGTCTTAAACCAGGAATTTATTTGCTCTTTCTCTCTAATGTTTACAGTCAGCTTTTTCCTCTTGCATACACTCTCTGCAAAGTTAACATTTCTTCCTCAGAACAGTCTGTGAGAAAAAAAAAAAAAAAAATCAATGTGTGTAGTTGTTTGGAAAAGAATTAGGCAGGTAATACTTTTTCATCAAGAGCAGAAAAAATATGCTTATTTCATGTAAAGCACAAAAATCAAGAAAGAAAGAAAACGACTGGATAACATCTCAAATCAGAAATGGCAAGCACAGGACTCATACTGAAAACAAATATATATTGGTGGATAGATTTTTTTTTTCAGTGTCTTGGATTGATAAGATTTAAAAGCTTTTAAGGAATTCAGGGACAATTTCTTCATAGGGATCTGCGATAAATAAGAGGCATAGCCATCTTATCTTGACAGGCATAAACTTTCATTACCCTAATTCAGTGCAAGGCATTTAGCTCTTGAAGTTAATCTCACCAGGCTGTATTCATCACGCCCATGGAAGGATGTCTGTTATTTTTACTTTAATGTTCAGTACACTTTTTAATGTATCAAACACATGGAAAATCTATTTCTTCAAGAGCATGAGAGGCAAATAATATTTCTGCAGCAAATAAATGTCATTCAACTGGTGCAAACTATCTCGTGCTGGAGATGGTAGGAGGCGAACTCAGACAGCATACATACATTTTGCCTGTTTCCTTAAAAAGGATAATGAAAGAAAATCTGCAAAGTGCCATTAGCATGACTAAATGTATTTTTAACTACGCAATTGTCTTTTGCAGGGATTTAAATTTCATTTCCACCTGTTACTGAGCAGCTAATAGCTTACTGAAATGCTCAGAATTTGTTTTTTCCTAACTTGCAGTGACAGAAACACTTCTTATCACGGCATCAATTTCTGGAAAGGCATCAGATCTGCTCGGCGACATCAGTGGGATTTTCGCTGTGGCTTTGACAGGATCCAGACGGGACCTGGCTGCCCAAGGGGCTGAGCCTCCTCCGAGCGCCACGCCGCACAGCACCGGGCTGCCCAAGCCACCGGCCGCTGCAGGGACGTCCCCGCGCTGCCCTCGCCGGCTGCTGGGGGTCCCAGAAGGAGCCGCCAGTGTCCTGGTGCCCATGGAAGGCGCCTCCAGCAGCAGCAGGGTGAGGCAGTGCATGGCTCCAGAGCCTCAGCCTGCGGCCCTTGGGATGTCTCGATCCGGGACCATGGCAATTGGGCACCTCGATGTCATGTCTCCGTATAAATCCTCCTGAGCTAACTCTTGTTTTTCCTTTCTGCTTTTTTCTGACAGGAAGTTTAGCCTCGGGACGGCTGACTGCATCGTTGGCTGCTGTAGTTTTTATTCAAAATGCTTTTGTGAAATTGTAACCAAAGAAAATGAAGTATGTGAGGCTGTCACGAATGAGTCGAGCCGGCAAGCGAAGCCCGATCACACCGCTACGCATAAGAACATATAATGAACCCTAAAAGGGTTGTTGTGTGGTTTGCTGCACTGTTTCAGCAGCAGTTCTGGATGCTTCCACCTTTAATCTTCCTTTTCTTCCTTATATTTATGTTTCTGAGAATAATGAAATGTGAAAAAGATAAATTTATGGAAAACAAATATGTAGCTCTTTATATGCAATGAATAAACAAGTATTTTAAACAACGTTTTTTTTTTTCTAAATTGGAAGTTGTAAAGCAGCACTGTTTGCTTCATGTCTGTCTGTTTTCTGCTCGGGTAAATTCTTCACTCAGGTGCAGTACAGTAAAATAGCTATACATATTGCAGTTATCCACATGGAGAGAGATTTTTTTAATTGCTTTTCCATCATGTTAAATAGCTGCAAAATGCAGGGCAGCACCGAGTATCTGTGTAGCACAGCTATTCAGAATGGGTCCATCCAGTCAGACAGAGAGCAACCCACATTTGGACCCCTTGCTGCTTCAGGAAAATTCAGTAGAAATGCCTCATTTGTTTCCCTGTCCAGAGCTAACACTAATGTTTTTTAAATGTATCCTCACACACAAAATTGAATCTTTGCCATGGAAGTAAAAATCTTACCTTCTGATGTCATGTTTTTTGATGATATTATAAATACAATAAAAGTTCAGTTGTAAGCAATGGCAAAACATTCGTAACCCATAGCAGAAAAGTTGTAACTTCCTATTGCCGTAATGACAGACACTAAAACTCCATTGTAAAACCTTTCCCAGGTTTCATACCACCTCTTTTACAGCATTAAAAATGTATTAAAAAAGAGTTGTTGCTGTCCTGTAATAGTTGTTCGTGCTGCCAGCCCCGTTCCCTGTGAGCACAGCATCGCAGACAGACGCCGGGAGGACGGGGCCGTAGCAGGGCGTGCAGCACACCGCTGTGCCCCGCGTGCCGTGGCCGTGGTGCTGGGGGGACACCAGGTGCCCACCCCGCTGCTGGCCCGAAGGACCCGGGGGATGGCCGGCGGAAGGGGCTCGGCCCTTCGGCATCTCCTGCGGCACCAAGAGCACCTCGAGCCAGGGGGGAAACGCTCCTGTGTTGTTCTCGGCACCGCTTTTTTTGATGAGCTTAACTACATTTGTACAAAAATCATTTGATTTTTTTTTAATCAACATGTATTCTACCTATAACTGTATTCTTGGCTTAATTGTGCATGAATGACTTTTTTTTTTTCTAATGTCTAATTGGATTTCACAGAAATCCTGGAGCAACTTTTGGCCAGTTTCCATTTTGTAATTGTTTTGCTGTATTGACAACGAGATTAATTTATCCTAACAGTTTCAATACAGTCTGTTTGTGAAGAAGTCCCTGTTGACTTGTGCTGTCTCAAAGGTGCTCTCACTAACCAGATTGAGCTCTCATTTTTTTTGTATCTTGGACATTATTATAGATGTTTTTGAGCTGTGAACATCTTCTTGATTATTTTAACTTTGTCTTTAAATTCTCGAGATAACCTTGGCATTGTTGTTTTGGTGTTATATTATGCAAATAGTACTCTGGTGCAAGGAGCTACACATCACTTTTAACCATGAAAGAGCAAAAAGCAAAAAGCACTGAAAGCTGAAAAAAAAAAAAAAAAAAAAAGTGACTGAAGCTGCAAAAAAGTTTTTCTGCTTACTCTTAATTTACCACTACCTTTTTTTTTCCCCTCAGGAGTAGAAAATTTGTCATGAGTCATTTCGGTAGGATGCATGAATTCAATACACATGTTACCTGATGTGGAAGTAGAGCCCAGTATTCCATCTTGTCAATGTTAACACATTAAAAGGCACCAAAGAAGAGAAATCACACTCATCAGGAAATAATATGCAGGGTATCTTATCTAAACAGTGTGAAAAATCATCAAATGCAAACTCAAATTTAAAAAGCATCAACAACAGCACAGAAATATCAGTTTTAAATCGGACATGACATGTTCAGTGGTTTCTCAGGGAACTGTTGGAGTCGTTTTCAGAGAAAACCGACTCAATGTCTGATTGTTTGATTATTCCTCAGAGTGATGATGGTGAACAGTAACTCCAGCATCTGATTTCTTTCTCTTTCAAAAAGTATATCTAATGCCACAAGGGGATCTCTGATTTGGAGAACTCCTTTGAAACACCTTCAATACCACAGCTTTGAAAACCCATCTCTATCAGCATCAACTCTACCTGGAACAGATGCCTTTATTGAACTCATGGGGCCTCAGTGAATATGCGTCTCCATAAGTGCCTGCAGTACCTAGTGCCTTATTGGGAAAGATGATATAGGCATTTTAATTTACCCCAGGTGGTAATAAAAGTGAAAAGTAAAACAAACGACAACAACAAAAAAAAAACCTGCATATGTTTGTTTCTAAACTGCTAACATATTAAAACCAAAACCCTTAAACAAACCACCCAAACAAACCATCCTGATGCTTATCTTGTGATGCAGTATCATAAAGCAAAGACTAGGAACTTGTTATTCTCTGCTTATATGTATTTGCATTCAGATCATTGAAGAGTTCAAGATGATATAAAAGAAGAGAGGAAGGTTTCTTCATCTCTTTCATTCGTTTACATCAGTGAATCTGCATATGAATGGTAAATCAGATCTGAACATGTGCTTTCTGGAGTGACATTATTAAAGTCTACTTCCTAATGCTAATTGCTACCATTGACATCAATTTACGATTGCCTGCTTCTGAATTAGACCAAGTAAAAGAACTGTAGCTCCAGAGCTTTCTCTACTACATTGTCACACAGTTGCATACAAAACATGAGTTCCTTTAAGAAAATGCATTTCTCCAAATAGCTACTGGCACAATTGTCGTTGTTAAAAAATCTAATTAGCAATGAGAAGAATGCTGGTAAAGGATTGTTGCTTTACTGTTTGTGGATGGGTTCCTACAAACATCACCAGACCAAGAACGTCCGCTTATCTTGAGTAGATGCTTTATGTTTTGTGCTCACATTACACAATGCCAATGTGATTAGCAGCAAGGTATATATAGAAAATAGAGCCACTAAATTATTGTTTTGCTAATGATTAGCATTCACCAGCAGTCTCTTGTTGCCCCTGACTCTTTCAGGTATATCTCGTAATATACAACGTAGTACAAGAAAAAGCCTTTCAGTCAGTTCAGGAGTGCACTTATCACAGCCTCACAGGCAATGCAAATATACATATACTTAAAGAATTGAAATAGTATTTATGTCTTTATGTTAGCAAAAAAGAGGCAGCAAACATTTGACTATTAATCTGCTTTTCCCTTCCCCTGAACAAAGGCTGAGATAAAGTGTGTGGCTCAGTGTAATTTAATATGCAAATCTTTTTTTTTTTCTTTCTTACAATAACAGTAGTACATTTTATTGTCTCAGATAAATCTGTTAGTCTTCTGAAGAGAACCTGAACAAAGCATAATCTGCAGTTTACCTCCAGAAAGACTTCGGAGGGGTCTGCTAGCAGCCAAGCCTCCATTTCCCCAGCAGGCACCAGCAGCCATTTGCCACCCCACGTTTTGGACCATTTCTTCCAGTATCATTCAATTTAGGAACAAGAAGTCTCATTATGCTAACGGAGTTTTAAATGCAGACCTCCTTCACTGAGCTATACATTGGTGCACCGTGGCATGCAGGATTTTGATGTCCTGCACTAGCCTCTGGCCAGCTATTCCTTCTAACCCCTTCCAAAACAATATACTTTGTCTTTGTGACTGTCCAGATTCAGAATAGAGTAACAAAGCTCTTACAGAACTAAAGCACATGGCGTAAGAACAAGGTTAAGTCCTGTGGCCATGAACAAAACTACACAAATGGCAGGAAAAGGGCAGCTACTTTATTTATCAGCACTGATTTCCCTGAAAGAAAACTGATGTCATAGTGACTAGTGAAAATGGTGCTAGAATGTAAAACATATTTTGCAAACAGCCTACATTTCCTTTAGTGCAAAATTTACATCTTGCATTCCCCTAAGAGAAGTTTAAAGGTGGGTGAACTATTTAGTATTAACACTGCCCTTGAGAAAATCTGAAATAACTCAGCTTTAAGATGCAGAACCCCAATGTTACAAAATTCCAACAAATACAACTGTGAAAAGAGCTGTTAAACATATTTTCAGTGGTGTTTGAAATGAATGCAGAATGAAGATGAAATGATAAATTTTAATATCAGAACTTATTCCATTAAAAATATATATCTGGTGCCTCTATTATCTGCCTTCCTGATGCATGAAGGTGTTACCCACAGTGAGTGAAATTTTCCTCTTACAATTCATTGCCACCTGCCTGCTTCCACTCGAGCCAGGGAGGACTGAGTTGGTCCCTATGTATACTGGCACAACAACAACAACAACAACAAAGAATATATTTTGACCTATACACGTAGTGCTTTCCTATCTATTTCTATGCGTGAGTTTTTCTCATTACACCATTCTGGGTTTGAGAACCCAAGCCCCAAAACACCTTGGAACCCTTTTCCTTCTGCTCCTATCCTGCAGCTGGCGTCACAGCTTTTCCTGCAAACAAACCCTATCGACATAGGGAAGTCACTTCTGCAAATCCACCTTATATTTGCCCAGTGCTTCATGTTTTCCAGATGACTCAACTGAGACAATGGGATCCAATTTGCAGAAGTGCCAAGTTGTGAATGGAGTCGGTAACTACTTCCTATAGAGAGGAAGTAGTGTGAAATTAGCAGGGTTCGATTAATTAAGGCAAAGTGTTGCACCTATGGAGGTATAATGAATTCCATCAAGGGAGGAGAAGGATGACTCTTTACAATGCTCTTCTCCAGGAAAGGATCTGAAGGCTGCAGCGGATCACAAAGTGAAGACAAAACAAGCACCCACTGGGGAGCACATCTGGGGAGCATATCTGGGGATAAAAGCAGGTGGGGAGTGCGGTGTGTGGGGTGAGGCATGTGGGGCACATCACGAGGCAGGAGGATGTCGTGCCCCAGAAGCGGTCGGGACCAGAGAAAGTCTTGCCTGTGGGGAAAGATGATAAAGCTGGTTGCTTTACCCAGAGAAAAGAATTAAGAGCGGTATCATAGCAGTCTACCAGTATGCAAAGAGCTGACACGAAGATGGAAGCAAGCTCTATTTCCTGCTACCTGGGGAAGGAGCAAAATGTAATGGATCTAAATTGAAGCAAGGAGCATGGAAGTCAGACATTACAAGAACCTTTCAAGGTAAAAGGGATAGTTAAGCACTTGAACAGATCAACTAGGAAAGTCGTAAAATCTCTATCATTAAAGGTTAGGCATTTATCCTACCTGGATATCCTAGAATTTATCATACTTGGGGCAACAGGATTTACTACATGACTTGATATCCTTTCCAGTATTTTTTTTTTACGATTTCTATGATTAAATAGGAAAGTAATTAATAGTGCCAGGTTCTCTGAAAAAACAGCTAAGAGGCATGTCAGATTTGGCAAAAATTAATAGATACTTTTGACCTTAATCTTTCTGTACGTTAATTTTCTATTTACAAACCAGGAATAATGCCCACTCATCTCACAGGAGTGTCAGGAAGAAAATTAATTAACTTTCGGAAGCATGCTAGCTTGAGCAGGAGCAGCAGTACTGAAAATCCCATGAAGAAAATAATTCTGCCTGCAGAGGAGAGGGTGGGTGGTGTGTTTAAGGGGAGGGCTGGGATGGACAACGAGCAACACCAACAGTTTGTCTGTCACCGTGTGATTAAAGATTAAAGCAGAACAAATGCACAAAGATGTTAAGCCAAGAATGCATCTCCCAGACTTCACGGACTTGATTTTCCAGCCCTTGAAATATTTCTTTGTAAAAGTACACACATGCAACATGCAGGGCGTGTTTTCATTTATAGGTAGTCGAGTTTAGAATTAGAGTGCAGCTCTAGCAATAATTTACATATATATGCTGTAGAAACTAGGAGAATCATCTAAACTTTTACTTGTAAGTATCCTGGAGTGCTCTATATTCAAGTTTTTTTCATGGACATCAAACTTCTCATATTGATTCTTTGGAGAAGATTCTCTTTCCTGAATGCAAAACAAAACCAAACTAACTTATAAACAATGAAAGCTGCAAGTTCAACTTGCCTTGGCTGTTTTGCTTAATTCTAGTTTCTCTTCTGCAAAGGTTTAATTTGCCCATGAGCATGAGGGCTTCTGTCAATGCAAGCACTGCAAGAGAAAGTCTCCCTCTGTACAACCCCAAGGTGTAATGCCAAGCAGGCATCTTAGACTCAGTTTACATCAAATCACTCATTTCTTACCACAAATGGAATTGTATAATGGAGTTATTTATTTTTGGCCAACATTAAAAATAGATATTGCAAAGTGCCAATTCAGCTCCCAGAAGAGCTGAGATCCATTGCGGTCGCTGGTAGCGTCAGGTACACGATGTCTGCTGCACCCTCACCGAGCACAGCAGAGCAACATGGGCATTTCTGAGAGAGGAAAATGAGCTTCCCAAAAGCACACCTCTGCTCATCTGGGGGCAGCGAAGGAATCGCTCGTACACAGGATTCGCTGTGGGGCTCGTTCATCACAGGAAGACTTTGGTGGAAAAGCAATGAAGGTAGAGGAGGAACCTGCCCAGAGAGATCTCCGCCCAGCTGGAGGATGTTCCTGCAGACCTGGGGCTCATCCTGGGCTGATGGAGGAGTTACAAGAGGTACTGGCCTTCTGCACAGGTGCCCTCTGGCCCGGGTTCACCAGCTGCACTAGACCTAGCCTGGAAATCCTACCTCAGATCGCAGGTGTTTGGAGCTATCCAGCCTGACTGGGTGACTGATGTCTGCACCGGCAATCTGTTGTTCAGACTCTGCCCTCTCCGTTCAGAGCAGGGCTTTCCAGTGCTCCTAAACCACTACCTTTTTTCTTTGACTGGACATTTTTTTTTTTTCCTAAAATGTCACAGGCTAAAAACACAGGACAAATATGAGCTATTTGAAGAGACACTTGCGATCCACACTACAGCTAGGAAAATTCCTGCTCTGAGCTATTGTGCAAACACATCTCTACCCCCTGAGTGAAAAAGGAAGGAAAACCTTCTTTGTGGTCTCCAGCCTGCAAAGAGCGAGCTCCTCAATCACCTCCATACAAAAACGATTACTTCACTCTCATGCAGGCACGTGTAATGGGCAGCAGGGAAGGTGACCTCCCCTTGAATCGCCCGGGGAGCTACGTTATACTGCCTATTATCTTTTGTTATGAAACAAAAATAACATATAATATACAGAAATTACTGAAAAAATCAGAAAACTTTCAGAAGGAATGAGCAATCTGTGCACAGCAAAAGAGATAACTAGCCTGGGCAGTGAATCCTGGTTTCTTGACTCAGAACTGTCTTAAAACAGGGCAGAGACAAGAGGCCCAAGGTGAGCCCTACACTCACCATGAGCACAAAGACCTCCGTGTCATCCTCCACCTTTGTTTGGGACAAGCAAATTGCTGCCCCTCGTATCGCTGCTTTCTGCTTCCCAACCCCATGGTCTCAACCTCCTGGCTTCAGCAGGCCAGAACATGTTATCATCTTGGGGTGTCGGTTTTTACAGTGCTCGGTGTAGAGGACCATCTGCTGGAGGAGCAAAGTGACCATTTCCACGTTGCCCCTCAGCACCCATGGGTGTCAGGATCCTGTTGTAGGCTCCACACCGCAGCTGGGCTGCACGGAGCTATCTCTGCTGCTCAGGAAAAGCTTAAGGGAAGCACGAGAATGGGACACTTCGGTCATACTCTGGGGAAAATCGCATCAGTACTGGTAAAAGCTTATGTGAGACCTTTCCCAAAAGAATGATGTTACCAATAGATTTCCCAATATTACTTATAGGGGGAGAGATTTTGAAGCTGAGTAATTAGCATGGATGCGGTGCACAGATACAGAATGGATATGAATGGATAAGAAATGATTTAGGGCCATTCTGCATCTGTTGATGTTTCTTGGGTCTGTGCATGCAGAAGATCGCTAGGGACAGCTCTAAGGAAGTTCCAGCAGTGAGACACCCACCCCCCTGCATCATCAGCTATCACCTTACCAGGCTAAACACTGCTCTGGATGAACTGAATAAAATTTTAGAATGCAGGAGACAACTTCAAAATCAAAGACTCACCAAACATTTAGGTTTTCTTGCCTTGTCTTCAAATAATAACACAAAATAAGAATAGCAAGGTCATGTAGTGACAGGACAAGGGGCAATGGCTTTAGACTGAAAGAGTAGATTTAGACTGGATATAAGACAGTAGATTTAGACTGCATTTTTTATGATCAGGCGGCGAGGCCCTGCCCAGGCTGCCCCTAGGAGCCGTGGGTGCCCCATCCCTGGCAGTGCCCAAGGCCAGGCTGGGGGGCTTTGGGCAGCCTGCACTGGGGGCAGGGGGGCTGCCCATGGTGAGGGGGTGGGGGAGAATGGGTGGGCTGTAAGGGAAATTTTCTGAAATTAATTATCTTTTAACCTTTAATTTGGTAACTCCTGCTGTGCAATTCTGGGGTTCCCAGCACAGGGGTGCTGGGCCTGGCTGTGGGGCTGCCACATAAGAGCAGAGCCCTGGGCAGTGAAGGTGCCCGGGCTGTGCACCACTGGCTCCCGCATCAGCAAAAGAATTCACAGCGAGGTCTCCCGGCTTGCAGCATTTAACTTGCCAGCTGGTTTTGAACGCTCCTGGTAGATGTCCTCTTCTGCCTTTGAATTTCATGAACTCTGAGACTTTTAGGGAATGCTAAATAAAATATTTTTTTCTGACAAAGCAGCAATGAATCATTGAATAAGAGAGCCAGGAATCCATAGGGGAAGGTGGTTTGAAATGTGTTACTCCTGCTCTGCAATTACAGGATAGCAGACAAGGAGAGCTGACACCTGAGAGGTGCGGATATTAAATTCTTCCTTAGGTAAGAGAATATGCTTTTTTTTTTTTTTCTTCAGGTCCTAGTATATTTTTTTTATGTGCAAGACATGAAAACTGCTTTAAATCTCAATAAATAATTTATTGTGGAATAAAAAGCTTATTAAGTAAGCGAGAGGTTCCTAAAAGTCCTGAATGTGTGATTTTGCACAGCTGTTACAAAATAATGGAGGGATGCAGAGAACACGAAAGTGAACTATGGAAACTACAGATAGAAGCAGGGCGAGGTTTTATCAATTTATCTGGTCTGCACGTGGGTCATGGCTCAGCACTGCAACCAGAGAAACTTCAAAACAGCTACGTTTGAGCCAAGTTCATGGCTTGGCCACATAGCAGTTAATCCTCCGCCACCCACACAGAGGCTGCAAGCGTCCTGTTGGTTTATTTTGGTGCAGGAAAGGTGATCGTTACATCAAAACTGAGACTTTGTGACGGTGCAGAGGTCTGTTTATTTTAAGGAGAAAAAAATGAGACTTGATTAGCCTGTGGCTTGCTTTGGCAAAGTCAGCAATGAAAAATGAAATTGTGTTTTAGATTGGATTTATTTCTTTAAAGTTCTTTAACTTTCCTAAGGACTTTCCTAAAGAAGACTAATTTCTTGATTTAGCTTTATTGATTCCATTTTCTGTTATGCTAAACAAAGAAAACACAAACTTGCTCCACATATTAAAAAAACTGAAGACAGGCGGTGTTTTCCAAGCCCTTTGCCAACCCCCAGCCAAACCTGGCTGCTGCTGGGGCTGCCCAAAACTTGCGGACAGGGACAGTGCTCAGCAAGGACAGCAGCGAGCACCCACTGGTACCCGGCGTGCTGCAGGACACTAGCGCTTTTTGGGTGAATTGCGGAACGAACCAAGAGCTTTCCAGCATCAGAGAGGGCTGCCCATGGCACCTGTCCTGGGCTGCTCGTGCTGGGGACACCTGGTGGGATGTGGGACCTGCTGTGGTTTAACCCGGCCGGCAGCTCAGCACCACACAGCTGTTTGCTCACCCTCTCCCACAGTGGGATGGGGGAGAGAATCAGAAAAAAAAAAAAAAAGAAAAAAAAAAAAAGGCTGTTGGTTGTAATTAAGACAGTTTATTAGGACAGAAAAGAAAGAATATTATTATTATAGTAATAATAATGTGTACAAAACAAGCAATGCACAATGCAATGACTCACCACCCGCTGACCGATGCCCATCCCATCTCTGAGCAGTGGTCCCCCCAGCCCAGCCAGCCACCCCATATGAGTTGTTCAGCATGACCCCAGATGCTAGGGAATCCCCCTTTGGCCAGCTGGGGTCAGCTGCCCTGGGTCTGTCCCCTCCCAGCTCCTGCTGCACCCCCAGCCTGCCCGCTGGCAGGACAGAGCCAGGAGCTGAGAAGCCCTTGGCTTGGTGTAAGCAGATTTTCTGTCATAACATTTTGGAAATTAGAAATTTTGGCTGAAAACTGTAACTGTACCATAGCAAGAAAAAAAAAAAAAAAAAAAAAAAAAGTACCTAGAGCAAATGAATATTTAGAGTCCAGAGTCTTCTGTTACTCCCTTTTCTCTCAGTTCATTGTTGTTTTCTTTGTCCTTTTAGGACTCTAACAAGGCTGAAAATTGGACTCTGAAAATTGGGTTTGCACGAGCCACTTCAGCCTCTGAAAGACAAATTATCCCCACACCACCACGCTGGGGAATACCACAGCCTCCCTGCGCAGCCAGGTGCCTCCCAGAGCTGCTCGCCCAGCCCACCAGATGCAGTTCTCCCACCTTTTCAGGGGCTGAGCCCTGCCAGGCAGCCGCAGCCTCCCGTGGGCCCTAGGGCACATCCTGCATCCCTGCACCCACCTGCCCCCACCAGCACCCAGCGCCGGGCGCCCAGGCTTCAGCGGGGAACAGCAGCACACTGCCCACATCTCAGGTAAATTACAGGGTGTGCGCTGCAGGGGAGTGTTTTCTGAAAGGCAGCAGCAAGGGGTTGGCTTCTGCGTTAGCACGGCAGAGAACGAAGCAGTACACATTGTTGGTTTCAATTATAGGGTGGGGAGTGGGGGGGCATAAGCAAGACCATGTTAGAACTTTGCAGTTTTCAGAGAATGACATCTAAGTTCAAAATACACGAGCCTTTCTTAAACACGGCTCAAAAGTCACTCTGGAAGCGAGGCCACGCACCCAGTGCCCTCATGACGGACAGACAGACGGACGGACAGCCTCTCCTGGCTGGAGCCCAGGGCCCGGTGAACAGGGCAAGTTCAAGCTGTGGCAGTCATCGAAGGGCAGGCCCCAGGTTTCATTAAAGGAGGTTACAGAATCGAACATTGATGATTCACTGCATATCACTGCCTCAGTGTTTCATATTATACTTCCATAGTACAAGGGGTGAATTCGTAAATCCATCAGAAAATCGTTGGGAAAACTAAGGAGGATATCAAATGCCTGCTTTGCTGGGGTTTTGGCATAGCTCCTCACGAAGCATCCGTCTCAAACCAAGTTCTTACTGCACTGGAGAAGATAGTCAAGCACGTTCCAAGGGCATGGTGATTTATACCTTGCAAAACCTTATGCCAAATCATCAGCGCTTGAGACCGTACCTTGGCCTCTGCAGTGCTTCCTGAGCAGCATGTCAGGCAGTAAGACCCAAAAGCACGGACAAAGCTTTCAGAAGCTGCTTCCACTGAACAATACAACTACAGAAGGTCAGGTAACCACGCTGCTCACCCACGGGAGAAAGGCAGCAAAGCAAGAGCCTAGCAGGGCAGATCGCTCAGCCTCCCCGCAACCCCCGGGAAGTCCCTGCGAAGGCCGGGAGAGGCAGGACCCCTAAGCATCCAGGCTGGGGTCTGCCGTGCTGGTGCCCCCATTCTAAGGGTGCCCCCCGCCTCTTCGCTCCGGTGCGATGCTTGAGTTAGGGGAACTTCATCTCCTCTTGCTCTGTGTTCACACCCGGCATCCTGATCCACCTGTGGGCCGAGATGCTGCAGCGAAGGAGGCACACCAACGCAACACCACTCACCAAGAGCCGAATCCTCGCCATGGCAGCAGCCCCCGCTGCCCCCCGGGCACCTCCAGCCGTCGGCAGAGCCCCAGGCGCTGGGGGAGCCCCGGCAAGCTCCTCCACCACAACGCTCCTCTCCTTGCTGCCTCCGCACCGCCGCCTCCCCCCAGACAGCACGCCCCGCTTCCAACGCCAGAGGCGGCTTTCGGGGCAGCAAAGTGCCAAAATTGGTGATTCTTCGCACAGTTGCCGCGGAATTGCAGAGGCTCGGGTGATCCCTCAGACAAATGCTAAACTGCCCACAGAGATTTAACAGTTTTAAGAGTGATAGGTGCAGCGAGAAGCTAGCATTATGTTTTATTAAAGCCTGTTGAAAAGTTTATGGGCTTGCTTCTGAATGAGGCTTTTTCTCCCCCTAACTACAACTCATTACTTCTCCTGAACACACTGTCAGTCACTCACGTTATGTTTGCAGATAGAAAGCGGGCTTCATAGGTCATCTTATTTGTTGGATCACAAATACAACAAAGCGCTGCAAATGACTTACGGCACTTGGACAGCTGAACAATTAGAATCCCAAAGCTTCTCTAATTAAATAGGAATGTCTTACGTGCTTTAAGAGGTGGGGCTTTGTTTGTTGTTTATGAGAGAACTCTTGCCAGAACACACGTAACACCCAAAATAGGGTGCCTCCACGTTGCAAAGGCGGATTTTTAGGCCAAAACTTCTGATGGAAATTTTTCCAGGGTATTTTTATCAGGGAAAAAGAGCATTGGGCGTTGACACAAACCCAACACCCGCCGTGCCCCCTTGGCCCCCCAAGGCCCGGTCAGGCCCAGCTGCTGCAGGGTGGGCAGGTGCCAGAGGCAGCCCCCTGGGCGCAGCCTGCGAGCCCCCTGCCCCAATGGCCCCGACTGGCACAGGGAGCGCTTACGGACCCCCAGTTGGGTCCCACGTTATCGTGGAGAGCACAGCATCTCTGGAATCACAGATTCTCGAAGCTGTGGGTGCTTTCCCTAATCTTATCGCTTGATGGAAACCCGCCCCGGTTTGCAGTGACCGTAGCGTTTGGCCTTTTTGCATCGTTGTGCATCCTTGCTTTTGTAATACTGTACAACGCTTCCTCAAACCCTCTGGAGAACGTCAACATTTACCTACAAATCACATTATTTCATCTCATTTTGCATGCATCTTTAAGCCAGCCTGGTGTACAGGAGAACTCTTGTGGTAAACAAAGACATCAAGCCATTAAAATGCAGTAACTAACTTTCAGGATCCATTTGACTAATTCCATGATTCAGGAACTCCTAGGCAGCCACCACAGCAAACCGTGGGGATAAACGGCATGAATGCTAAATAGTCAGACTTGCTTAGCTTTCCTTCAGAGCACCAGCCTGATTTTGAGCTTGTATGTGTGGTGCTTGTTCGTTCCCTTTATTCTCCATGTGCTTTATAAGGTTATCTATAATGGACTCCAGTGGGAATGGGAAGCAGAATGAAGCAGCCCTAAAGCAGAAATAGCTTTGAAACGGTGATATTTATGATAGGAACGTATCATTTCACTTAACTGGAATTGCCACAGGCACGAAGAACAAGGTCTCTGCCTGCATTTACCTATTCGGAGCTGCAACAGCTGCCCACCGACTGCAGGGAGGGCACTTACTGCTTCCCCTCCCCGGGCAGCTCTGGGCAGGGCTGGCAGCAGACGCAGCTCCAGGCACAGCACCGTGCCGCAGGGAGGGACCCCGCGCACCTTCACCGGTGTTGAACAAACACAAAGATGGGCATCAGGCTTCAGTTGTTTGGCTTTCACCTATCTGAAACGTCTATTCATTGCACAAGTATATCTTAAATGTGCGACTGTGTGGTGGGCATGCAGCTTGCAGTAGCCCTGGTTGGGTTTTTCTCATCACAACGTGTGCTCATGAAGCAGGATTTGATTTACTGTAAGGGCCGTCATTCCGCTCTCCTCTTGCAGGAGGCAATTCGGTGATCCTGCTCTTACCCATCAAAAAATAGGAGGAATTTAAATTTGCTGAACGGATGCCACCTCGATTCAGCCTCTGGGGACTGGTTATTTCTCTAGATTAACACATTCACCTTAATGCAACGGTGGTTTTGCCTCCAGGGTGAGACTTTCATTGCAAGCTGGAGTGATGTGACAAAAAGGTTAAAATCCTTAAGCCCCAACTCACTACTACAAACGAGCTTCAATGGGAAATATTTTTTTCTCCACAAAACAGAGATTTGATTGGAAAACATTCTTGAGTAGAATGCTTCTGGTTTTCTAACCCTTTCTCCCTACCCCATGCACTGATTTTAAGCCCCCAGGAGCACCCAGCTGGTCCCAGGAGCAGGCACCAGGACCACGAAGTCGCCTCCTCCTGCCCAGCTCCCACAGCAGGCACAGTGGAGCTGAGGGGCAAGCAGCTGCACTGCACGCCTGGAGGAGATGCAGGTTCAGGGGGGCTCCCCCAGCCCCGCCCTTCCAAATTTAGTTTTTTTGAAGGGAAGTAATTCAACAGCCTGGTCTTCAGCAAAGACAGCATCAATCAGCAAAAGGCTCAGGTATAGATCCTCATTTATGTATGTCAGGGCTGGTGTCATTACATATTGCTCAACTCTCAAATTAAAAATGGGTAAAACATCCTTTGTCTCTTCAGACATACCATAAGCTGTTTCAGAGGGAGCACTGAACACTGACAGTAGAGACCAGCTGGCTAGAAATAGGAGCTCTGGAGGAAGGAATTCAGTAATGCTGCAAAGTATTTCTCATCGAGATTTTACCTGCAAAGTACTTTTTCCATCAGAAAACGCTTATTCATCTAAGAGAAATTTTTTTCTTTTTTTTTTTTTTCATAGAAACACATCAGCTCAGTGAAGCTTTTCTGGGAAATGACTCTCATGATGTCTGAATGACTCTCATCACGATGGCTGAAGTTTATTTCCAACTATGCAGAAAGAGCCACTCAGCAAGGAAATTAATGACCTGCCAGAATTTATGTAAATGCTGAAAGCAGTACAAACCAAGTACAATATGAAACAAGGGAGTGCTGACATATTTTGATAATTCAGGATCCACACCTTGCAATAACAATGAAATATTTGAACTTTTGTTGTTGAAGCACCAGCTGCACTTATTTTCATTAAATTGACTTACATTTTTAATAAAACATTGATCATTAATTACATAAAATGCTGGATGTCTATTGGGATCCTATCCTCTCTTCCTTGAGGTTAATAGGCATGGCATTCAATATCAGCCTGAAGCTTTGGCAAGGAATAATCAAGTTTCCAATATCCCGTAAGCTCAAACCCTAAAGCACAATGTCAGCTATTCAATATGCTTTACATTCTACCACATTTATTTCTTATTTTTCCTTACTGAAAACAGTGAGCTTCCTTCCATTCAAATAGTCAATATTGTCAAGGGAAAGTACCAGCTGCTGTGACAACCACAGGCTGGGTGCCCTGTTTGCTAGGAAACCAGAGATGGTTTGTGTGTGCAGGCACCTTCACACGTGTCTGTAACCCCATTTCCAGTGCAACACCAGCAGGTAGTAAGTCCCTCCTCGCTGCACTCTTGTAACTGTGCTGTGCTCTTCAGCTGTCATACCTGGGCTCCCTCGTGGTGATACGTTCAGCTTCTTATTACATCTCTTCATCAGTTCCGACTTTCAATAGAATAATATGCAAAGCAGCTATCAAGTACGTAGGAGATGTCTTTTTGTAATAAATCTATAATATGAGAATAATATAGTCTCAGATGGGGAGGGGATATATGCTTAAATGTCAGACATGAGATTTAAAATTCAGAGTCTGCTAAGCTAGATAACATCCTTCACATTTGCATCTGTAAGATAAATAGTGAGCTTCGTCTTATTGGTTTAACGCACTGAGTTTTTAGACAGTAGCTCTGTCAGTGACTCTGTCCCTGTATTTGACCAGTCTGTACCTGAATTAGGGTCGAATTAAACAGTTGATGTGGTCTCTATGAAGTTTTTCTATAAGTATTTGATCTATGCAACTAAATGTATTTTGATAAAAATATCCTTTTAACTAACAATTGCATTACTTTGGATTTCACTGAGATGTTTCATGTGTGTAGCTCCATCTGACTGAACAGTATAAAGGGTTAATAAATTTCTATAAAACATTTTTGAAATAGATGAATGTTTCCAAACTGTAGAGGTTGGTTTGTTGTCATGGGCTCCCAATAGCATTTTGCTTAGGAAAAATAAAATTGAGAATTTCTGTGCAAGAGCTGCTGCTGGGGCCAGCCCTTCCTCCTGTTCTGACACAGCCAGAACAGCCCCCAGGCACAGCCCCCCCCAGCTTGGCCAGGTGCCCCCTCATCCCCTGCCAACATCTGGGCCTCCAAGAGTCACCGAGAAACAAACATGGGGAGAACGGGGGAGTCTTCGCACCACAGCCTCAGGTGACTGTATTCTACTCCTGCTTTGGTGAACCAGTAGAGGAATATCTGTCATTAAATAAAAAATAATAAAAAAATTGCATAACCTTAAATTAAGATCTAATGTTTATGAATATTCACTGTAAATATCATGCCAAAATATGTCTGTGCTCAGATGCCTTTTGTTCACAAAGTCTTGACAATTAAAATGTGCTAATGACATGCAGATTATTACAAATTTATCATGCAGATTTTATGTTGATGAAAGTTTAAATATACACTGAACTATCAGCCACGGACAGGGAGATGCTCATACATTGTGACACTGCAGTAACTGAGACTGAGTTCTGATTTCCTGGCATGCCGCCAGGAGAAGTCGAAGCATCACTGCATACCCACTGTTTGTCCAAAGAAAAGCACATTACAAAGTCAAAGCATTTTATTAAAAGACAAGAAAGGAGCAAAAACAAAACAAAGACCATTTTCAGATGATAGCTAAAGCTGCAGAGGGATTCTGCCTTTGCAGTTCTCCTTACTCCTTGTGTCCCAGCTAAAGGTTCAAGCACACTTTAAAAATGAAGAACTAAGGTTGGTGCATGAGTTCTCCCAGTGCTGGGATTTAGTAAACCATATGTTGCATTGATAATGGGTGGGTTTATCCATTAGCTCTTTTTACAGTAACAAGCATTCAAAGACATTCTGACCGTAAGACACCGAGAGGAAATTTCAAGGGTAAACTTTGAAAAAAAATTCATTACTAGGTCATTGGCAGGCACTGTTTGATCATCTTAAGTCATAAGTCTACAACTGTAAATGAATAAATTCAATTGAAAAGTACCTTCTGGGACAATCTGAGTGGATTCAGAGTCCAAAAGCAAAGAGTAACTGCAGGGAGCTACAGCACACAGCTGTCACCTGCAGTGTTCTCAGACAGCATTCTGGCTGGAGCGTAGATAAATACAGGGGGTGTCAAAAATGGTGTGAATGGGGAGTGGGGAGGAGCCACCTGATGCTCACAAGGGGTGTCTTATAGGCCACATCCTTTCCCATAGGTGTCTGGGGGGGGGGGGCGGGAATCAGTACTGAATGCCTTGTGCAATCCTGCAATAAACTACTTTGGAGAAGAGCTTTGATAACAGAAGAGATCCCCTCCTTCGCATCCAACAAGTAAATGAAAACCTCACGGTACACATGCAAAAACACTGAGACTTCTGTATAAAATCAACAGACTTAGCTCACTTATATTCTTATTGATACGACTGTCAACAGGTTCTGTGTTACCTCTGTACTTTATATTTCCATTACAGACTTTTCACAAATTTGCATTCATTCAAAACGTAAGCCAAAATTCTCATTATAAGGCTCTACTCGCCTCGGTAAAGATGGATGAGCTTTAAAAAGAACAATTTCAAACACTAAGTGCAACTTGAGTATTATAACATGAACACAGCTTTAATTTTGAGAGGTAGACACAGCAAGATATGGTGTACGTGGGTGTGATTCATACATATTAATGCCCTAAGTGTGTCATTTGTCTTTACTTGATGTAAATTGCATTTGTCTGTTAGGGCAGAAACTCAGCCTACCATACTTTTAACTATTAGCAGCTTTATATGAGAGCTCTGCAAGGAAGAGCACAAATTAAAAACATGTCAGCTGTTGCTCCGTTACAGCACTGGCACCGGGTGCAGGTGCCACGCTCCTGACACATTAACTGCTCGGCTCGAGCTGCAAACCCCTGGAGAAATGCAACTCTGCCCAAGAAATACACACAGTCTTCAGGCTGAAATGCATCTGTAACTATTACTAGCACTCCGTGCTTTTCAGATTTGCAATTTTTCAACTTCTAAATTACGGCACTTACATTCGTGAAGAAATCATCTCATTTGTATGGTGTTACCAGCCCTCGTGTACTGCAGTATGATAAAACAGCTGAACAGATTACCCCCAGGCAAGACCGCGTGTATCCTGTTGGTGCACATTTTATCTCTGTTCTGATCCTTTTTCTACTAGGAAATTAGATCAGCCCTACCAGATACGGTAATTTTCCTCATGTCATCTTTTACTGACTAATTTTTTTTTCTTCTCCTGTAGGCAAGAATGAATCAGAAACAGCAATAGCTGATTTCAAATGCTTTTATACTTGGAAGAATAACTCTAGCACTGAAGAACCAAGTCTCCTCTGATGCTGTCCAAACAACTACCAAACCCAGGACCATTCAGTCCTCGCCTTGGACTCCTTTTCTTCGATGCCTACAACAACAAAAAGCGCAGCAGTCACCCTTTGTCTATGCAACTGAGAGCAGCTTGGGATGAAAACCTCTACAGAGAACCAAGAAGAACAGCGCTTGGATCCAAGTGCTGCAGTTTCTCGCTTATACGCACACACCTCACCACTCACCCCCCATAAGCATGAAGCCCAAACCACACAACTTCCACAACCTCTCACTTGCATGTTCTGGTGCCATTTTACGTTGTCTGTATGGGCCTCACTGCTGCAGGCTTATTTTGGCACAAAGCCACCTCGCCACTCAGCTGCTAGCAGGCAGGCAGATGAGCCCTTTAGGGCTGGTGTGTACGTGTGTTCCTTCACCAAAACCACCCAGATAATGTTATACAAAACCTTGATATCCCACTATTTGTTTTCTCCTTTTACAGTGTACGATCTCTGCTCCTGGGTGAGAAATCCAGTCATGCTGCTGTTTATCACAGAGAGACTCACGGACCAGGCAGAATATAAATGGGGAGAGACAGAGCTGCAGCGAGAGGCAAAGCAGCAGCTGGAGCCCATACCCATCAGGACGGCCACACATCCTATTGCAAGACAACTGGGGAGACCTGGTGAGACACCCCAGCATCAGCTGGATTCAATGGCCGTAAAAAAAATCCCACCAGCAATGCGAAAGCTCTGCCGCTGCTCGTACAGCCTCGCCAGGGAACACACCTGCAGAAGGGATGCCGAGCTGTGCCACCAGCACTGCTCAAGGCGGGCAGACACCTCGGACCCGTCCTGCTGCAGAACATCCGTGTAGGCACCGCTGGACCCCGGAGCGCACCGCAGCCTCACCCCCCAGCCAAAATAAGGGCCTCCTGCTGATCGGGTGCTTGCACTCGCCACTGCACACTTCTCTGCATGCTTCTAACTGATGTGGCAGCTAATTGCTGTGTTAATCTTTAGAGCCTATAAAATAGACAGCCCACATCCTTCCAAAAGGACCGATATATCAAAATAAATCCTCAGCAAACCAGCGCAAAAATGAGTCAGAGCGAAGGAGGAAGAACTGAGGGAAGAGTCCTGGGGCTTTGTCTACAGCTGGCGTAAGAGCTCGTATAACTTTATGCCTTTTGAGAGGGCCTCCAGGAAATAAAAAGCCTTGCACAAGGAGGGAGGGGGAAATCAGTGAAAAATCTGCATGCTGCAGGATCTGATGGCAAAAAAAAAAAAATGACTTTGAGAAGTACTTGTAGTTGAATTGATTAAGAAGCAATTTGTTTCACTAATTATCTGTAAGTAATAAATTGCTAAACAACTCATTTTCTAATAAAATGGTTAATTCTTGGGGTTCTTTGCCTGATTTGTAGATTAATAGATCTTAATTTTGGCTGTTTGAAGCAGTGCATCAACGCTTTACTCAGTAAATAATTTCACACACACTGTCTCTTTCAAGAGATGGGGCTGGCTTTCAGCGCATTTCCATGCTTTTGGGGCACGCACCCGTCTCTATCTCACCCTTGGAGGAGAATCCAGTATCATCCGGAGAAGAAACCAACAAAGCAGCATCAAATCACATCCCAGGCAGGTGCAAACTGAGGCAGTTCACGCAGGACAATGGATTCACATGGCCTAGGACCTGACCCAGGAATGGGACTGACTTCTGTCCCTTTGTGACTTCACACAAGATTTCTCGTTAGCTGCTATGCTGTCAGTACCCACGCTGAGATGTTCCACGCGGCCCCACATAGAGAACTGTGCTTCGTAACAAACCCTGCTCCTCAGCCTCTCTGCAACACCGGCTTGAGCCATGGTCCTTGTCCCCAGTACCTGGTGAACCAAGACCCCAGCCAGCCCCTACAACCCCAGGGACCAGGTCAGGCAGGAGGAGCTGGTGCTTCCCCCCCGCCTGCGGAGTGCAGCACGGGATCCATACAGAGGGCTCACACCATGCTTGTGGTGGACAGGAGAGGTTGCTTGCAGCTGAACCCCCTCAATAGCAATGACATACTGAGACTTTATGGATATAAGGAATTTCTCTCAGCTGTGACCTTACAGTTCACAAGCTACAAGCTCCCCACTAAATCTCCTTGATGGAAGGATTTGGTTATGGGATTTGAAATAGGAAAGAAAAACCATGCCCTGATTCTTGCCCAAATGTGATAGAGAGCAGTAAGAATGGGTTTGCATGGTCTGAGATCCCCGTGAATGACCATGCTTATTTTCAGTTATACCCCAAAAATAATTACCATTAAGTCCATACCAAAGAGAGCAGAAGCCCAACAACATTTGACTTTGCTCACAAGCATCAACCAGAAAAGTTTTCTGGGGTAAGGTGTGATCCTGTGATAACTCAGAAAAGCATTGCAAGGGAACAGAGACCTAAAAATGTGAGACATGGAATTAAAATTAAAGGACATCCAGCCACATCTGAAAGAAACCAAATAAGAACTTTTCTAATCCAGCCACTTCTTTTGAGCAATGTTGTCTAGAAAAGAGTGCACGCTATGAGAAATATATGTCAGATGTATTTCTAGACTTACTGGACTTTGGTTTGAAAAGCCTTAATTTTGGTAGATTTGTTCCTTATTTGCTACTAATCTTTTTGATAGTTGCAAGCCTGCAGTAGGGTCACATAAAACTGTCTGAGTTGGAAAACAAGAGATTGAGTCATACCTGCAGTCTATAAAGCAAGTAATACACCCACAGAGAGACCAGAACGCCTCATGCAGATTCATGTTCTCAAAGCAAGCAGTACTGATACCAATTTGCTTTTAAATCGACAGGATTGCAGTTAAATAAAACTGCAAGCTTTCAAACGTGAGGGCATACTTTTCTCACCAAGAAAACAATGCTGTGTCTCAGCGCTAGGAGCAAGGTGCCTGTTGGGTTAGGGGCTGGAGGGTTGGGGTCTGAGAGGTTGAACCAAGCCGGAGGATGAGGACCACCAGCCGCGGGCAGCAGCCCCAGAGCTTGGGGGGGCTCCTTGGGGATGGCCCAAAGCCGCCTGGACGTGGGGATGGGCACCCTGCTCGGGGGCCACCCTTTTGGAGCAGGGGTTGGACCAGGTGATCTCCAGAGGTCCCTTCCCACCCCAGCCATTCCGTGACTCTGAGAAACTCGGGTGTACCTATCGACTGTCGGGGGGGGGTCGAACAGACTTCCCCTTAAAATTGGCACCAAACCAGTATTATTACTTATAATACAATGGCAACCCTCTCAGCTCTAGCACCAACAGAACCTGCCTCCTGGCTGGCCTCTAAAATCAATATTACTTGTGGCATCTTCTACACTGATGTGAAACTGAATATAAATTTTAACGCTCAGGAAGGAAAAAAATACTTACGTGAAATTCTGATTCCTTCCCAAAGACCATTTCAATTGGTAGCATGCAAGTTTAATGAGTTGGGTTTTTTTTCGGTGATAGTTGGAAACTTGGTTCCCTGAGCAAGTTTGAATTTTAATTTTTTTTACTTATTCAACAATAGCGCTAGGCACACATTAACAAAAAGCAATTATTCCTACATCTCAGCACTTATTCCATGTCATTTCAGAACAGACCTGTGTAGTGAATGGGGATTTTGAGTTACACAGTGCAGAGTGAGGAAAGTTAAAGTACTATTTTTCATTCCAAAAAGGTGGATTCAAGGTTTCAAAGCACAGGAGATACAGGTTAATGTTAAACAAGGTTTAAGCTCCCACCTTTTGAATCTGTGATTTTGAAGAATTCCCCAAATAATGACAAGCTAGCTGGGACAGACACCGACAGAAGCCTTGGCCATGTGAAATTAGATGAATAACTCTTACTGTGCCTTCATGCACTGAAATAAAAGTGGGAGGAGGGAAGGGGCCAGGATTAGCGAGCAAGGCTGCGGGGCCAGGAGTGCTTGTCCACCACAGCCTGCTCCAGCACCCAAAACCTCATGGAATGGGTCTGTGTGAGTCCCTCCTGGACCCATGGGATTCTTCTCTGGTTTAGCATGGGGTGGAGCTGAGATCCTGCAGGAACCACCTGGTTACATGTGTATTCCTGAAACTTTCTGGAGCCCTAGGAGGAAATGGAGAGATTTGATCATAATTTCCAGGGTAGATACTCAGATAAAGAGTAAATGCTTTCAGTAGCATCTTGCATTTTTCAAGTTTCCCAAGATAAATCTCTGGAGGAACACTTCTATATTTAGATATGTTATCTATATGTATGTATAATCAAGTTGCTTAGTACATTATTCAAATAAATATGCAAATTAGATTTACGTGCAGTGCATTTTTTAAGCTCTAATTTGAAAAATATGTTTGAGGAAATTCATGGTGGGCCACAGCTGTTCTAGGATGAAAATTAGTCAACCTATAAGCTGGAACGAAGTGTACAAAAATAATTATTTGGGAATTATTACAGCCTCTCTACATACACAAACAGAACTGAAAGGAAACCAGACAGAGGCTATAACTAGCATGTTATTCATAGTGCTACCATTACTTACAAGTGTATTCTAATAACATCGGTTTGGCTTAACACAAGAATCAACTAATCACCTAATAAGTACATGCAAGATTGCTTCTACCATGTACCAAGTCATACGCAAATTTAGCCTGTTAGTAGCTTTTCAATTACGATATTCAGAATAATTGTTTGTTCCTCAGACACATCCACTGAACACTGCTGGACAGAATCATGTTTATGAGAAACAAAAAAAAAAAGTCTATGCTTTCTTCCCTGTTACATATGCATAAAAACACCCACAGGAATGTTTTGCTGAAAATCTGATGTTCAAAGTACATTTATTAACAATTGTATCATTACTTATTAATCCAAACCTCACACTATTTTTCTTTAGGTATTTACAGAAATGTGGTTTACATCTTATGATCAGAAAAATGGGTGTTATGATTTTTCTTCTATTTTCTGTTTATAGCAAATGAGAAAGTCTTCCTAATTCATTACAAAACTCATTTGTCATATCAGATTACTTTTAAATTAGCTTTGCCCCCGTGATTTCCATATTTAGTTCTGAGAGTTATTGCTTTCCTTTGTGAGAATCTATGCCTGCCCGACTGAGAAAGGGACTAATCCGGATCCCATTAGTGCCACACGCAGCAAACCAAACCGAAGTTCCTAGTCTGACCCTCCTCCCTTTCCCTGCTGTACAGTCATGCACACCAGGACACAGCGGGTTGGGGACCCCGACAGCAGTGCACCCAGAGCACTCTTCCAATGCTGGGCAACACAGTACCTAAAATCTCACACACCACCCTGCAACAAGACTACAGAAAAAGCAGGGAAAAAAGGAAATTGCCCTCTCATGCTGCAGAAGAATAGCTTCCCACAGAAGGAACATGGGGGAAAAAAAAAAAAAGTTATCTTGCAAGCATCAGCAAAAA
The DNA here is from genome assembly GCA_011074415.1 of Stictonetta naevosa. Lineage (NCBI taxonomy): Eukaryota > Metazoa > Chordata > Aves > Anseriformes > Anatidae > Stictonetta > Stictonetta naevosa. The sequence continues at coordinate 36,088,203 of CM021702.1, forward strand.
CTCAGCGTAATTACAAGAGCTAACAGAATAACAGGCTCACAATAACATGTTGTGGGGCTGCTAAAGACTATCTTTTCCTGTTGAGTTACAATAATGACCTATGATTTATTTGGAGTTAGAACCTGAGGAACAAAGTTACATATGTATTATTTACTGCATTTTGTCTGTAGCAAACATCATTTCTTCACTCCAGTTACAGGGAAAGTAAGAACTGGCGCGAGTGTATTTGTGTGTTATTTAAGAAAGCAAAATTACTTTCTGATTTCATGGTCTGATATTAAACTTCGTGAAACAAATAGGAGACATCCTGCTCACTGCCGCAAACCAGCTCAGCCCGTGGTTATCGAGCTTGTGCTGGAGTGAGCACAACTCCACGCTCACCTCGAGGAGGGGAAGGTGCCCACAGCTGGGCCACCAGCTGCCAGAGCAGGGGCAGAGATGCACAGCGCCTGGCAGGTGCACTGAAGCTGCTCTGCAGTCCCCATCCCAGCCTGCAGAGTGCTCTGAGAATCATAGCTGCAAATTCGGAAGAGGCTGATGGATTGAGCTTTCTTTTGAGAAGGGAACATGCTATATGGTTTCCTTCCCCACAAACTAGCTAATATTAAACTTAGTATTAGAATTCAGAGATGTTAAGCATAAAACCAAGGTTTCTCCCTTTTCATCAGCTCTTAATCTGTTGAACATTAATCATCTAATATGATAGAATCTTTCTTTTTCTTATTACACCAGGTCACTTTAATACAGCATGCAGCCCAGTCCGTGGGGTGTTTGTCTGCTGGCCAGAAGAACCCAGTCTGAGCAAGGTCTCATCTTTGAGGATTCTTGCCTGTATACAGATCTATCATAGGCATATGATGCAGACATCACATTAATTAGGAATTATTTTAATACATTGGAAAAAAATTAGCCTTCTACATTCCATCCCTCTATCGAGCTTACGCACAAAATGTCAGTTTCATTTGAGCCTTTCATCTGCGTATTTGATAGTCTTGGAGAATGCCCTTTGCATACAAAGGATCATAATTACCACAAAACCATCTAGCATACCTATAGTTCATTAAAAGGAAAATAGCATCAAGAAGTTATAAATATTTTAATTTATGGTATCTCCTAGCTGCTTTCCAATGGCATTTAAAAAACAGATTTAGGTTTCTGAGTAGCTTTGGTGCTAAGTAAAGAGGTCTCGTTTATCTACATGCTTTAGACTTATTTTTCAAAATAGTTCTTAATTCTTCTCTCCATTTTTTTGCCCATTCTTCATCGACCTTAATGCAGACTAGGCAAATTAAGACTCAACTGGGAAGAATTCCATCTTTCCATGTGCGTATAACCTTGACCATGAAATCAACAGAATAAGGCACAGTTGTGTTTCTTGTCAATACACACAACTATTTACAGAAGCCACAAGTGGAAGTAGGAAACAATGATTATTGGACCACTCAGAAATGTTGGTTGTAAGCTAGACCAGAAAATATTTTATTCTTATTCTTCCACGATTTTTCCCCAAAATGCTCAGTGCAGAGCTGCTCTATGGAAATTAATTCTAATAACTTTATGGAATCTTCTATTCAAGCTGTAATTCTTCACATTACACAAATCTTGCCACAAAAGAGATAATAGGCATGGGATATATTGAATTACTAGATAAAGTTCTTATCTGTTCCTCTGTTACTTCGTTGGATCTGAAATGACAAGTCAGAGTTATTAAAACCCTGCAAATTGCCTATGATTAGCAAGGAAACCAATAGTTATCCTAATATAATTATCTTCTCTGTCTGAAGCCCATGACAATCACCAAAGATTCTTGTCCCTAGAAAAAAAAAACCACTTTACACAGTAGTTACTCATAGTTCTGTGGAGAACATCTTCAGTCATTACCAAAATGATCTTATAATTACAGTACATCCTGCACAGCACCTCTCGGTATTTTGATATGTTCTGCTATGGCAGTCTTGTGGGAAGCCAAAAGAATTTCCAGATTTCTCTTCAAGCAAAGTGAGGGGCAGAATATAAAGTAGGAGTGAGCTTCTAACAAATTATATAAATATCAAAAACTCGTAGATTTTATAAATCAAACATTTAGAATGGAAAATGAAGCTTGTATCTTATTTTTTTTTCCCTCTAAATGGGACATTTTGCAAATCATCCAAATTTTATTAGCTGTTTTCCAGCACACAAGAAGTTACCTCTGAATCTCTTAGGTGCAAGCTCCTCTCACCACATTTCCATAGACCAAACGGAGGGAAGAGGACTTCAGATAAGCCTGTGTGGTCCGTAGCATGTTGAGGTTACCCTCAGGCAAGTTGGCCAGTAACGAACCACACCAAAGGTCCACTTCTGGGGACACACTAGGCCAAGGCAGGCCCTCTCCGAGGCTGGCCATCAGAGCCATGGGCTTTTGCAGCTCATGGGCAGAGGCAGGCTCACAGCCACCCACAAGCTGCTCCACAGCCATGCTGACCCTTCCAAGGAGCCTTTGAGGAAAAGCCGTCATGAAGCGCCTCTCCTAGGAGCATCCTCAGCCCAAAGCAGCAAGCGTGCCCAGGGGTTAAGACATCCATATAATAAAACCCATTTGAAGTCAGCTCTTTTGGAAGTGTTTCTGGAATGTGAGCATCCTTTGTTCTGGTTATGCCAGATAGGTTTAAAAGCAAACTCAAAATTCAAATTTTTTTTAATCTCGCCTTAGGAAGAAAAATCCAGTCCAAAGAGGAAAGCTGCTCAGCAGTGTTATAGGGAAGGGAACCCAATGGTGCCACAAAAAGTGCCTGTGTGACTGCTGCAGACTGCAGCCATTTGAAGCAGATATTCCACAGATTGCTTCAACTTAAAAAGCTAAGACCAAAATTGTTATTACTTTGAGGGAACAGATATTGTCTACAACCAGGTCTTGTGAGGGATATTACAAGCAGCAAGAAATGTATTTGTTTTACAGAAGTACTGGAAATATTTTTGAAATACTCATTGGGATTGAAATCCTGCTCCTCTCAGCACTGAACAAACTAACAGAAATTGAGTATTTTCCTAATAATCTTGGAGATCAAAGCTAGAAACAGCAACTGTAGAAAGAGGTGAAAAAGGCAGACCCCAAATCACAGCAAGTGCAGCTCAGTGCCTTGAGCAGGAGCCCATGCCAGCTCTCTGACAGCAAAGGAAGCATAAAAAAACCTCTTATTTTCAGCTTTACAACTGAAAGCTGGACAGGCAATAAAAAGAAAATGAATGCACAGGTCAGCCTTTGCTTTAGAGCAAGTTGGCTCGGAAGCTGGTTGGAAGCACATCTCACCACCACATTCCTGCTCCTCGCTGTCAGCACGGTACCAGCCCTGCTGAAGCCTTTGGGGAAGTCAGGCTGGTCAGCAGCTTGCCAGCAGCATTCCCCGGCCACCAGTGGGAGACCCCAGCACTCACACACATGCAGACTCCCTCTGGCCGGACAGGCGTTGGTCTGCACTGCCTCGCGGGGTCTGCGCTCGCCTGGCGGCAGCTCCAGCCTCCGCGCAGCTTCTGTCCGCCCACGGCGCTGTGCAAGGGCACCTCTGCACTCTCGCCAACGCTGCAAGCTGACATCTTTGGTGGTATAAGAATCAGTTCTACCTTCCTGCTCTCTTTTCAGTACGTACCCGCACCTCTCACGTCCTTGCTGTGTGCTGCTCTGCCAGGGCATGATGCAGCCAGGTTCAGCTGCTGGTTACAGCTCCGCGGGGACCGGGAGTCCACGGCCCACACACTGCTCGAGGTAGAGCAAGGACTCACATTTGGGTCTTCCACGCGCTGTACTCCCTAGTTCCTGGGCTAAAAGTCACTTCTGTAGTCACAACTAAAATACTTCCAACAAAGCACGCAAAATAAAGAACCCAGTTCCACTTCATCTGAAGGTGCACAAGTGCTATTTTGGTTTTAATCACTTCAGAAGTAAAATCACAGCTCTTTTAGAAAAAAAAAAAAAAAAATCTATTCTTATAGATTCAGCTTTCCTGAAGTCAAGCCACTCTAAACAACAACTGCTGAATTCCTTTAGTATATAGTCCAAAACATTACAAGTGTAGTTACTAACTAGGCATTCCCCAAGTACAGCTCATCCCCGTGTTTGACTCATTTCCTAAGAGTACCTTCATAAAATACCTGACAACAACTAAAGAAATTACGAGCGATAACATCTGCATTTTCTAGCCACACATCCCATCTTCTGCTCTGAATAATTATGACTTAAATCAATCATCAAAAATCCATACCTTTCCCTAGCACATCAACATTACATTAATGTGAAATCAATGTTTGCACACGCAAATCAATACCTAAGGGGTCAGTGACCGTTTGTATTCAGAAGCAGCAGGTTTTAACCAACAGCTGTAGGGTGACAAGGAGTGCAGCTTTCTGGTTTCAGCATTAGTCACCAAAGAACAATCAAGATGGAGAAACTGGGGAGGGGGGAGGTAGAAGGAGCCCAGTGAGCAGAACAATGCCGTGTCTGATTTACGGCCTGTGGCTGCCATCCCCCAGCGCACTGCTGAGCCCTTGTACCAAGTAAGCTTTGTAATCAAAGTAGCAGTTATAAAGAAGAATAAATGATGCAAAGAATAGATCCAAGATTAACCAAGTAATTCTAATATCTTTATTCCTTTATTTTTGCATCTTGATACCCAAGCAGCTCTTTGTTGGAATGCCTTTCTGATTATCTGGCATTTATGGCTTAATTGCATAGTTAAAAAACATTCCTCTGATAATAGAGGAGTACAAGGTTCAGTTACTGTGTTTGAATCAACCACAAGAGAAAATAGAATACGATATATAACAATTAATATTTTTTGCAGTCTTAGACCAGGTCCTTAGAGTGAAGATTTCTAGGTGTTAAACAGTAAGTTTTCTAGTGAATATGGCAGTCATTCTGGAGGATCACAGGTACAAGAGCTAGCAGATGAGTATACACTTCTAAGGTATGCTGCAATAGAAATGAGGGTGAAAAAAGGTCTATTAAATCATCAAATTAATTGCCCTGTGCCTTGCTTAACAGGCACATGCACATATAGGATCTGTTTTCAAAGCCTAACTTCTCTCTGGCCCTCAGGAAGGCTGGACTCTGACCAGGGACATCCCCAGGAGCACGGAGGGACAAGTGGCAAAGAGCCACCAAGCACCACCGGCATCTTCCCAGCACAGGAGCAAGACATGGATGAGCTTCTCCAGGATAAAGTGATAAATAATGGGCAGAGCATAAGGGTCAGAGGTGTCTCCTTTGCAAGCGTATCTTACAAGCAGGTGAAAATAAGGCTATATCAGACTGCATAGAGAGCATGCAACACATGCTTAGCTAGGGAAAACACAGGAGGAAAACAGATTATCCTGACATCTGAATTTACAATTAATCATTTATTATGTTAACAGAACTCAGAAAAAGCTTAATTGAAGAAATAAAATAATGTTATATTTTCTCCAGAATTCGGTGTTACTGGCTTTGTCTACGTCCATCTACCTCAATTCTAAATGCGCTTGGAAACCTTGAAAAAACTTATACACCAACATAAGACAATTAGTTCCATCATATACTTAGGAAAGTCGGTGTGAAAATCCATTGGCCTCTTGGAAAAGTGAGAACATCATGGAAATACCATGCATCACATCCAATACACCGGGCATAAAAAAGCAGCACAAAGAATTCGAGGTGGGGAGTGAAGCTCTCTAACACTGTGTTTGTAATGGCTATGTCAACCAGCCACCTTCCACTCAACAAACAAATTCAAACAGAAGCTTACTGAAACTCATTTGTCCTAGTAAATCAAAATATCATGTCTATTTTAAAGCATTTTGAAAGTGTGAGGTTTGTTTGGTGACCAGTTTTTGTGCCAGCTAACACTGAAGCTGACACTCCCAGGCAGCACCAGCAGCCACGCAGCTAACTCACAGCACTGCGTTTTGCTCCTTCGCTAACCACAACCACCAGTCCTCGTTCTGCAGCAGTGGTCAAGTTCTTCACCCATGCTATCGTGGTCATTTTATGGATGTAGATTCTGTTAATACATTTTGGGGAAATAAATCCTTAGTTCTAGAGGAAATTGAGTCATACAAAAGAGGAAAACCTGTGTTCCCCAAAATCTACCCATTATGGTGTTTCCTCCGTTATTCAATAACAGCTTCTAGCAAGGTGCAAAGGGAAGAAGGCTCGTACAACTCAAATATCGTTTCAGTTCTGTGTACGACTTGGTTTCTACCTAAGTGGTACTCATATTGGATGCAAACTGCTATGGATATCCAACCTGGTCATCCAACCCTTTGTTTCAGAGGAATGGGTATTCAAATAAATCCATTTACAAATACATTTATAAATAAATTGTTGCTGTTCACTTTTTTTTAATTCCCATTTCCACTACAAACTGCTTGTCTGGTAAAAAGGACGTGTACTTGAACAGGCTGCATTGCAAAATGAGACAGCATCATTTGGAAGTCACAGTAGAAGACAGCTTTAAAGTAGTGTCACTGTTTTGGCAGTATTAAGTGTTGTGAGAGGACAACTTTTATTGTAAAAACAGTATTTTTCCAGAGCTCTTTCAACATATGTCCCATGCCTGCTACCACAACCCCAAAGCCATGCAGGATTTTGGAGCTCCGTGACACCTCAGACCCAAAGCCCTACCTCCCTGCAGCTGGAGCCGAGGAGCTCTGCACGGATCCTTCCCAGGGCAGGAGGGATCCTGCCATTTGTTAGAGGGCACCCCCAGCCAGCAGCTGCACGTCGCTAATGAGGTTCGACAGAAACAAACATCACATCAGCAGAAACAAAGTCAGCGCAATAAAACGACGACGGCTGGGACTTCCACACAGCCTTTGCCTATGCTTCTGTTTCCATAGGAACTGAGCAGCAATGCAGCTCGAAGCAGAGGAAATAAAGGGCCCTTTTCGGTCCAAAGTGCAGCTATGGCTATCTGCCCAGTCACATAAAATATGTACCGACATAGCCTTTACAAGGAAGGGAGGTTTGGGGAAGAGCGTGGTTACACCTACATCAGGGGGCGGTCTGCTGAGCACCAGCACCCACCGCACACATCTCCAGCCCCGACCTGCTCCCGTGGGCTCAACACCCAGCGCATCCACCCCAGGGAATGCTGGTGGTGCCACCACCAGCACTGCCATCGGAGGTGTCCTTACACATTCCAAACCGTGGGAGTCCTTGTTCAAAAAGAGTTGGATCTTGGGAATCAAGGGGGAAACAAAGTTTGAGTCAACTTGGACTTAAATTTGGATAAAACATTGGAAAAATATTTGGGACTTCCTTGCAAATCATAGTCCTGGAGAAGGGCTAGTGGTAAGTTTTACACCAACTCTTCTCCTGTGCCCTACATTTCTGCCATAAGCTATAGTACCTTCTGATTTATGGTTATATTCATAGAGTTATTTTCTATTTGAAGGAATGACTTCTTTTCTGACCCGAGATAAAAAAAAGTTTAAAATCTTGGCTTTTAACTACCTTGTCTGATAAAAACCTTACTTTGCATGTGCAGTGTGACTGTTTTCCTACACATAAGGAAACTCAGAAGAGCAGAGGTTAGGCAGTAAGTGGGCTTCACCTGCCCTTCAACCAGCCCCAAGGGTTTTGTTCATCGCAGCTCACCCGAGCCAAGCCCTCTGAGCGTGGGTTGACGGAGAAATCTACTTAAAGGCTGAACTGCTTTCTGAAGCATCCTCTCTGGCTTTTGACCATCCTCTAATGGCAGTATGTCTGCAGTGTTGTCAGTGCCAGCTGAGCTACACATTCTCAGTCCTGAGAGGTCTGCTCCTTCTTTATCCAGGACTATAAAGTCTGCTCCTGTGATAAAATGCAGCTTGTTTTTCTTCTGCTCCAGCAGCACAGAGGGTCTCAATCCTGCAGGAAAGCAAGCAACAGCAATTCTTTTTAAGAGAGGAAGTGGCCTCTTTCCTCTTCGGCAGAAAGGACAGCTTCAGAGGACTGGGGGACACGTCACTTCTCCAGGGCATAATGTGCCCTGAGGTCATCGGCAGCAGCAGAGAGCAAGGCAGAGCAGCCTGGAGCTACAGCCAGGTCAGCCCGACGTTTCTGCTTGGAAACACAAAGCCAACTCCAGCTGCTCCTGCATATTTTAACTTTACTTTCATGAATATTTATCTGCCAGTTTATCACCCAAAACTCTGTATTGTGCATCTATTATGGTCTTAGCTTCTTATAATTAGAAATTTTTAAGCACAGCCCATATAGACTTGTCTCCCCCAAGGAAAAAGGGGACCTCACTGCCAAGTACCCCCTCTCTGTTGACCCAGTAGCATCACTCGTAGCCTGCACCCCCCAGCCCCATAACCCTAGCTGATGCAAGCAACTGCACGAACTTGAGAACAGAAAGCCCTAAGCCCCTGGGTGCAGAGCTGAGCACCTGCGGCTGGGGCCGCCCCGTGCCGCACACACCACCTCCACCACCTCCCCGCGGGAAGGGGGGGCTGGCCCCAGAGCTGCTTGTGGCTCCCACCGGCCCCCAGATCCTCAGGCACCGAAGCAAGAGCAACCTCTGCTCTGTTCGCACATCTGTCAGCGATGGAAGTCATTTGGACACCGGAAGGCAATTGGGTCCGAATCCTACCTTGTCATATTAGTTTCATTTGTTAAATAATGATTCTTTTTTTTCCGTGTTAATAACTCTCCAAGCTCTGTAAAATAGGTTACCTCCATGGGTAAGCTCTTTTCTTCAGAAAACCAAGTCTCCAAATCCCAGTATTTCCTGTGCTGTTTTGTTCATCTCCCTTTCACACTTTCTTTTTAATTTTATGTAACAGATCGATCAGTTCTTTCCTTATTTTTCAGTTTTTACATTCCTAAGGACTCGCATAAATATGTAAGATTGATTTGTGCTTAGATACAAAGCACATTATATATCTATAAGAATCCTGCAAAAGTAGCACTTAGTTCACATAAGTGAAACAAATATAGCATGGCTAGATCAAGGTTAGAATCTGTAGTTAAGGAAGACCTAGAAAAATGTGAGATTTACATGGATTTTGCAAAGGACAAGGATAGACAGAGATGCCTGCTGGTGGCAGTCAGCACAATGGGGCAAGGAAAACATTGCTCTCACTGCAAGCAAAGACAAACACAAATTCCACATTCACTTTTTCTTTTAATGAAGAAAAACTTTTCCTCCATTCAGCAGCTTAATGCCAACTATGAGAGCTTAAGAGTCAAGGTTTTCTAGAAGATGTTACTGAAAAAAAGGCACGTGTTATCACAAGATGTGTGTGGTGTATCAGGAGGCAGATTCAATGCCTAGGAGGCAGAACAACCAACCAAATGGGCAACAGCTTTCTGTGAATGAAGGTCTGTACCACTTCGTCTTATTTGTCTACTTGTGAGTGCAGAGGAGTCCGAGGGCTTCTCCTTGCTGCCCGCTTACAGCTCAGGCTCTCCCTTTGCTTAACTTCACTCGGTGAATGCAGTGGTTCAGATTTTGAACTCCAGCACACGCTCAGGTTATAGCAGGTTAGAGAAAGCAGGTGCTAAGAGCAGCAAATTTTTGCTAATGCAGCACTAAGAATCAAAAGGCACCCCACCTTCTAGATACAGGCATACGGCCCCCAGACACATCGTTAGCAGCCGTGACAGTAATCCCATTTGACTTGCAGCTCTCCGGGACTTCCCTGGGTCCGAAGCTCCCGTAAACCACCACGGACAGGGCTGTGACCCACAGCTGCCCCGGGGGGGCCAGCGCAGAGCCCAGCCCAGGGGCTGGTGGCCTGGGACTGCAGGAGCTGGGCACCAGCCGTGCCCCAAGCTCCCTGGCACCAGGGCACATCGTCTCCCACAGGGCTGCCAGAAGAGCCAAGTACAGACACGAAAGCAAAGTTAAACGCAGAAGCCCTCGCTGTCCAGTGATGGCCATCAGCACCAAACAGCCTGGCAGAGCTGCACTCCTGCTGACATCTCTGCCCGTGCCCTGCTGACCTCAATGGCCTTACAGGTACCCAGACAAAACCCGGGTTCAGAGCCGGGCAATATATCCTTTACAGCCTTTCAAGAGAGCGTTCAGCTGCACAGCCCTCCAGTGAGTTAGCAGACTGATTAATTAATAGCAGCCGTGGCCCAGACCTGTAAGGTTTCCATGTTATTGGCTTCATCTTACTTGCAATAAACACAGCTCTGCTCCTTCCCCCCTCTTTTGACCTCCGTAATTATTAACCTGGGTTTAGTATTCCAAAGCGGCGGGGTGCGGGTGCCGCTGATACTGCATTCCTCTCAGCTACACCCTCCGTATGCAAGCACTGCACAGCTTGCAACGCATCTGGAGACGTGCCCATTTGGAAGCTGGCACATCCAGCTCTGACCCTGGTGCTTGGGCAGGGTATAATGAAGGGTGAAGATCACCAAAATAAGTGCTCCTAATAGAAGTCTTGTTAGGAAAAAAAGAGTATAAGGATGTTAAAAAAATAATAACATTGTGATGAGTGTAACGCAGAGCCCTAGTAAGGAGCTATAGAGGGAGGTAAAGCTTTGTGCTGATAGAAGGCATTCTGGGAAGACCACACATGCTATATGCTCTCATCTGGAACAAACACAACCTGAAAAAAATGTATTGCAAGAGCATAGACTGAATTGCAATTAAATTTCAAGAATTAAAACAGAAAATGAATTCTTTTCCTGTTAAAATTTGCATGAGATATGATCCCCACTGAATACAGACTGATAAAAGGAGGAGGGTTTTTAGGTGAAAAATGTCATTTGGCATGAGCCTCTCAAGCCATTCCTCATCCCCCATCATTTCTTTAACCTCAGTGTTCCACGTTGTGAAGCAAAACTGACAAACTGTTCTCCTCTGGAGTCACCTGCTATGTAAAAACAATTAATCCTGTAATAGTCTCTATTTACATACCTCACTAATGCAACAGCCAAACAAGCTTAGTTCCAAAGCTTTTCTATCAGGTCTGACAGTCTCCCTTTCTTCCTTGCCAATTAACTTGACGGTGTAAGCACAACTGCCAGTGCATCTGTGACAAAGATGGATAATTAATGGTCCTGGAAGGAATCTGCAGAAGTACAGTCTTCTCTCCTGCCTTTCACATTCCTTCAAATAACTGCTACAGGGATCCCAAATACAAACAGCTCGTGGTTCCCAACTGAAACTACAGCAAGAACTGTGTGCCATCGCTTAGAGTCAGGAGCTCAGGTTCAGAGAGTAACTTGGAGTAGGCTTAAAGTTATCCTGCTAGAAAAACAGTTTAAAACACACTGTTTCCTTGGTATGGTACCAATATACCTCTTAGTGAAGTCTGTAGCTTCTGGACTATGCACAGCTGACTGCTCATTCCACTTTTTTCTTTTATTCTGGATAGTTTTGCCCAAAGCACTATCACTGTTAGTAAGCCCCAAACTGTCAAGGACAGGTTCATTTTGAACAGAAATGCTGTGAACCCCCACTCATCACAAATCCATCGTTAAGTATTTTTGCCTAAGAATAATTTATATTTTCTCACAGAACCATTCAGGCTGGAGAAGCCCTCTAAGGTCACTTAGTACTGACAAGTCCTCCACTAAACCATGCTACTGAGTTCTACAGCTACACGTTTCTCAAAGACCTCCAGGGATGGTGGCTCAGCCGCTTCCCTGGGCAGCCCGTTCCAATGCCACACAACCCTTTTAGTAAAGAAATTTCTCCCAGTATCCAACCTAAACGTCCCCTGGTGCTACTTGAGGCTGTTTCCCCTCGTCTTCTCAGTTTTTAATGAATATATCCCTCTTTTCCTGCTCATGGAATTGGTGGGTGGGCTGATTTAGTTCCATTTCATTTGCATTTCAGGGGAAGATCTGTATATTTAGATGCATTCAGGTTAGAACTATTAAACCAGGAGCTCTGCATCTCTTATCTTAGTTTATGCTACGCTACAACAGTAAGTGAGCCCCTGGTCTTTGTAGCTGTGCTTATCCCTGACTGTCGCACAGCAGATTAGGTACATTTTAATGAATTAACCTGCAGTAAAGACACTCTTATCTGAGGGCATGCTTATCGCAGCAGGATGCCATGGCACTATGCTGTGTATGGTAGCTTCATGCCAGAAATACTGCATGCCCTGAGCCACAAGAGTGCACCGGCAGGGAAAAGAACAGAAGAGGTGCAAGAGTAAAGTGCTGGTGTCATGGCACGGGGAGGCAGACCTTCAGAGAGGCATCGGATATAGACAAAGGAGACACTGGTTACCTGGATCTGAGGCCAACAAGACTTACAGAGCCACGGAATGGAGGAGGTGGGCAGGGACCTCTGCTTCCCTCTGCCCCCCACGAGCAGGGTGCCCAGCCCCACGTCCAGGCAGCTTTGGGACATCCCCAAGGAGGAGCCCCCACAAGCTCTGCAGCCTGTGCCACAGCTCCAGCACTGTGCAGTGCAAATAAAAGCATTCTGATGTCCAGATGGGTTGTACTGCACAACTCCACTTTACACCTGTTTGGTTGGTTGGTTTTGTCGCCTTCAGAAAAATATTGCTTAAGTGCCTTAAGTAGTAATTCCTGAAGGTTATTGGAATCTCCACCAACTCCACTTCTGTCTGATCCAGCGCTGATTATACATTCAGTCAATACGCTTCTGTCATGTGCTCAGAACTACATCTGTTAAAATAGCTCTGCATTTTATTCCACAATTGAAAGGAAGCTTGATAGGATCAGCTTTATTGGTTTATCTTTATTTTAAAATTAGATTTGTTTTCCATATACTTTCTGGTGCTCAGAGTTTGCTCTGAAGTACATTAAGTTAAGCCTTTAAAGAGACATTCCTTATATAACTCTCTTCTGTTAACTCTTGTTGCTTTCCTGTTCTGCTATTTTTAAACCATAAACAAAGCATTTCATCTCAAGTATTCTAAGTTTTTCTTAAATCAATCCATTTATCTGGTATGAAGGCAAGGGCATTAAGCTTCTATGTCAGTCTGGAAATTGATTCACCAGTTGGGCAGAAATCCATCTGAAATAGCCATGGTAATAAGTCCAAGGCTGTTTTCCTGTTAATCTCACATCCTTACCCATGGATAACAGCTCTGTCCACAGCCATTCTAGCACTCATGACTGCTTTCCTCTTATTTATCACTGCATATAGCTGAAATTTAAGCCATGGATCTCGTTAATGAATCAATGATCTTTATTAATAATTTCTCCACAAGTTATTTTTACTCTAAGTTTTAAAACATTTTTTTATGTCTCTGTAATGCTCAATATGTTCACTGGCATTTAGGCTACAAAAAGCCAGTGGGAAAATTAGATGTACTTTAAGTTAGGCAGCACTGCCCATCTGGTTTTGGTGTTTTTTTGTTTTTGTTTTTAAACAGCAGCCAGGTTGGCTCTGGATAGTTCAACAAGTGCTCAGCCAAAAGGTCCATCAGTGGTGCTCCTTTCAGTGTCTGGGTTCTGCACTACCCGTACGTAGATATCCTATTAATTTCCCTTACAATGACATAACTAGGCAATTTAAAATACAGTTTTAAACTGTACTTTAAAATAATTAAACCATTTATCAATAGTTTAATCATTTAAATGATGCAACCCTGGTCCTAGCAACCATCACCCAAACTGTGCCTCCTGCTATTTTACATCCCACTATAATCCTCATTCACGTGAGGAAGGAAGCCATCTCAATACGACTGGGCAGGAAAGGGCTTCTTTGGTGTCCTCCCTGTTCATGCATTTTTTGCATACTACACCTCTTTTTATTTAAAAGAAAAAAATCCATGACTTGAAGCTCCAGGGGCATTGCCTTACTCAGGTAGCAGTCTAAAACAGGACAGGTTTCACCTGCACCACCCCTCACACACACAGTAAATTACCATCCTTTTCTTCATTCTTCAGAATTTTGTATTTGGTAGTTTGGATTAATTGCAGCAAATTTGGGGCTTGCTCACGCAATGCTCATAAACATTTTTTTTTTTTTTTGGAAAAAACAGTCCTGAATCAACTCTGTTGACATCTGAAAGACTGACAGAGTTGGACTGACACAGCACTGTGAGTTTATTTCTGGAAAAATTTGGAAAAATAAGGCAAATTTAGGGGAAAAAGGTTAAATTTCCATTAACAGGTAGCTAACTTGTGTCCACTTTGCTTCAAGAGCTACAAATCTAGATCTGCGAGAGTACTTCAAGGCAGATGAAGTCCTATTATGTTGCAGCACTGAGAGACGCGAGGTTTGTCAGCTCAGTGAACCGTGCGCTCCTAAAATAAATGAGCGGTTTATTGACCTTTCGGTGATTGAGACAAAACTGAAAGCCAAAAATACCCCGGCAGCAGGCAGGCCACGCGGGTGATCGCTCAGCAGTCCCCAGCTCACGCCGGGAGCGCAGCCCTGAAGGTCGCCGCGGTGTCTCACTGCGGTGGAACAGGGATCGCATCGACCGGCTGAAAACTTCTGCCAAGTAACCCAGGGGTTTTACTTTTATGCTCACTTAACTCCTTACTCATTTTTGTTATGACCGCATATATCTGCTCCTTCAGCTTCACCGCAATACACCAGGAGCTCCACAGCTTTGCAAAAAATAGGGCCATTATGTCCCCATCCTGGAATTATTTTCACACACCGCAGTTCTCTAAAGACATGCCATCAGTTTCAGTGGGAATAGCCATAACACTGAAGTTATCCATGCTCAACCTCAGAGCTTTAAAAGGTGCCCAAAACTCAGCATATACCTGGGGACAGCACCTTTGGAGGCCCTGGCCTCGTTTCCACATTGGCAAGGACTCGCAGCTGCAGCGTTACTTGCATTTCATGGCCTGTGAGCTGTGTTCCTGGCATGCTACCTTGATTTTTTAGATAAACATGTAGGAATAGTTACAAAATACATCTTCAAAATACTTGAAAGCAAGGAATTTAAGACTGATTTGGGAAAGTGGACCCAGAAAACACCTGGTTTTGGTTGGTTTTCACTGAGGGGGAAAGAAACTCCTTGTTGGCACCTAGTGCCTGGCAGAGGAAAGATCCTAGGTGTACTTCAGTGTTAGCTCTGCAGAAAACTTTTAAGCCAGTGGCATCAGTTCTGCTCCAATGGTTCCACCCCGCACAATGAGTTTGGTTTGTGCAGAGCAAAAGCACCAGACTCTGCAGCCTGGGGGTCAGGACAGTCCCCCTGGCTCACGGGGCCCAGAAATAAAGCTGTAATGCACATCCTGGTTTACCTCCAGGGCTACATAACTCTAACCCTGCAATTTAAGTATATTAAAAGCCATTTTCTTGCTATGGACATGACCCTGCCCTTACCCATAGCTTGGGATGTTTAACACCTGTTCTTACCCCATGTGTGGGCTTTGCAGAAGGGATGGAAATCTGTATGCTTGTGTCTTCCTCCTCACCATGAGGAATGAGTGCCTCTGAGGATTTCAGTAACCGCTGATATCACAGCTCAGAGATTCACACGCTGGCCCATGCAGCCCATCCAGACTCAGATACTGATCTGCTAGCAACAGCAAGCCCGAAATTCCTGCTTTCTGGAGTGAAAGGGAATTGAGTAGAGTTGCAGCTGTCTTCCCCTGCCAGCCCGTCCCGGCACAGTAACACAGCCATGAGCCCTGGTGCCTCTCAGCACAGCTGCTGGCTCCGAGCAGCTCCCGAGGTAGTGTTAGAGACATCATGCTGTACGGCGCCGAGAGGGTAGCGAGGAGAGGAACGGCTCCCCCAGCAGAAGAGGCCACTCTATTTAATGTCTTATACTGCCACCGTCTGAAAACTCACTCATTTGGAAACTCAGCTAATGGCTGTCAGACACCATCCATTCCATCCCCATCGCAATAAAGGCTATAAAGCAGCAAACACAGAAGGAAACAAAAATGATGAAAGAGGGGCATGACAAACCGGAGCTGCTGAATACAATTTGTCTCCCTGATTTTACTCACTGCACAAGTTAATAGAAATAGACAAAGGTTTACATCCATTTTATGAACTGGTACGTGGTCATAAAGGTAATTCCTGTTAAATGCCAGTTAAATGCCACCAGTACTCACCCCGGTAATTTCATTCACAGAACTTAGAAACTTCTCTTTGCAAACAAAATAGAACTGCTGGCTGCCACAGTGTGCATGGGCCTTTATGCATAATTTAGCACAGGTTCTCCTAAGAGCAGGAATTACAGGATAGCATGTGGCAGGGTATTAAAACCTGAACCACTCAAAAATTGTCCTTGACAAAGACAGCTGAGTAACCACAAAAAGGGGGAAATGATGCAGTCAATGCACTCTTCAGCCTGACAGATGATTCTGTCTTTTCAGAAAACAGGGATGTTATTACCTTTGATTCTCATTTCAGGCTTGGAAAGTATTCAACCACTTCCTGCAGCAAGCGCAAAGAAAATTTTGTTCAGAGTTCAAGGCCTGGAGCTCAGGAGCCACTGTACCCTAAGCCAATCCACGTAACACAGGACATGGCAGAGCACAGAACCAAGCGAGGACTGAATTTACAATACGGACAGCACTCCAAACTCCTCGCTAGCACTAAAAATAGCTGCTGACATCAGGCAGCAGCACTGGGGAGCTCCCAGCCCGGAGCAGCGAAGGAGCACATCAGCACCGCGGTGCCTGGGGCTGCGGGAGGTGCTGGCCCCAGGGGCAGGGGCTGCCTGACCCCAGCCACAGGACAGCAGAGGGGACCCCCACAGCGCCGAGCTGCCCCAGCTTGGTCAACGTCCCTGTGCTGAGCTGAGCTGTGCAATGCCTGCCCGGGCAGCGAGGGCTGAGCTGTAAATACGAAGAGAAATTGCGAGGCAGGAAGTTTCTCTTCTACAGTGCTCAAAAGAATGGATTTTAGGTATGCAGCTGCTCTGTGAAACTTCTCACCACTTCAACTACACTTGGAAAATCCAGAGGATATGGAATAGCAAAAGGAGCCCTCAGTGTCACCGGCATGGCGAGGTGTTTTACCTGAGCGCACCCAGGGCTCCCTGCTCAGTCCATCACCTCCACACCTCCGTGAGCCATCCAGGCACAGCCACGGCCTGGGGCAGGACTGCACCTCCACGCAGCACAACGCCTTTGAGCAGGCTTCCAGAAATTCCAGAATCTGACACCAGCGCAAAAATCTGCTTTGATCTTTGAATGTGATCCTTCCGTGGAACTGGGGTCCACCTTTATAACCCCCGGCACAGCCCATCAGGTGTGAGTGAGACCAGAAACCCCCCGCACGCAGAGGGAGCAAAGGACACTCGGCACTGGCAGGACTGATCTGAGGATGCACAAATCATTTAATTCTGGGTCTGTTTGATAAGGAAATGGTTATCTTCACAATTCTGCCGGCTTTATGATTGACTTTGACATTTTAATATCCTATTTCAAAGAGTTAATGAATAGGTTGTCTTCAGGGCTCCAGCAAATTCCATAAAAGAGAGGATTTACAAATGAAATCGGGATACAGGGGGAATTCAGCACTTCTAACCTCGGCTCAGGAGTCTGAAATGAGTCATAATTCATGTTGGCACAGGGAATGAATTTCTTTAACATCTCTTTACTATAAGATGCACGACTCTGCTTACTGCCTTGACAATAGGACCATCAACATCACCTCATGATACAACATTAAAAAACAAACCCCCAGAACTTAACTTCTGCAGAATCATTTGTTCTTATTTATTGTCAAGGGAGAGGGAGAGGGAGCTGAGCATTTTCCTTGATGAGAGGTAAAGTAGAAATCTTCTAGAAGTTACTCTTATTTTCCACCAAAGAGGAACAACAAATGCAGATGCAAGGGGGGGACAATTAATTTAACAAAATCATCAGTCCTGCCAAAAGAAGTCTGACTCTGAACATTTGTATTCAACTACTTCGTTGCCATCTCAATGTTCAAGTGTATTTACTTAGGAGGGCTGAAACAGACAGATTACATGATTTGGCAGATGCTTCATACACCTTTAAGCTAAGGCTATTTTCAGAGTGACCCAAATAAGCAAAACTGGAGTCAGTGGGAAAAGCATTATTCAGAGATCTGTGCTGACTGTTACAATAATCACCTCATTCAAGGTGCGATTGACCATCTGTCACTGAGCTTGGGGATTTTTCCATTGAAACATTTATAAATAGTCAATTATTTAAGTGTTTAAAATCAGAAGACATTTGGGAAAGGAGCATCAAGTGACTTGGCATGTATTTCTCAGCATCCTCCTCCTCACAGCTCTCAGCTGCTCAGTGCTGCTATGAACTCTGGTTATAATAAAGCCATGTCCTCCCTGTGAAGGCTTCAGCTCTGGGAGAAAAAAAAAATCCAACAGCCATGTGCTCGATTAGTTGTTGCTGTAGAAGAAACTTTGATGAGAAGACAATGATAAAACATTGCATGGAGTAGCTGAAAAATACCAGGGGAAGGGAAAAGGAGAAAAGCCATGAATGAGAACTACCTCTAAGCTTGAACTCGGCAGTATCAGTTTAGCTAGTTGGGAAAGCCACCTTTGCATGAATGTCACTGCAAATGAACGACAGCACCGTTCTCTCCAGAGGAGCTAAATCACATCAGCACTAACACCAATAACAGCAGGGTGCAGAGGTTTCTCCCCTTCCCAGTGGGACACCTGGCAGCCCCCTGCCTGCTGGAGCACACCCGCTGCACGTTTCCCTCCCACAAACACTGTACTGAAGTTCTGGGCTTTGCCCCCAGCACTTGATATTTTTCATAAGGATGTCACCGCTTTGCTTACCAATGTCACCTTAATGTCTCTTTTTCACAACACAAACCTCTTTTGCTTCAGGATATTTCAAGATTGCCTGCAATAAATATGGACGCAAATGTATTCATTTGGAAGTTGTATTTGTCATTCACTGTTACCACTGCTATGGAAGCTAGAAAGACATTCATCTACAAATTTCTTATTAGAGATTTCTTCACTGAAGACAGGTACTTGATCTTCCAGTACACTTTTTTGCCTTTTATAAAATAAATACATGAAACAATATATAATTCAGTCTTATTTTATGTTCAGTGGAAAGACATCCATACTCTGAGAAGTTACGAGCTACCAACCTGCCTCCTCAGCCTAAGAAAGAAATTAAGCCTCGCTCCTGGCAATCCCTTACAAGTTGCTTTTCAGAGTGTTCCCAGATTGCAGATGCCACAAGGACACTTTCCACAGGGCAGGGACTTCCTCACAAGGACCTCCCTGCTCCAGGCTGAGAGGCCTTCACATCTACAGATTCAGGTTTCTGCTGAGCCCGGGGTCACTGCCTTTTAAATCCCACTGCTTCCAACCCTGCTGCTGAAGGAGGCTCTCAGCCTTCCGAGGAAGGATGCACCTTTCAAACAGGTGGACAGGGTTCTTCTCTTTAATAACCTTCTTCACCAGCCCAAATGCTCCTTGAAATGGCTCTGTACCTGAACCAGGCCAAGTGGCCGCAGTCCTGTGGCATTATATCCTAGACTGATTCATCCAAGCCCTTCCCAAACATTGCAGATGTGAGTAGCTTGATTATATTCTGCAGCAAAATGGTACAGGAAGCCTCCAGAATAATAAGATCTCAGCATAATCCCGAATTTCATTATGTACACTTACATTAAACAGAAGCTTTAAAAAAAATCTACTTTTTCTAAGAGACTGGACAGGGTTAGTGTTTTGGATGGAGACAAGGAAGGAAGCAACCCCAGGTAGAATGGAGCACTTCTGCACTAAAACCCTCCTGAATATTAATGAAGCCATCACCAAAGAAGCTCCAGCAT
This sequence comes from Stictonetta naevosa, assembly GCA_011074415.1. Classification (NCBI taxonomy): domain Eukaryota; kingdom Metazoa; phylum Chordata; class Aves; order Anseriformes; family Anatidae; genus Stictonetta; species Stictonetta naevosa. The sequence goes on from CM021702.1 coordinate 36,107,855, forward strand.
TAATGAGTAGCATGATAAAATGTGACTTCAGCTTATGACATGTTCAGTCGCTCATTTAATTTTTATAGGAGTTGATTAAGATGCCTTCACTTGAATTTTATACTGTTTACTATAAAACATTACCTTTTTCTTCAAAAATCTGTCGAGACAAACCACACATTTACCAAGCCGTTAAGTAAATAGTATTAAATCAACAATACCCAGGATCCCAAAATGCAGGTCATTTCCATGTATATTGATTTTATTTCCATTTGCTACAATAAAAGTTTTGTCTCCAAGAAAAAAAAAAAAAAGCTATTTTATCAAATTGTTTCAGTTCTTGAAATACTGTAGTTCTGCAGCCACTGCACAGGGCAAGCTTGCCCTAAGTGCTTTCCACCAGACATGCCTCTAAGAGCCGACTGAACCGAGTTATGTACAAAATAAGGCCTGAGTGGATACCTGCCCAGGGGACAGCAGGAAAGGAGTAGAGAAGCCACGGCAGGCAGCAAAGCAACATCAGTGAGACTCTGCTCTTAGTGCTAAAACACATGCAGGACTACTTCTGACATATGCCAAGGCTTTGTAGGCAGTCTGCACGAATGCAAAGGCATCTCGCTTTGTGTGGTAGGCTTTGTGGCAAGAAACCCAACACAAGCAGGGATAGCCTCGCTTTCTCCCAGAACGTGTGCCCCAGGCCAGGATGCCAAGGCTCTGCCCACTGCTCCTCCCCAGCAGCTCTAAGCAAGCGCCAAGCCCCTCATAGCTCCAAACCTTGCTCCGTGCACCATCACCCCTTTTGCATGCTGTGACCCCACAGAGCACTCATCACCACCAGATAATCATTTTGTTCCTTAACTAACGAAGGCAGCATGTGAGCTGGATCCATCAAACAGCTGGATATCAGTGCCAGAGGACTCGTGTCTTTACCCAGGCAAGTCACATTTTATTTTATCAGGCATTCTGCCCTGCATCATAGCAGAGAGGATCTTACCAGTTATTTGACTGTGGATCAAATTTGTCCATTCTCCTACTGATTCTCCTCACAGAAGCCCATCTCAGTTTCTCATATTTCCATTCACTGATTTTTTCTCATAATTAGGTATTCTAAGATGCTTGGAAGAGTCGCACTTCTCTAAGTGTTCCTCATTAATATGTCAATGTATTATAGCTCTTGTTACTTCAGTCTGGTGCTGGGCCTTCAGTAAGGCTGGAGTATACTTCAGGCTAAACAAGCTATAAATATTCCAGTTCTGACTTTGCACTGCTGAGTTACTGCAGGCCATTTAATTTCCCGGTATCTGAAAGCCCATACCTTGAGAATGAGTGAGAAACTAAGGGATTCACGGAGAATACAAAATGATGAAAAGGTCAAACTTCTGTCACACCCTGCACAGCCATAATGAAGCCATGAGATGAACATATCTTTGTCCTTGCAAAGACAAAACAAAACCAGGCTTGTCCTTTCAAACCATGTAAGAGGAATTTCCTCATTAACATACATCATGAATTCATATTTGCCCATCACCACTTAAAATTCAAAAGGTATTTATTAGCTAGTAATTCCAATCAGGACAGGCCAGGATGAAAACTATTTAAAAGCACATTTTGTGAGTGTTTGATTTAGTCTCTCCTTTTGCCAACAGAATAAAGAACTGCTCACTTTTCCAATCTATAATAATCATTTTTGGTTCAGATACAGTAAACTAAAATTTAGTTGCTGTACAGCCTAACCCAGTCCACAGGATCTATATTATTCAATATTTTCCAGAGGTTTTGCATACATAGACCCAACTGCTTTCTTTTTCTGAGTTTTATAAGCTGGTAGTTTATCCTTCATTATAATAAGGACAGCAATCAAAGGAGGTTACACAGCCACTGCCTTGGAACACCATCACTTGGAACACCATCACCTTGGAACACTCTTGTATTTAATCAACACAAAATGCATGCAATAAAGCCACCGGCCAAATCCCAGCCCCATCAGCACAGCACAGCTGCCTGAAGTGCTCTTGTAGTTTGAGTGTTACAGCCAAGGGTTTTAGATTCCTCCAGAAGTTTTTCTAGCACAAACCAAATGAGTATGAGGGATGGAGAAGAGATGCTGTAGAAATTACTCCAGGAGCTTTTTTGTACTTAAGAGTAGCCTCACCTTCACTAGGCTTCTATTTGTGGTACATATAACACCATTGCTTCAGAAAGGGCCACAGTTTTGTTTATGTTTGGGGATGGGTCTGTGCTCCTCCTTGTCAATAAAGTCAGAAAGGTACCAAGGAGACTTGATACAGACAAAGCTGAGGTGCTGCCAGAGGACTGAACAACGATAGACTCAGTAATTCAGGTCAACTGACCCCCTTTGCAGTGGGAGGTTTGAATGGAAATATTCTATTTTAATTTGAATTACAATCTGAAAAGCCAAACAATTGTGTTCTTCTTCAAAGTCTATAGGCAACAATTCCTAGCACAGCAGTCAAACAGCACCCAGATGTGCTTCCTCTACTCCCGATTCAGCCTGTCTTCTATAACCACTGAGACACAACACAGTACTGCTACTGATAGAAAACAGAGCTTTTCAGGCAAAAATATACCTGGGGAGTAGATGGGAGATAACATTACTGTGCTTCTAAGTAACTGGAGTACTTCCTGCATACTGATAAATGCCAGAATCTTTCAGATTGTCTGACTTAACAGGCTGATCATTTATCTGCACAAGATAAAAATAAACCAATTAGTGGATGAACAGACTGAAATTCAACTCCCCCCCCCCCCTTTTTTGAATGAGCCCCCAGAAACAGAGCGCCAAATCCTTGACTGTTCCAGCATAGCCTCATGAATAGCCGCAGACTTGACTCAGAAATTAGACACTAATGCCTGTTCCTGGGTATAAAATGCCTCCTTTTAAGAATTATTTTCAGCTTTGTTAAACAATAATATTGCTTAACAACATTATTGTTCTCACTTAGTCTTTTCAGCAGCACTGACACTGAGCAATTCTTGCACCTGGGATTGTCTATGTCAACATATGCTTCTAGCCTGAGCAACAATAGGGTGATGCCTTCTCATTCCCATCAACAGGACATCAGCTGGCTGTATCTGCTTCTTGCATGGCACTAGATTTGGATGCTGTTAATCATCAGCAATTTACATGAAAATTGTGGGGCTTTGCTTTTATTCCTCACCTACACTTAGTACTGGTGATAAAGTTCAGAAAGCTGCCTTGCCCTTCCTCTTCCTCCCAGAAGAAAACATGCAAGAGATTACTCTAGTCAGAATTTTTCAGTTGACTTCACTGGGCCTTAACAGAAACAAGTGTAGTGTTCCAAGTTCCTGGAAGATTCAACATGTTTTTCAAAACAAATACCCAGAAAAATTACCCATTAACTAAAATACATTACTTGCAAAGGATAACAATCAATAGCAATGTCTTCCTGAAATCCAGCCTGTTCAAATTAACAGTGTTTGAACTTCGGTGTCAGGTATCGGTTGGATAAGAGCTGCAACAGCACTCAGCATTTAGCACTCAAGCTTCCAGTATTAAAATAACCCATCAAAGGGAGAAGAAGGAGAAAGAATCATTCTTCAAAAGTTTCCCTTTAGATTGCTTCCCATGGCTCAGGTTTTTCATTAGGTACAAGTGCACTAAATACATGGCAATTGGCTCAATTTCTTGTTTAGTGATTTAATTAGCCTTGAAGATAAGATGAAGTGCAAGCCCTTTGTAGCTGAAGGAAGAAAAGATTTTATTCCTGAGCTTAAAGTATTCTCACTGAACAATGACACTGTAACCACTGCTTCTTCTCCCACTGCAGCCCAGGTAGCCCTTACACCAGTTGATGTGGCAGGGAAGAGAGAAGTAGCAAAGCACAAATCTGAGCACGCATGGGCAAAGAAGTTCCTCGTCAGAAATTGCTGCTCAAGTAGCAGACAGGGATCTCAAGTATTTTGCACATTGTGTTCCACCACAGTTGTCTGATAGTGAGCTGATGGTGACATTTCATGCTTATATTTCAGCACCTTAATCCTGGCATAACATATTTAAAGAACATTTTACAAGAGGCAAGCAAGTGTAATTCAATACAGTAAAAAGCATCAAAGCTGTGAAAGTGGAATGAAAGCACAAATACTGGAAGGGTAAACTGAGAAGCAGCTACTGAGGCCAAGGAGTCTGGGAGCAGCAGGTGGAGCAAGCCTCATTGTGCCCAGAACCACGACTGCAGCAGTTCCTCAAACAAAGTCAGAGGAACTTGCTTGTTGGGAAGCCAATGTAAATAAAATCAGTTTCAATCAGAGACTTTATCTGTGTTCTAGGTATAAACAAGTTAAGAAATAAGTATTTATTCTGCCAAAATATATTTTTTTAACTCTAAACCCAAGTTTTCAAAAACAAAACAAAAATACTAACAACAAAAGAATTAGCTTCAGATTTATTCTTTGTACAGAATAAAATTTCTACTAACCCCATGTGGCTAAGGAGTACATGCATATTTATCAACTATGTGGGAAGCTTTGCTACATCTATTATCAGTTTTTACATGATGCTGTGTAAGGGCATCCTGGGTCAAGTAGGTCACATAAATGACAACCCATATACTGATCCTTCCAAAGCCCTCTCAAGCTCCATTTAGCAGAAAGATCCCGATCTATCCAGCTGCCAGCAGCCCCTGGTGCAGCTCGGAGTGCCATTTGCTCAGCTCAGCAAGGGCTGCTCTCCAGCAGAGCATCAGTAAGTACCAGCCACAGGGGGGAGATGAGAGGCAAAGCCTTTCAGTACTTATTTTCCAGGTACAATCAGACAGATACATCACATTCTCTGGCAGCTGCCAGTCTCACAAAGAAAAAAATGTAATTTTGGTGCAAGGCTTACTAGACAGGCTCTCTTAAAATGAAGAAGCTCTAAGGTGTTTTTAGACACTTGTGTACTACTGTGATACATGAGGGCTGACAATACTGAAAAGAAAAAGGTCTTCAGAGAGCCAAGCTTTGTCATGATAGAAATCAGCTTAACAGAGACTTCTATACTTCCACATCCATAATCACTTTAAGCTAACACTGTTTCTGGGCTAATGACTTCCAAAGTATCAAGAAAAGCAGCCCAGACAATGTTTAATCTCTGTTTTCAAAAGTAAAATGACTTAGAAACACACAGCATCCAGTGAGACTCCCAGAGACGAGGACATGCTCGGGTGAAAGGGCTCTGGCCAAGGCTTACCTGGCTCACAGCATCTCACTGCTCCTCTCCCAGGCTGCAGAGAGCTCCCTTGGGCTGAGCATCACTGAGCACCGCTGAAAGACCAAAAGTGGTTTCAGTTCTGTATGATTCAAGACTTAATCCAAAATATAGCCCAGCTAAGGTTGCTCTCTGCCAAACTCCTATCACCAGATCACATCAAACCTAGGCCTGACCTGAAAGACCTGACCTAACCGTAACCCTCCCAGATTTATAGACTGCACCCAAACCTCAGGGTTTATTGCACACCTGCATGCAATCAGGTCTCCTCGCAGCCTAATCCCTCTCTGCTTGTCCTCCTCTATTCTTGCAACCAATACAAATCAGCTGGAGCAGGACATTTAGCCTGAGGAATTTACAGGCTTTGACTAGATCTTGTGCTGGGAGAATAACCAGATTTACCGTGTGATTGACAAGGTATCAGCAGCACAGGCAAGACGTACATCAAGAATTTTTTAACTTGTTAGTGGTTTATAGACATATTAAAAAAAATGTTAACTCCAAACAGATAGACCTACAGTAATCAGCAAGCCTCAATAAAGAAGCATAGAAGCATCTGATAAGAACCTCAAAATGATCAAAGCCAGTCTCCCAGCTCTCCTACAGCGAGCAGCTCCCGGCCAGGCCGAGGGGGACCCGGCGATGGCCGGCAGGCCCTGCCCTGCCCGCAGCCCCGTGTGGAGGCCACGCGGCAGCAGTGGCCCTGTGTGCCTGGGAGAGCGGCAGAAAGAGGAGCCGGGGCCCCAGAAAGGCCTGAAGAACAGGCCTCAGACAAAAAGTGGGGAACTCTCCAACAGCAGAGGGTCCCGAGGCGCCAGCCGCAGGACGTATGCTCCCAGCACGGCTGGCACGAGGGGCTGCAGGCCGCGCTGCCAGCCCTGCTCCAAGCCTGGGGGCTGCCGGCCATAGCCCCGTGCCGACCGAAGGCTTCCTGCTCACAAAGGGCAGCACCGAGCTCCGCTGGCTGCTCGTGCTTACCTTCCTCCTTCCGAACTGCATGTCTCTGGTCCCTCCTCCCCCAAAAGTTACAGAGTGCCAGCTGGGATGTACAGAGGGAATAAGAGGTGAAAAAAAAACAGCATTTTCTGAAACAAGCACCAAAATTGATGTGCAGCTTTTCAGGAAAAGAACAGCATAGGGATAATGAGGTTTTAAGTAGGTACCATGGTTTATTACAAATTTATCTTTATTCATAAAATCTCCCACTAGTAATATTCCTGGCTATAGTAGGGAACACAATATCAAATTAAGTTGCAAATACCTGAGTACAGTCAACCACTAATCCACAGTGCAATCACTTTAACAAAGTGATCTGACATAATTAATTCTTATTTTCATAAAATAAAATTTATCTTCCAATATCATCGGATCGCAATGTGACGTTGGAGATTCTCAAGGTGTTGTGTCAGTTTACGGCTTTAATGTACATCACAACTATAATTTTGCTTTTAGTACATAAAAGATGTGGATTGATTTCTTGTTTGGCTGAGTGGCAAGTCAGAGGAGGCAAGGATGGAGGAAATTCAATCGGATGGTCCATTCAGTCCTTTATACTCAGGTACAGATATGAGAGATTAATTGAACAGAGGTCCCACTAACTCGTGTTTATCTCCCAGTGCCATGTCCTTCATGATATCAAGGTCTCAGTGGGATCTCAGAGACGGTTTTACACAAGTATGACTTAACCCTAAGGCTGCGTATTCAATTTAGCATCAGCGAAGGTATGGCAACACATTATTTGGGGACAAAACCATAGCATTCAGCTCAATGCAGCTGCTGTCTTCTTTGTAACTAGGTTTGTGCTGCACTAACCAAAGGTTTTTTTTGCTTAGTTTTAGATGAAGAAGTTTCTGCATAAACTGTGCTGTACATGTTCCCTCCATCATGATCTGTGACTGCCAGAGCATGATCAATTGTTCCGTTGAGTTCAGCAATATCAAAGGTTGTTTAGATGTATGTGTGCCAACTGCTTCCTTTTGACTTGCTTACTTTGTTAAGGGGTATAAGGGATAAGAAGAAAGAAGCCATCTAATTATTTGTTACCTGCCAGAGGAAAAAAAAAAAAAAAAAAAAAAAAAAGTGTACCGAGGTGTCTAGGTTAATCGGGGAATGAACAGTTTTCTCTTTCCTTCAGAAGAAGAGGGAGAGCAATGACAAGGCATGGGTATGAGGAACACCACATCTTGGGGCAGGGGTTAACAGAAATCTTATTTAACATATTGATCTGAATTTGCAATAGTGCCTGCTTCTTCAGTGCAGGGAAAGATCGGTGAAATTTTCAAAACCTTTGCACAGTTTAAATGCAGATCGTTGTCATTTACACTCCTGACAAAAGCAGCTTAGTGCGGTTGTTGCCTTCAGAGGTGGACTGGCTTAGGCGTATTGCCATTAAACGGTGACAATGACATCACCTCCCTTTTTTACCAATTAACCTTTAACTTAGCAGCAAGATGACAGTCTAGACCTGTTACAGGAAATGGGATAACAGAGCCTTTAGGAAGAATGAGATACTGTTCTCCCTGGCCCTGTTACAACCCCACTACATTGCACATGCTGGGTGGTGTGGGCCAGATGACAACCAGGTGATGAGCTCACATACAAGCTCAGAAGAGGAGCAAAACTTGCCTTTTCCACACAGTGGGAAATAGCATATTTGTAAAAAGTGCAAGTTTCATTTTTCTTTTCTTTTTTTTCCATTTATTTTTCAAGTCCACTCCCCTCCAACAGCTAGTTAAAGCGTATCAAAATTACTTCTTTCCCTCTAAGAAGTTTTCCAGTTGCATTAACAGATTCTGCTCTACTGAGCTTCTGAAACAAACTGTTGGTGATACACCTTGTGCATTGCCTTTTCTTCCTGTTGGCTTTCTACTTCCTTGCTCACATCTCTGCTGGACAGTGTAAGAAATTGGGCGCTTGAAGTGATGACCACTTAGCATAGCTGAGGAAATCACTGTACCATGAGAAGTGGAAAAAAGACATTATAAAGAATGAATAGACAGCTTTGTCTTGTCTGGTCTTCAGCCAAATCTGGACAAAGAGAAATATGCAGCACTGAGCAAAGCAGGGAGAGCCACAATGTTGTCCCAGCTCAGACCTTCAGAAACTGCAAATTGTTATTTCTGGAATTCTAGATTTTTTACTTAGATGTTCCATCTTTTTATTAGCCAGCCAAAATTTTATACATTTTATACTTATCACAGCTGCTTTCTTGATTCAGGTGTGGTGGAAGAGCATTTTCCAGCTCTGGTCAGCACTAAGTCACCTTACAAAGCAGTTTAAGTCTACAGAGGTCAAAAGGCACTCGCTGTGGCAGAATGTTATTGTTTTTTCAATACCAAAAGTCCTCACCAAATTTGTAAGGTTCAGTGTTTGAATCTGTTCCACCTCACCTGTAAGGTAATATAATCAAATATATAAATATAAAATCATATATAATATTTATAATGTTTATATCATATATAATATTTATAATGTAAATATATAAATCAAATATAATCAAATGTTTCACTAAGATAACTGAACAGCCATGTAGAGTAACCCAAGCTGACTTTGGCATTAACGGACAGAGCTTAAAACTCTTGTCCACATTTGTGGTGTAGGTTTCCTGGAGGTGATGAAGCTGGGTTATAGGAGGTAGACAAACCAATGACCAGTGAAAAATCAGTCTTAAGCAGGCTGAAACTAGGCATTTAAAAGAAAAATTCCCTTTGTAGTATTGTTGTTGTTATTACTCATGGATCAAATATCAAGTGGAAAATGATTGTCTGACTGCTGAGGTGGCTGCTCCCAGGAAGGTATAAAACATCAGTTTACCTCTTGGGAATAGTTCCAAGAAAGGAAACAAAATAAAATAAGCAGTTAAAAACAGGAGGATGTATACGAAAGGGATGTTTTTAAAAGTTAATATTTTATGACTATTATTGGTATGCTCTTATTGTTTCTGAAAATTATACTACATAAAAATCTTCCAAGGCACAGAAAGACTGTACTTAAAAGGACACCCAACTTCACAGCAATACTTTTTTTTTCTCGTCATTTCTGTATTTCTTCCTTTTCTGTAGTTCACAAGAAATTATTCACTGCTTCCCTGTAGGCTTAGCCTTATCCTTCCCATCAGGTTCATTTACTCCTTTGCTTCAGAGGTGAGCTCTGCTCAGATTTCAGATCACTACTTTATCACTCTAAGGAGGAGAAAGCCCTTTCTGGACAGTGAGTAAGGGACTATTTTGCAGAGGTAGTAACAGGAAAATAAATGTGTCTGGTTGTAAGGATGTGAAAAGCAGAGGAGTCAGCACTCCTGGGCTCAATTGAAAGCACAGCATTTGTGTGCAATCCTGAGCACTTTATCCACCTTATTTAGCTTCCCCATCTGTAAAATGGGAATAGTAGCCTCACAGGATTGTCCCAAATCTTCATTAATTAATACTTACATGAGTTAAGGATCTTTAAATCTCAGATCACGTTTAACTACTACACATATTACTAAAACAAGGAGAAATAAGTCAGATATTAGTAGGATAAGGGACTGAAAGGGACTTAAATCCCTAAAGCACCTCATATTCTCGGTGGGATTACACAGATCTGAACCATCTCCTATCCTGCTCTCCAAGCAGCAATGCAGAGCCACATCCTCCATGGGCAAATTGTGCCAGTGCCCAAGTGCTCTTAAATACAGCAGAAAACATTTATTAATAACTAAAGAATTCTCCTTTGCTGCAGTTTAAGCCTATCTGTTTTCACGCTGCCCTGAGTGGACATGGATAACAGCTTAATGCTTTGTTCTGTGCAATGTGCTTTTACATAATTAAAGACTTCTCATGTCCCTCCTTGGGATTCTTGCCTCTAGACTGAACAACACCAGTGCTTTCTTTTTTTCCTCATTAGCATGTACAAGCATTTTCTTGGGAACTGTCTAGAATAATCCTACTCTTCTGCATCACTGCCTGCGTTATTAAGGAGAGGGTGAACAGGAGAATTATTCTCAGAGTATTCCACAAACTCTTGCTCAGTTAAGCCTTCCCCAGGGTAAACGGTCTTATGAGATGCAGAGTAAATACTGTGAGGATTAGTCTCAAAATGTTTCTCAACTTTGAAAACTAGCATTAGTCCAAATCAGTCATAACCATGCTTGGCCTGGTTAAGTCTCTGGGTTTCAACAAATATTTTCACATAGGAAATGATTTCTAGAAATGATTTTTAGTCCAGGAGTTCATTGCTTATGAGATAAATGAGTTTAACATTTGAATAAACAGACTTGGTCCCTCTTAGGTGTAAAACGATATTACTGTTCTGTTGTAAAAGACTAGATCTTGTGAAACAGTGGCGCGGGGAGGGAGACACGGAGGTGCATCTGGATAAATTAATTAATTAAAGGAGGAGAAGGAAGGATAAGTTTTCTTCCTGTGTAGCCATGTTTAACTTACTGTTTGCTTTTCTTCATTAGATAGAAACCATACATGAGTAAATACACAGATTATTAAAACGGTCAAGCTACAAAGAGAACCAAGTTTCAACTATTTTGTTAAAAACAGTTTTTCTTCTGCATTCATGAAGTACCAAGAAGTTGACAGTCCCAAACTCTGAACAAGTACTACCAATACAAACAGGTATTTTAATAACTGGCTTCTATACACGGCTCTTGCAGATGGAATGAGGCATGGTCATCTGGAAAGCTTTCTGAAGACCTGCTTTTCCTCTGTTGTAAATTAGTTGGGTCTCTTTTAAAGCAGAGTCCTTATTCTGAAAACTGTTCATGTGCATAGGGAGGAGATCTAAGAGCAGGAATAATTGGGCTTACCTGTTTGATGACCCTAAATTCCTGATGCTTATAAACCTACTTTATTCCTCTTTGGTTTTTCAAAAACACAGGACGTAAATTGATAGCAACCTCAGGACATGCAATGCTGAACAATAAGCAAACAGTAAGTACACTTGTCTTTTAGAGCACAGATTAATATTACTGTGTTCCTTAGCTGAAAATTGCCCTTCTGACAAATTTTCTCTGGCTATTTTTCCCTGCTATATTGTCATTGTCTGAGGGAGTAAGAGTCTATTCTAAGAATTCTTATAATATATTTATCTGGAGAGACTACCTGTTCTCCTGAGACAGCAGCAAAAAGAAGGTTTTGTCACACAATAAAGTGGAAAATAAAGACAATTTTTTATACTGATTTTAAAAATCTTGCTAGAAGGCTGCATAATGTTATGTCCTTTCTATAAAGTCATTCTTAGTTTTCTTTCAAAATATTTAGTTTTCGAATATGAAAGAAATGAAAATTTGAACGCATACAAAAGAAAATGTGATTGTAAACATAAGTACTGTACATGTGTTTGCATAATTATTATATTGTGCAGCAAAATGTCTAATCAGCCAGACTTCTCTAAATAAAAGAGCAAAAACGCTTCTACGTATGCTTTGAAGAAAGGAAGGCACTGAATTCAGTTCCACTAGAGAGGTTTTGTTTTGTTTTGTTTTGTTTTGTTTCTAAGTAGTATAAATTTTGCAGTTCTTCAAGTCTTCAAAGCATGAAGTTCTCTCAGTCTTTCCATTTGCAGGAATTTGAGGCACTGCGTCAGGGGACCTGGCACCTACACTTCACAGCAGGTGTAGGAGTGTGTCAAAATATAAGATGATACTTCTGACTACTTCCATAAAGAAATAAATAGCATGTTACTCTGGCTCACCTTTACTCACAGGCCACAGCTGCTTCCCCTCTTCTGGGTGTTTTGGCTTCTCCAGTGCTGCCACCTGCCCCATACCTTTCTTTTTAGCATCTCAGCAAGACCTTGATGTGCATGAGTAGTGAACGCATACAACTACAGAAACCTCTACCTTTCAAATCCTTCTCAAGACTGAAATTTCCTACTCCTTTGCAGAAGATATGTCTGAAATAGGAAAGCATAAAGAAAGTAAGAGCAAAAGAAAAGAGTTTTTTTTTAGCAGACATCTCCTGCACACCAAGAAGGATTGCTCCAGCAGGTCATCCGGGCTATAGCCTCTTGACCCCAATTGAAGAATGATGCTGAGCAGCCACTGAATTGACAGAAAAAGACTCCAAAGGTCACACTGTCATTCTACAAGGAAATTTCTCCCAGACTTCACATCCAGCTGAACCTGTGTTTGCCAGCCAGGAAGCCAAAGACACAAAAATTCAGGTTATGCTCTGAGATGTAAATGATAGATGAAACTTTTCTGTTTTTTTAAAACTACACATTTTCAGAAAAATTGATCGCTTTTCTTCAACCTATTCATAATGTACATTCTCTAGATTTCCAGTTAAGCTTTTTTTTTTTTTCGCGCCCCTATGTTGAAACTTGCAATTTTCCTCAAAATGAGCTGTTTAAGGGACCTGATTACATTGTTTAACAACGATGCTTGAGTTGACACCATCGTTAAAGCTGAGTGTAAAGGCCTGCACTGTAATACTGCCATAGCACCAATGCCTTGCAGTCCTATAATGTGCACTCTCATAAGATGCTTCCTCATGTTGTCCCATAAGTGCAAATAGGATTCATTTTCCTCCTGCCTGGGAACTGTGAAGACGTATGATTCCTCTTATACTTTATCAAATGTTGTTAATAGCATTGCACTTTGTCATAAGAAAATGACTCATCTGAAGTTGCTGACTGAAAATACATAGAAGACAAAATCTCTTATCCACATAAGCAGAAAGCACAAATCTCCTGCTAAATTTGGGTGAAACGTGGCCACACCATTAAGGAATCAAGGTGGGAATGTGCAAACCAAGAGGAAACTAAGAGGAAGGTGTTGTCCGTCTGTTACACATGATCTGCAGAACACTTGTGCCTCTGCACATCCGAGACTGCAGATACCCAGGAACTGCATTTCTGGTGAGGCTAGGAGCTTCTTCTAGCATAACCTGCCTCAGCCAGGCTGAGACCAGGTGTTTGGAGGAATGTGCAGGTACAGAAGAAGAGTAATATAAGAAGAAAATCTTAAAAATGTCCTTTACAGTCCTGTTATCCAGAAATGGGTTTCTGACTTGAAACTCAGATTTTTCAATTCCTTTTGAAGTCCTGAACTTTATTTCTTTGTATTACTCTATTACTAATTTCTCTGTGACAGAACTTGTCCACAATGTTGCTGAAATGTACTGACCTGCGATATGCTGGGATCGTGGCTTAGGTGAACAAAGATTTTCAGTTTCATGCAGGTTTGTCTGAGTTCCCAGTACTACTTTTTATCATTCACTTCTCATTTTACAAAAAAAGACTATTGCTTGATAAGCAATATCTTCCCTTTTTTTGTTGTTGTTGTTTTCTTTTTTTCTTGTGGTTGTTGTTGTTTTTTCCTTTCAGGAAAAAAAGTGCACATTGGTCCAGATCTATTGAAAACAGCAGAAACAGGAATAGTGCCTATGTGCATTAGCCTCAAATCTAAAACCAGCTGATGTGGTCCCAGCACAGACCAACGCACTGAAAGCACGCCAGGCACACTGTCAGGTTCAAACCCTCGCTGTGAACCTAGCTGATTTTCAGCCACATGGGTTCCTGTTTAGACGCAACCACAGTTGAAAGACCATCTGCATAGCAAGATGCTGGAAATGAAAACTCGAGTTCACTAATATGACAGCAAATCTGTAATAGTTCCTACAACAGGCTGCCAAGTGCTGGATTGTGGTAGGATCACTTTAAGTGAGGCTCTGCAGCTGCTACCCTGACCAGGCAGGTCAGTCACCTGGTTTGGGACCAGAACCCAGATTTCCTACTCGGTATCAGAATTACAGCTAAGGAATGCTTTTGGCCAGCTGAACCAGCTGTGGGAAATGTCCTCCTCCACATGAAATAAAGGGGCTACACTCAAGTAAAATACCACCCTTGGCGATGCTCAGCCCCTGGGCGCTTTCCTGAGCCACCCACCGTCCATGGGGACCCACAGGGAGCAGGGTGGGACAGAGACCCCGCACTGCTGCCAGCCCCAGCTCCGGGGCTCTGTGCCCCTCTGGGGAGTGGCACTGGGTCCTGCTGGGCAGGGCCCCCCATCTTAAGACACAAATGTAAAGCTGAAAGTTCAGTATTTTGGAAAGAAAGAAACAAAATCACAAAGGGCTTGAAGCAGAGGAAACATTCACATTTTAATTAACCAAAAATAGGGCAGTCATACTCCCACTGACACTCTTTTTCAGATCTTTTATCAACAAGAGTTACTCAGCTATTTTTATCATCAGGATGCGCAAGCAACACTGGAGGTGCAAAGTGGATGGGCAGAGGTGGATAATTTATGCACAGAAAGATAAAAGAGAGTGCTCAAACCAAGGTGAAAAATATGCTGTGCTCCTCTCACAGTTACATTTTCACTTTTCCTCCCCCGTGTGATGGAGGCCTCCACATCTCCTCTAATAAATAGAAGGAAGGAGAAAGATGGAGCTGTCAGTTTAGTTGCACTGCTGAACTGGGGACTGCGGGGGGAAGTTAAGGCTGCGCACAGGGAGAGAGGGAGTTGAAATAAAGTACAGCCTGGCATCGAGATGAGGCATTTTCTTTGTTTAGACTGGGAAAAAAAAAAAGACCAGGCAAGAAAGGATAAAGCAAAGGCCTTGAGATTTTTTTTATTTGTTAAGGTGATGGAAGAGGTGACAAAAATATTTGTGTGATGTTAAAAACAGGAATCCTGGCAAGCTGGTCCTGATGGACAGCAGATTCTGGGATATTTCACGATGGTGAAACAGGAGGATGTCACTGCTTCACAGTGGTGCTGTGTCACATTTTTCTTTCTACCTGTGGCATTTCGGTCATGCACCAGATAGCTGTTTGTCCACCTCTCCAGGACTTTGGGACCTCCCTGCAGCCCTGGGCTCTTGTCGTCTCACATTGTGCTCGAAAAAACAGAAATGCCATTTTGGCTCCTTGGCAGTTTCAGAAGCGGTACGAGACAGTCCTGCCACTGCCTTGTGTCACCTACACCCCTCGGTGACTGCCTTCTGTCACGGGGTGCTGAGGCTTGTGCGCACACAGGCGCAGGATCAAAGCCCTGCAGCACAGCTCAGCCCGGGCGTACCGATGGAGCCTGGGGCCCTGCGGACATCCCGAGCTTGGGATCAAGCATTTAGATACTGCCTCTGGATTTTGTCATCAGTCGGTCAGGCGTGGCAGAGTTAACTCGGCGTGCACCTGAGGTAGCATCCACATTAGCCGCCCTTCTCATTTTTCAAAAATGCCCAAGGATAGACAAGGGACAATAGACAGTGGCATCTTGCAGCTGACATGCACCTGCTTTTAATTAGTCTGATGATGGGACACGCAGAGCAACAGAGAAAAGTGCAGCCGAGGTAAGCAGCCTTCATGTTTCTGAGAAACTTCTGGTTTAAAGGCACTGGCAGCAGGAGGTCAGGGAATTTTCCCTGCCCATTCAAGCCCCAGCAGTGCCTGCAGACGACAGACTCGAGTGGTATTAATGACCATGAACCTGACTCTGGTCATGAACCTGCACCACCCTTACAGCACTGTAATTCTACCTCTGCCACTAAGAAATACATCTGTCTCTGACTCCTTCACCAGGACAGGAGGGAGGTGACAGCCTACAGACCCTCTGCCCAGCCAGGTGTCACCCCGCCGGGGCCGCCGCTGCCTTCTTGTTTCGAATTGAGACTCTTTTAAACTTCAGTTGTTTATGTTTTCTCTAAGTTCCAGCTGTGCCACAATTTAAATTAATAGTGGAGAATAGAAACTTAAAGGTATCTTCTGCAAATGTAGTACTTCCGTCAGTGTTATTTTTAATATAGCCTGCCTTGTATCAAATGCGCTTGCAAAGCTATTCCTCTCAAGTTTTGCTGAAGCTTTCCCTGTGGAGCAGAGAAAACTCCACAATCCCTCAGAAAATACAATTGCTAATTTTATGATTTACCTGTGCCTCACTTCAAAGTCTCATGCCTTGTACTAAAATACTAAACACAAAAGACTCGTAGATGAAATTGATTTTTTAAGTTATAAATTACACAAAACATGGTTTTTAATTGGATGTGCAAGAGAACATCTGCAATAACATCTGAAATAAATAGTTTTTAAAAATAGCTTTCCTCTACAGAGCAATTTCTTTGGAACAAATAGAGTAAATGTAATAAAATGAACTTTTCATTTATATATTTATTTCTCTATTTGCATCACTTCAGAAAGTGAAAAATAATATAATTTTATTTTGGGCCCCAGAAAATACAAGCAGAGAGAGTTTTTCTGACTTGCCCCATATCACACAACATGAACAGCAGACTAGCAGTAAGCAGAATTGCATTTCCCCCCCGCGGGACTCGCCCTTGCCCTCCCATTAGGCTCCCGTGTCTCCTTGGCGATTGGAATCACAGCCCCACCTTGGTCAATAGAAAGCTGTTACCAAATTAATGAAGCCTGCCTCTGGTTCTTGATGAGAACCCAAATTTCTGATAGCGCTTTGCAGAAGGTCATAGCAAAGGCTAAAAAAAAAAATCGTTTGGAAAGTAAAATGCAGATGGCATTGAGTTAATATGAGAAGAAAGTGCGTTGTCATTAACGAGATGGGAGTAAAGGAGAATAGATACGAAGAAACCTGGAGAAGTGGGGCCTGAGACTCTGCGAAGACAGCTCTGAGGGCACCCGCTGCCCTGGTTCTCCCAGCTGAAGGGCCCAGATCCCAGTCTGGGTGATGGGAATGCTGGATGCTGGATGCCGTGTGCCCCAGAGGGGTCAGCGTGTGTCCCCCAGGGCCGGCACGGCCACGGGGCCAAGGTAACGGCGAGAGGAGCGGGGCTCGGGGACACCTCGCGGGGCGCCTGGCGGGGAGGCCTGGGGACGGCGTCTGCAGTGGGATAAAAATCCTTCCGCAATTAAAACAATTAAAACAATTAGCAATTGTTAGTAATCGATTAAAGCCATCAGTGTTGAAGATCGCTCAGGTTAAGTGCAATCAGCATACGTTTGATCGCACTGAGCAGGCCTGGGAATTGCCGTGAAGCTACATATTTGAGGAATTATTGTAGAGAGAAAAAATAGTAAATACAGACGACTGCTTGGTGGGAAAGGGCACTGGGAAGGTACAGGAAAATTAGTAACTGCAACCACGTGTGTTTTTAGAAAGAAAAAGTGAGAAAAAGAGGAAAAAGTGAAAGAGTAGGGAAGAAAAAGAGAGAAAGCAAGGATTCGAACAAGAAAACCAAATAAAAAGGAGAAAGAAGAAGAAAGAAAATGTCTCAAAAAATAAATTCAACTTTTAAGCTCATGCCCACGACCTTCCAACATTCCTGAGCTTCCCCCCATTCACCCTGGCTTTCAGATTCAGCCCCTCCTTGATTCCCTGCTCATTTATTCCGTGTATCTATTACACAGGGCAGAAAATAAAGTTTTGCCAGCACATGGCCATTTTTCTCAGCCCTCATTTTTTAGGCAATTGCTTTAACTTTGCACATTTCTTTACCATCTCACAGGTCTTGTTCCCTCAGCACCACGCCGGCAGGCACCCCTCCCGTCCCGCAGCATGTTGATGTCACGGCCATCCCATCCCTCACACGCTCATTACTTTATTAACAGAGACCACTACAAAGCACTTTGCATCAATAAATGTTAAGTCCCTCAATTGTGATTGCTACCTGTGTGGTAGGTTGGTTTTTTGTTTTAATATATGTAATAGAAGAGAAAAATCTACCTGTATATAGCATATACATCATACACAGAGATACTTACGAATGCTCAGTAGTTCTGCAAATAATATAGAGCAGTCAACAGAGGAGATGTTTTCTTCTAAATCAAAACAAAGAAAATAAACCATGAAAGGACCTGATCTACCACTTTTGAAGTCAAAAGAAAACTCTCAGTGACTTCAGTGAAGCTGGATCAAGCTCAAAGTCTGCATATTTCTGTTTTCATGAGTCGTGTAAACTCCATCTGTTTTCCCATCCCTGTGGGGAAATGCCATCTTTCTGTTTTCATTATTGAGCTTGCTCTCTCTGTTGTAGTTTGTACTCAACTCTACCAGTTTTACAAAACACAATATTTTATGGTGCAGCGCTCAGCTCTCTCACAGAGGCCTCGGTTCCTGTGGCATGACTGACACCAAGCATTTTTAATTAAAAAGAAAACTTTATTACTCCATAACCACCTCTTCCATCTTTTCTCCTCTGAAGAACAAGATTCTGGTCATGAAAGACAGCACAATATAGAGCTCTTATTTTTATTTCATTGGTGCTCTCTCCCTGATTTACACATATTAAGCATGCCTGAGATCCTCCTCTCCTCCATCCTGGCTGTGATGTAAAGTTTTAAGGCTGAATGGACCTGGATGAAAAGTTATTTGCCTTTTGAATGGTGGTAGCAAGGCCAAAGTCCTTAAGGGACATTACAGCCTGTGCAAGATGGAGCGGTAGGTCCTCTACAGCCAGTGTCCCCATTCCACAGGACAGCAGCAAAGGGAATTTTTCAGATGATGGCTTCAGTATGGTAGGCTTCAGAGCTCATGGCAGCTAATACTTTCTGCCATCAGTTATATCCGTGAGTTTGGTAATGGATGCACACAAGCAGAGAGGCTGTGGTCAACAAAAAGCTAAAAAAAAAAAAAAAAAAAAAAAGAGAGGGAGACGCATCATCACAGACCTGTCTACATTATTTGGGACAGCAAAACTTGTCTGAAAGCTATACGCTTTTTGTAATGCGGTTTTCCACGTTCCTGTGAAAGGAGTGAAGCCTACTGAAGACTGCAGAAGTTTAGCTGACCAGCAATCGTGATTTAGTCAAATTAATGAAGACATCAGCCTATAGGTAACTTTTGCCCACAGATAAGAGATGACAGTAATCCCTAGCCCTTCCCCGGCACTTCTCATGGAAACACCCGTGGAAGTGCTCCTGCTCCAGGCACCAGGAGCACAGCGCAGACCTGTGCCATTAGCAAACGCAAATCCTGCGGGTGCCTGGCACCAGCAGCATGATCCCATCCTTACGGCAGCCTACTGCGTTAGCTGCAGGAAGCACACCGTCCTGGAGCAGGACCTGCCTCTGTCTGGGAGGCAAAGCTAACTCTAGGAGCTGTGGTTAAACAAAGCACATTAGCCCTCAGAAACCAATTAGGTTCTTCATTATCAGTGGAAGGGAGTAAGGCGAGAAAGCTTTGTGGTAATCAAGTCAGTGAATAAAGGCCCTACTGCACTAATTCGTTCGGGTATTAAGAAGTGAAATCTTGCCTATATTGTGATTCTATAATTTTGAAATAATTCCTAAAATAAAATTAAAATACGGGCCTAACAGCAAATTTATACTTCATTCTCATTTTCAATGACACTACGTATAAATTCCTTTTCTATCTAGTTAGTTCTGAACATCGAAAAAAAAACCATTCAAACAGTGGTCTTTCAAAGGTCAAGCAAGGATTTAACAATAATAGCGTGTCCTCGTGGGTAAAGCACATCTATAGGTACCTTCAGCTGTCTTGTAACCTCTGTTCTTTGTTGTTAAAATGCGACTACAGCAAATGCCACTGTCTGCACAGTCTTCACATACAGAAAACCTATGTATTGCTGTCTGCAGCCTGAAGACATTCAAACTGAGCTAAAGAGGGAAGGAAGGAAGTTACCCAGGTGTGAGTGAATGCATCAGGAGCAGATTCACTTACATCCATGTCTACATCGTGTTTACATTATCCTCTCCAGCTGTATTTCTGCGCACAACAATATTTATAAATTGCCGTGTAAGAGAGCAGAATATTAAGGTCAATCACTGGTAAGAACAGCAAGAGGACTCAGGGGTTCATTACAACAACCTAAGTCATGGGGAAGGAAGGTAGCTAATTGTTGAAAACATGATATTTTAGTCCTTTATTCTTTTCAGATTACTAAGGGATAGTGAAATAGTTTCTGAGTATGTTTGTTTTGTAGTGTAATGGTTGTCAGAGAGATACATTAGTGTACTTTGGCTTTAATAAGTACATCAAAATAGAAAGATTTTTCTTCTCAAAACATTGAAAGTTTTGTCATGAAAGGGAAAACTGAATTTTCAAGTAGATGAAAAAATGAGTATTAGAGAAAAATAGCATAGTAAATAACACATCAGCAGTTGCCTCCCATTAGGGTCTGTGAGACACGCTGTCAGTGTACGTGCCAGCTCCCCAGTGCCCGTACTGAGCAGGGCCAGCGCAGCAGCATCGTGCTCACCACCAGCTCTCCTCCTCACCCACACCCAGAGAAAACAAGGTTAGCCTTCCTCTGATGTGTTTGGTAAAATACAGTGACCAGACACGACAGTGCTGACAACCTAGCCCAGAGTGATGCAGGGGGGCACGGAAAGCCTACCGAATCTGAAGAACAGGGAAAAAGAAATAATGTTGTTGGAACAGCACACGTCTGTCAGGGTTCTAGAATAAAAGTACAAAAGAAAACCCTTGCAAGCAATTGTCTGCATCAGTTGGTGCTGGCAAAGATTGATGACAATGATAAGTATGATGAATTGATGCTGTAATTATGAATATATGAAGTTTTATGAGGAGACAACAAATGTGTCACTATTTATACACAGCTGAAAAAGCACTACCAATTTCCTTCAGACTGTCTGCAGCTTCAGAAATTAGTCATTAATGCAGGCCTGCCTTTAGATAATGATTTACCCAGTGTGAATGCTTTGCACCTGAAGATGATCTAGACCTCCATACTGAAATGAGGTTTAAAGAGCCAAACATTATTGAAAAGCATTTAAATCCTTTCTTTTGTTTGGTAGAAGCCATTCTCAGAAAATATATTTTATATATATATATATATATGTATGTATGTATTTTGCAACACTCTTAAACAGCATTCTGCAAGACCTACATATGCTGAGGCGGTGAAGCTGAACAAAAACAAAAATATGAAAAGATTTGTTTTTACATACTAAACCTGTGCACAATTGAGTAAGAAATTGCAATGCTTGCTGATTTGGGAGCTGGAAACCTGGTTTACATACAAATAACTTCTGGATCCTATCATACAATACTAATGCGGGGGTTTAATCAGCCCCGGAATTAGGAAATGTGAGCACCACGGGGATGGGCGATCAGCTGCTCTTGCAAACTCCACCGAGGTCCCTGCAGGTTTCAGGCCCGCCAGGAGCCCTCCAGCACCACGTCCTCACCACGAGGCACCTGCAGACACCAGTAACGTGCTCCAGCACTGGCTTTGCTGTGCTGGACATGGAAGTTGTGCAGGGACCTGCAGGGCACAGCAGCAGTACCTGGACCAGCTTCAAGCACGCTGATGGCCACCCAGCGTTGGGAGATGACCGCCAGGGAGCCCGTGGGGTTTGGCGCATCAAACATCCTGAAAGGAAGGCTACCTCATTTTCCTGAAAAAATGTGTACTTTATGCTAAGCCACTGCTTCACATCCTTCAGACTCCAGACACAGGGCCAGCAGCTTTGGGGCAAATAAGAGTTGCCCAGAGGCTCATGCTAATGTATCAGATCATGAGCTCTTCATACCCACAACTGGTACAAAACTGCATCCTTTTCTTTGCCTTTTAATATCCTATGAGTTTTTAAAGTAAATAATGAATTAGTATTCACATGGTTATGGCCTTTTTTTACTTTGTATCTTATACCTCAAAGAGAATTTGTCTGCTTATCGAAAGGACTGACATACTCCTGCACGATGAAGCAGCTCCTGGGAAGCGCCCCTGTTTGTCTTACAGTCTATGAGGACAGAGCAGTTTAATGTTTGGGTAGAAGGCGCAAGTGAGCTTCTCTTCAGTGATGAAGGAAAATGAGCTTAGTGCTAAGGCAAATAGAAAATATTGATCTATCTCCAGGTACTGTAGCTGAAAACCTTTTGTAAAATGTATCATCGCCTACCCCTACTGATCAATGCCCTTTGTCTTTCACCAGCTAATTCTCTGTAGTGGGAAGTTTAACTTTGGGCACACACACACAAAATAAAATAAAATAAAATAAAATAAAATAAAATAAAATAAAATAATAAAAAAGAAAACACCCTATATGAGCATCAGCTAAATGAGCAGCACAAGCGCTTCAGGACCCACATGCATCGGCTGTGCCTGCAGGAGAGCCTGGCCACGACCACCTCGCAGGCTGTCCTCTTTCTCCTGCACTTGCTGCCCTCTGGCAAAGTGACCAAGTAATGTGAACATCCAGTGCTATTTCTGTCCTTTCATGCGTACTACAGCTACATGCATACAGCTACATGTATAGGGCTAGTTATGAAAATCAGCAAAAAACGCTACAAACACACAACCCCTGGAAAAGAGGCATTGGTTTTATATAGAAATAACAGCAGCTTCCTAAATCCTTTCTGGGAGTGAGGGATGGATAGATAATCAGCTCCCAGCCCACAAGTTGGCCCCCCTGACCACTGACATCGGGCTGCCTGGGGAGCTGAGAGACAAAGCCCCAAGGGATGGGAGCTGTCCCGGGAAGCGTGGCCCATCATGAAAACCCATAAGGCTGCAACTCGCCCAGAACCATGCCAAGACTGAAATCGGAGCAAAATGAGAGCGCTTGAGTGCCTGGCCCTGCTCGCAGCCAGGCTTTGTGCTGGGATGGGGGGGCACGGGATGGCTACCAGCACAGACCCAGGGGGCACACACAGCCAGCATACAGCCGGCTGATTTATTTACGTAAATCTGCCATCAGTGCCTCAAAACAGGTAATCAACTCCAATTT
The DNA here is from genome assembly GCA_011074415.1 of Stictonetta naevosa. NCBI lineage: Eukaryota > Metazoa > Chordata > Aves > Anseriformes > Anatidae > Stictonetta > Stictonetta naevosa. The sequence goes on from CM021702.1 coordinate 36,130,680, forward strand.
AAACCAGCGCTTGAAACGCTTCCTGTTTATTACAGGTTTACATGGTTTGGGATGGGATTTTTCAGGCCAGCTTGTTTGTGTCTCCTCTCTGCTTTTATTAAGAGCAGGTCTGTGCCATAATATTATTTTTCATACTCTCGTACCACTGACAGCACATCCATCATTCCTCATAATTGCATCTAACAAATATTGATTTTGACTCTGAAGGAGTAAATAGAAACATTGAAGTGCTTTTGCAGAAGGCACAAACACTAGTGGAAAGCATATTTAACAGACCGGCGAGGATGCAGTCCGTGTCCTGTGACGGAGCGTGTGGCTGCAGGACAGCAGCACTGATTTACAGTGGCTTAGGAACAGCACAACAGCCATCATGCTGAGTTGTGTGGCCCAGCGCTGTCAATATGAGTGTTGTTCAGTCCACTCCGTCTCAAAACACTTTCTCAGAGCTTCCTGGATGGGAGGAAATAAGCATATTTTAGCCTCAGAAAACCATTCAGGCTGCTAAGCGCATTGCTGCGCTGCGTGTCGAGCCCAGGGCGCAGCGTGCAGCAGGCGGTACCTGCGGTGGTGCCACCGCACCCCACAGAGACACAGGCAGGCAGCAGCCCGTAGGCTGGCAGGGCTGGGCTGCCCTGTGGTTGTTACAACACCCCACGCCCCCTTTCTTCCTCCTGGCCCCTTCTCTGGGTGTCCCCTCAGACTCGGCGTTGTGGCACAGCGGCAGTGCCACAGCCCCCCAGCACCGGGGGGATGCAGCGCTGCCCGTATGCCATGCTTAGCTCATCTCTCGCAGGTCACAAGCTCACAAGGGAACTTTGGGTTCCATGCCTGCCTCTCCTGGTTGTGTACAACCGAGCAGCTGTACCCAGGCAGGGTATTTTGCTCCAAGTACAGCTCCTCCTCTGCTCCCCGATGTTACCCGCGCAGCTGTGCGAGACACCGGCAGAGGTGACAGTGCTGCAGCAACTCGTCCCTTGGTCCACAGGCAGCACAGCTCTGGTGCCTCACCCAATTTATCCATGGTGCAAATAAAATTTGCTTTGGAGAGGTTTGTAGAAACATTCCTCAGCGTTGGAAATGGATGAGACACAGCTTTCAAAAGGTGTTGCCTTGCAGGCAGAGGCAGAAATCATAGGATCACAGAGTCATTTAGGTTGGAAAAGACCCATAAGATCACCACGTCCAACCATCACCTAACACTGCAAGTCCACCACTATGCCATGTCCCTTAGTGCCACAACCACACGTCTCTTAAACACCCCCAGGGATGAGGATGCTCCCTGGGCAGCCTGTCCCAGTGCTTGACTGCCCTCTCCATGAAGAAATTCATGTTGATCTCCAATCTAAACCTCCCCTGGTGCAACCTGAGGCCATTTCCTCATGTCCTGTATATCCCCAGTCAACCTTTCATCCTTAAATAGCCTTTTCATAAATAAAACTTAGAAAGCTCTTCATGCACAAGACCAGAAATGGAAGGCTTCTGGCAAAACAATCAAGTGCAACACAGTAAAAGAGAGAAATCAATCTGTAAAAAAGTAAAGAAAATATAATTATTTGGAAAATTTAAGACTTTTGTATGGAGAACGCCAGTCTCTGCTTGCTTAGTGTATCACCATTGGTAAATTAACCTTGTAAATACAAGGTACCAAATAGCTTTGATCTCTTTAACAAAAATAAAAAAAAATAAAAAATAAAAATAAAATTAAAAAATCCTACAGTTATCCAGTTCCCTTAGACCTGATATATGGGAAGAAATATCTGAACACCAGAACGGAAAACAATCTCCACCTGTAAGTTTTTGTGACTTAATGAAAAATGAAGATGCATGAAGTACGTGGAAATGAGAACAGCTGGTGATACCTCTCTCTTTCAAAACTCTGAAGGTGTCTTCACAGATATCGGGGTTTAGGGCTTTGGTTTGTGGTTGTGTGTTGTGTTGCTTTGCTTTGTTTTCAATGTGAACAAAAATCTCGTAATGAAAAGAAAAATACCGATTTGGTACAGAGCTCTTTTTAGGAAGCATATATGTATTAGTTAATCAGTAGTTAATTAGCAATTAGTAAACACCCTTTACCCAAATCCCCCAGCAATTAGCCATATTGCTGCAGATCACTTATGACAAACGTTACGAACAACAAGTGCCTTGCTGATGCAGGGGGCTCTCCAGCGCAGGTGCCCGCAGCCACACGCGGCACACACCTGACGGGAGGGCCGAGGCGCAGCAGCCGCTGGCACCCGCGAACGGCACAGCCACAGCCACGGTGCCTCTTCGGCAGGCACCAGCACTGCAGTCACCCTCATCACACCGGGGCTGGCACACTCCGCTTTCAGAAAGAAAAATGATTTCAATTACGGCTGCACGGTGCTCCGTCCTTATGAGCACGGAGCTGAAATGACAAGTCAGGATGGCAGAGCTCTCCAACGGGTCCCTGAACCACAAAAACTGCTGTGCAAACTCCCCTGCTCCCGCCTACGGGGCTCTGAGCACAGACACCCGGCGGGCTGGGAGAGCGGCTGTGCTGGGGGAAGGTGCAAGTGGAGTCATCACCCATCGCTGTCAGGCCTCTAAGCTCTGCGCTTTTACATTACCAGGACACTGTCACACCCGTATCACAGCCACCATTAAAATTCAGGACAGATAAGGACTGATATCTGAGGTCTTACCAAAGGTCAGAGTAAAATTTTAAAAAGATTCTTCCCAGTAAGGCTGAGGTCACCCTGATATATCTCCATTAGGAAAAAATACAAGGAGCAAATTCCCTCCCCTCGCCTTACTTCATAGTCCCTGGAGCCGAACACAAAGCAGCCGTCAGCTACACAACTCCGGACAGGCAGTGCAGGTTTCACCCCTGCTCTCACCAGGACTGTGGACTCTCCTTTCTATGTTTCCGAGGGGTTGAAGTTGCCATCAAAGCAAGAGATGCTCTAATGAGCTACTGTTTTGTTTTCTTGATTTTTTTTCAACGTTTTTTTCTGGAGAGAGTTTAAATTCTACGGGAGCCTCTACTTTCAACAACAGCCCTTTGGGCAACACATTCAGGCATTTGTTTCAGCAGGAGATGCCCCAGCTGGAGAAAATTTCAAGAGGAAAAGAAAAAACTCTAACATCAAGCAAGCAGTATAATGGCATGCAATAAATAACATCAGAAGAAGAAATCATTCTAGAGAAACTTGGTTGACTACTGACAGCTTTACAGAGTGGGAAGATAAAAAGAAAAACTATACATTCGACGTGCAGTAAAGTATTGGACATTGTGTCTCTACTGAATCTTGATGGCTAACACGATTCTGGCTCTCTTGTCTGGGACATACCACCACTCTGAGACTGGGAGGAAGGCAGAAGCTCAGCGTGCCTGCAGCACGGCAGCGGGAAGCTTCGCCCAGCAGTCACAGTGAACCGCTGCACCGGCTGCAAGTCTCCAGCATCCATGGAAGATGAACGAACTGATCAAGAAATCAGAACCCCACTGCGCAAACACTTGGTAAAAAGAAAGCATCGGTCAGGTGCTAGCACATCAGGAGTACGCTAAAGATTAATGTAATAAGTTGGACTTTTCTCTAACAACTAAGTTCTAATGTTAGAATGAAATTCTGGACATGAGACAAATCAACATTAATAGAAGATTAAAGGGGAAAATCAACAAAAGTCACCCGAGAGACAAGAAGTTGCTTCTTAACAAACACGCCATTTCAAAACCTGATCATTATCTGATACAGCAGCCTCCTGAGTTAGCAAAGGTCATTGGGAGAAAGCCAAAAGGGGATGCAGGAATATCACATTTCTGTGCACATCCTTTTCCCAGAAAGGCCACGAACTGCAGTCTGGAGAGCACAAGTGGAAAAGAACAAGACAGCTGTCTGCAAACATCCATTAGCCAAGTAACCGCATTACTGGAAAGACAGGACATGGCAGAAATGGCTTTGTGCTGTGTACCTTACCCACAGCCACTTGGACCTGGGAAAGGCTTTATTTCCTCTGTTTTCTTGCACATATTCCTCCAAAATGCCTGGGTAAGTTGGTGAATAACAATCAGGACATTAGATACCTAAGCAAAACAAAAACACATATTCCTCCATAAAAGCTCCCCCGCGAGCCCACCCGATGCCATGTTGCAGCAGGAGCCAGCTGCCCCCTCAATGTGCCCAGGGAGCATGGCACTGCACTTTTCAGCAGGCCTTTCACAAGGCTTTCAAGTGGCATCACCCATCACTATCTGGCCTTTAAGCTTTAAAATTGTCAGGAAACCATTGCCAGGACACCGGCTCCTGGCATGGCTCCTGTCCCCACGCGTCCCCTCCTGCACTCCCCACGCACGTCCCATCCCCACCGCCTCCACTGCTGTCATCACTCAAGTGTTTAATTGGAAATAAAGAACAAAAACAAATTTTAAAAACTTCCCCGGGTGAATTAATCTATCGCAACAGCAGACTGTGATTAACCAGGCACCAAACCAGCACAAACACAGAAAAACACTTGGAGGCCATGCGGCTGTTAATCTGACACAGGGAGCCGCTGTGTGTCCGTGTGCCGAGCAGGCCGGTGCCCACACTGGCTGTCGATGAGCATGGGACGAAGGCTCAGCCTCTCCAGCTCCTTGGAAAAGAGGATTTCACAACTGAGCAGCCCAGCAGCGAGATGTTCTGCAGGACACGAGCCGAGGCTCCTGCTGTGTTACAAGGCTGCAGCCCACGGGCTGCCTTTGCTCTCTCGTTCTGTGCCGAGTGCCAGGACTGCCGGTTGGCATGGACATCCCACCCCATGGATAGGACAGCTGAGCCCCTGGACAGCGCACGTACCTCTGCTTTTGGGCCTTTGATCCGTGGCTTCAGCCACAAGGGGATGAAGCATTCCCGTTCCATTACTGAAGTGTGTGGGGAGCGGGGTCTGCCCGGCACGGGAACATCTCGGCCATGGCCTCCAACCCCTGCCAGTGCCGATGGAGCACTTCAAGCCCTCACACCAGCCAATCAATCGTGCATTGGTTTGCAGGCAGCATTTTGTAACGGTGAGCACAAAGGGAAGGGCTGGGAACCCACCGAATGCAGCGGCTCTGTGGGGGTCCTACCACAGAGAGACACGAGCCCGGGCACAGCGGGTGTGCAGCAGGGCCCTGGGGGCAGGGGTCAGCTCCTCCATGCTGAGCACAGACGGCGGCGGTGCCAAGGTCCCCGCAGCTCGGTGGGATCTGCTGTGCACCTGGTAAATGCATCTCATGGCCATACACGGGAGCTGCACCGCCTGCGTCTCTTCTGAAGGCAAAGCACTGCGAGGAGCCCCCGCACCGTCCCCAGCTGTTCTCCTTTTACCAGTGCCCTTCGTGTGCAGTTTGGGGCTCCACAATACAAAAAGGGGGTTAAGATCCAGAGGAAGGCAACCAAACTGGTAAAAGGGCTGGAGGGCCTGTCCTGTGAGGAGAGGCTGGGGACACGGGGTTGTCTCTGGAGACAAGGAGGCCGAGAGGCGACCTCCATGCTCTCTGCAGCTCCCCAAGGACAGCAAGTGCAGAGGCAGGTGCCGCTCTCCTCTCCCCAGTAGCTGATGGCAGGATGTGCAGAATGGCACAGAGCTGTGCCAGGTTCGGACTGGAGGTCAGGAAGAAGTCCCTTACCGCGAGGGGTCAAACACCGGGACAGGCTCCTCGCGCTGCGCTTGGTGCCCCGTGCCTGGCAGTGTTCGGGGGGCGTTTGGACAATGCCCTCAGTAACGAGCCTTAACGTTTGCTCAGCCCTGAGGTGGTCGGGCAGCTGGGCTTGGTGATCCTTCAAGCCACCCCCAGCACAGAGAGCACCTCCCTGGGTGGCAGCGGGTGGCTCCCCAGCGCAGCGTGCCCAGCAGGGCCGCACCGAGCCCCCGTGAGCCCCCGCAGGGGCTGGGGCCATGCTCACCGCCCCACCTCGCTGACCAGATACCGACAGCTTCCCAAGCCTCGGAGCCTTGGCACATTCACTGGCCTGGCACCCGGAGGAGGAGGCTGGAGGCACGCACCTCCAGCACAGCACTCCCTCTACTGCGAGACACCGTGGCTTTGCAGATAAAGCAGCTCCAGGAAAGTTCACCTGCAGGATGCTCCTTCCTCTCCTCTCCTTCCCGCTGTTACTGCTGCAGGTGCCTGGGGCTCTTTTCCATCGACACGGCCAGCCTGTTGTTAATAGCTCTGCTTTAATTAATCTTGAGGGTGGGAAGAGAGAAAGACGATCTTAGCAGAATCTAATGCATAAGAGGATCATATTTGGTCTTTTGGGGAATCGCAGCTGCAATAAACACAAACATCGGGGTTTCTAAAGGCTGTGTAACAGAAGATGGCCAGAGGCAATCTTACTAACTGCTTTCTACGGCTTAAAAACTATTTTTCATCATTGAAGAATATGATTTACTTTCTTAAAGGCATCTGTTCGGAGTAATACCTTGTTTCATCAGCTTTACTTGCATTAGTTCTGACTTCCACTCCCCGGGCTCACCATCCGGCAGAGGCTGCCTTGCCGCGCTGAGGCAGCGTTACCACGAGGTGGGCAGCCTGAGGTTACGAGACAAGGCACGGGCAAACGGGGCGGTCACCGGGACACCTCAGCACTCGGCTGTGTAAGGACCTTCAGCTTCAGTATTCTTTTCTTTATCCCAGCCACTGCAGCAAGGAGAACCGGATACTTAACAAGAATCAGGAATGAGAGAAATAGAAACCCAGATTTTGACCAAAATTACTGGCCAACTCCAGGAGTGGTTCTCTGAGTTTCTACCTATATTATTTGAGGGATTCACCACTTTTAAGAGTCTTTATCTCCTTGTGGTATCAAATGACACTTTTTTTAAAGGTATGTGTACACTGTATAACCTAGAGTTAGTATCGAGGTTAAAATCACGTTGGACAAACACCTTGAAAAATACTGATGAAAACGACTTCCTAACATGTATGTATATACCGATATTAAGCACTTCACAGAACAATATTTACCAATGACCATAACAATTAGCTATACGTTTAACCTTTACTATAGCAAATAAAATAACTGGAATAGATAAAAAGAACTCCAAATGTGTGGTCTACCATGGAATCACCATCCATCCTGTTTTCCCTGTTCAGGTGCTGCACACCTGTAATTTGGCAGTTCTTTTAGCTGCTGCACAGGAAATTCTCCTTTTCACAGCCAGCATTATAACATCCATACCAAAAAAACGTGTTCTGATAATGGGTCTCCAGTGTGCTGCTCCCGAGCAGGCAAAAGTCTCATTAGCTGAATGATAGTTCTCTGGCTGAAATGCCTCTCCTCCCAGTCTGCACCTGTGTGTTGTGTTAACTGTATTTCAAACACAAATATAGAAAAGAACTTCAGAAAAACAGCGAACAAACAAGCAAGTTTATAAATAAATAAATAAATAAGAGCACCTTTGGAGAGATTTCTTTCCAAAGTCTCACAGCAGACTAAAAATAAACAGAGCATCCACGACCCCTCCAGCTCTGTTTCCAGGCATCAGTACCTGGCACGTTGTTTACGACCGCATGCACCAGACAACAAAACCCGCAGCCGCGAGCCCCGTCTCTTCTCAGATTTATGGGAAAATCTAAATGCCTGATGTTATTTTCGTATCCACCTCAGGGGCATACTAATTAATGATTAGTTGTGTGGGCTCTGCCTTGGATTGCCAGGGTGCCAGACACCACGCAAAGCCCTGGTTTACCTGAGTAAGGAGCTCCACCTTCAAAATCACACTGGGACGAGCTTGACTGCTGCCATTCTTCAAGCACAGGTCCCTTCGAGAAAACTCTTACATTAGAATCAATGTTTCTTTCCAAATAGCTTCTATATCTTTAAAAAATATTAATATAATATGCCTGTACGGGATTTGTTAACTCAGGGCCAGTACTGCTTAATGCCTTATGACCTTAAGTGATAAAGAAGAGCTTAAGTGGTAAAGCCAGTGCTAAAACAGTACTTGTACATGGCCCAAAAGACTGATTCTCACATGCCTCTCTGCTAAAAAAAAAAAAAAAAAAAAAAAAAAAAATAAATTAATGAATTTATTCATTTCTACCTAGAACACAGGGTACAACACCTTACCAAGTTCACTTTCTTGGTCTGACACCTCTGCTTTACCACACCTAGCACCCCATTCTCTCTCTTTTGATTTTCCTTTTACATTTCCTCTCCTGTTCTGTTCTTAATCCTTCCTATAAATAAACACCAAAGCAGCATAAAACTGTCACAGTGGCAGAAAGTCAGTTTCTAGCCTGCTCTTATTGAGGCAGATGAGAACCTTTTCCAGTGCTAGAATGTTAAGCTGGAAGGAAAAAAGCTGCTGCAAAAATCTATATTAAAGCTTTTATCAAATTAATATTTCATTACATATGCATGGGAGAGACTAATCATTCCTGTTTTTTTTTTTTCATTCTAAAAAGCTAAAACCAGCTTGTTGAGCTTTAAAATTTCACTTTTTAATAAGAAATATATTTGTAGATAACTAATGAGAAAAATAATTTAAGGAAATGTTTTTTCCTCGATTGGATTGTTCCTCTTACTGCTTTTTACAGCGTGACGAACGAATATTAAAAACACATTAGCTGCTTGGCAGGTTGTGACCCAGCTGGAGCAGGGCTCTTTAGTGGCCACCCGGTACGGAGCACTGAGGCCCCGTGCGTTGCTGCAGGACGGCAGGAAGCACGGTGACACTTCCCCTCGAAGGTCTGTCCCCAGCTGTGCTTGCTGAGCAGGTGACACGGAGCCACAGGGCTGGAGCTGCAGAACTGCCCCAGAGCAGGCACGGGGACAGAAACTGCCCTTCAGGCCCGGGGTCAGCCACGGCTCCCAGCCCTTCCCCAGCAAGGAGCAACTCTCTTGAGCAAGTCAGCATTGGGGGAGCGTCCCAGGCAGCCCTGCTCACCAAACTCCTTAATAATACTGAAATCGGAATTAACACAATGCTAGACTCCAGGCAGAACAAGGCGTTCCTTGGGGGAATTCAGTAACAGCCAGGGAGAAGTCATGGAACATAAAACGCTTTCTTGTTTTCTGTTTGTTTGTTTTCAGTGAAGGATATATCCATCCCTGCGCAAGCTGCACAGTGAGCAGCTCCTGGGAACGTGGGCACTTCTGAACAGGGCTGTGAGAGAAGTCGGGCAAGTTTCACTCAATTGTGCAAAATCTCAGAGGTAAAAAAATAATGCAAATATGTACTTCTGAAAGGTTGCGATGTAAAAAGACACTAACAGCAGGGAAGACTTGAGATAGCCCGCTATGCACAACAAATTATTTTACAGAGCAGCGTGCAGAGGCCCACAAAGAAATAAAGTCCTTGAAGGAGGGAGGTGGCAGGCGGGACAGGAACCTGGGCACGCAGCTGCTCGGCTGCTTGGTGCTCGGACCTTTTGCTTCCAGCCGTAATGCCAAGGGATGTTTCAAGGTGCTGTTAACTCACCACGTGAGGAAGGCTCCGCAGGGTCTCGGTGCTGACTAGACAAACACATTTGGATGAGATGCTCACCGCCAATTGATTCACGAGGTCAATATTTAGTGTTGAGAGGTCAATCATCAGTGCACGGCCTGTCTTGTATAAGAATAAGCCCAGTGCTAAACTCATCTTTCAGTTTCACCAGGAGCAACAAGTCCTCGGTATCTCTGAGGATCAGACACTTCCCATTCAATACCTAATTTCAAGAGCAAGCACCCAATTTAGCCCAGCTCCCCTGGAAGAGTGATGCTGAGATGGTGCAGCGTAAGATGGAAGCGGGCCTGTCTGCCTGCTAGCCGAGCAGACGAACAGAGGTGAGATGTTCTGCAGCACGGGGCTCAAACAGAAGAGACCAGCAAGCACGTTAGCGCTGTGCCTCCTCTCCTTGTGCCCGAGCACCCTGGGCTGCCTGGCCTTGGCAGTGAGCACAGGGCTGCACACACCGCCTCAGCTCCCCACGGGAAGGTTGGCAGCAGGGGCTCGTAGGGCGCTGGGGAGGTGCGCAGCTCCGGCAGCACACACACACGTGCTCTCGTTCCTCACTAGGGTCACTCCCTGTGGCTGTGCCAGGTGGGACCCCGCACCCAGCAGCAGACCACCTCAATCTGGGAGACCGCCCGGCCTCTGGTTTGCACAGGGCTGATGGGCTGGTGGGATTTCTTTTGGTTTCCAGGGGCTTCCAGCTGCATTTCCAGCAGCCAAGGCCCAGGCGTGCTGCTACGGGCAGCCAGAAGCGCCCGCCCTGGGGATGGCCACGTCCCCTGTGCCAGCTCCCGGCCGCAGCGCTGCCTCCAGGCGGTCCCACGGCTCCCCCCGTGTGGGGGCAGAAGGAGGAGATCCATCAGAAAGCAGCCCACAGGGGTGCTTGTGGCATCCCATCCCGGCTGTCACAGCTAAGCGAGCAGCCGCAGTAGTCTCCGAGTGAGTGCTTTAATTCTGAAATTGGATGTTTGGGAATGCTGCTTGTTTTCAGCTATGAAGTTAAACGCATGCAGCACACTGGAAAATTCACCAGCCCACCCTCAGCCTCCCCTCAGACAGTGGGTTGCCTGTGCCTACTGCTCCCACGTGTTACCAAGTAGGTTTCTGAGCATGAAATGAGAGAGACACCAGAGATCATGGCAGCAAGACGCTGTGTGGTAACAGCATCTCCATCCTGGAGTATCAGCCATGAAACTGGTTGCTAAACATAGACGTAACATTTTAAAGTACCTTTTAATAATGTTTTAACTTATTCGTATGCTTAATTTAATAATCTGAAAACAGATTGCTCTACAAGACAAAATTACGACAAGCGTTCCCAAGACAATGCAGCAAAACCACGTCCCACACTATCATGCAGTGGGTACTGGACCATGCCGTGCTTGTGTCTTGCACACTGGGGTGTGCCAAAAAGTGTTATTCTGGGATTCAGTGAGGCTTCTCCACCTTCCGCATATGGTGGAGAGTCATGAAAGACAATTCATGAAGCCAGTAAAAGTGATCTACTCCCTTGGGCTTTGTGGAAACAGGAGAACTAATGTGAGGGGAGTTTCCATTTGTAAAGAAGGAAAATAATTCAGTTTCCAGGAAAAAAATAAAAATAAAAAGCTATAAAGAATTAAAGCACTGAATTGTTGCATGTAGCAGCAGAAAACGTATCTGCATTACTCCAGAAATATTCCAGAAGTCTAACAGAAACCATTGAGATCTTCTTCCTCAAACTCCAAGTCAGCTGCACAATCTAATGCACTGTGGGATTACAAGAACTGTAATGTTCCAGAAATTCTGGCAAATATTAAAATAAAGGTTTCTCAAAAAAAAAAAAAAAAAGATAAATACACTTGGGGGACAAGGTGTTGCTTTTATATGAATTTTACAGGTTTAGTTAAGAACTTATTTTATTTTTCATGGCATGGAAGGAATGTTTAAAGAGAAGGCGGGGATGTCCTGAACAGACCTGTTCCCAACCAGTGATGATTGCCATTCTGACACGAGAGTGAAAATTAAGCCATCTCCAGAAGGGTTAGCAGAACAGCCAGCAAGACCTTCTTGGGTGAAGAAGGCATACACAGGCGCAGATCAAGAGGGGCAAAATAAAGGACTAGCTCCCCTCCCTGCTCCGAGCACGTGGGATGGAAGATTTGTGTGGGCACAACCAGTCGGCAGGGCAGGGGAAGCCAAGGAGGCTCCAGGAGGTCACTGCCACGGCCACGGTGTGGGACGAGGTGGGAGCACAGATCCAGCCAGCACAGCACCAGCACAGCACCAGGTGCTGGGAGACCCTGCTGCGTTTCCCCGCTCCACCCAGTGCTTAGACGAGCAGCTCATCCGTGACTTCATTCCCCCTGACAGCTTGAATCAGAGGCATTTTTCCATGTTACGAGTAGGAGGATAAAAACACAGATGATTTGAGATAGAGATGACAGAGAGAGAAAGAAGTGTTATCAATTTAATGAATCTCAGCACTTTTATTATTGCTTTAATTTCATATCTACACAGGGAAGGCTTATGCTTCGAAATGCAACTTCTCAAGACAGCATTTCAGTATATTATGGTAATCTCCACTTTAATTTCTCTGTAAGAGAAAAAGTCTTCAAAATAGGCTCAATATCATTACTCAAAGATATTGCAAATTATAGTTTGAAAACCAGGAACTTTACAACTTGCTGTCTAAACTCATGGTGTGCCAATGGCTAATGCCAATACAAAGTTTTTCATTATCTGGCCTGCCTAAATCACAGAATCCCAGACAGGCTGAGGTGGGCAGGGACCTTGGGGTCCCTCTGCCCCCCCCGCCCCAGCAGAACCCCGAGCAGGGTGCCCAGCCCCACGCCCAGGCAGCTTTGGGACATCCCCAAGGAGACCCCCAAGCTCTGGGCAGCCCATGCCAAGGCTGCAGCACCGCAGGGCTCAGACTGGGGCTGGGGGGACCTCCTGTGCTCCGCTCGGTGCCCGCTGCCTGGAAGGAGCCTGCCTCTGGCTTCATTGAGTCCTCCCTTCGGGTATTTATAGGCACTGCTGGGATCCCCCTGTGCCTCTCCTTCTCCAGGCTGGGCAGTCCCAGCTCTCTCAGCCTCTCCTCATAGCAGAGGTGTTCCAGTCCCTCCACCATCCTGGTGGCCCTAAATCATACCACACAGCACAAAGTCCAACAGGAGCTACGGCCACCCAGGCACCGAAACCTGGAACCTGCCCCTGTATCCGCCAGCTCTCACTCACTGCTGCAGACAGCATGTGATAATTCCTGGTGAGGAGCTGCCCTCGTTTAGCATACATAATGGAAAAGGGAAACATGAGAAGTGTCAAGAAGGCAAAAAGGAATACAAATGGTAGATGTCCTGGAAAATAAATAAATATATATATATTTATACCAACCATGTTATCCGTCTTCTCTGTCATGCCTTTTGGTCTCGTAGTTATTAATCCATCACCCATTTTTCTGAATTAGCAGATAGCAATTACGCATTCCTTCTTGCAGAGCACAGAGATGAGTCCTTAACCTTTAGCTCCTGATGGAGCATTTCCATACAAAACGCTTTTCCCTTACCGGCATTCTACCCACTGGCTCCGTGTGAATACTTGCAAATGGATGCGGAGACTTCTCCCCGTGCTTTACACATTTTTCACTTTAAAGACAGCTGAAGAGTCGTGCCCCGGGCAGGCCGGCCCGTGAGGACCGGTCTCGGTAACGCTGCACCCCCCGGAGCCCCCCGCTGCGCCCCGGCCCCGGCCCCGCGGAGCTGCTGCGGAGCGATCGTGCCCCCGCGCGGCCGCTGCCGGGCTGAGCGGCAGCCTCTGCTCCGCTTAGCGGGCCCTGGCTGCTGGCAGGCTGTGCGGAGTCGGGGCTTTTATTGTTAAGGCTAAGGTTGGGGAAAAAAAAAAAAAAAAAAAAAAAAAAAAAAGTTTGAAGAATCTTTCTTATTCCTAACATTTTCTATTACTTTCTGCAAGCAAAAAAACCCTGAACGCCAAGAATTTACAAGTTTATCAGATGCAAGTGTTTTATTCCTACTCTTTACGTTCAGAAGAGAGCAAAGACACCTAGGAACACAGTGCCATGCCCACGTCCCTGGGAGCCTGTCACAGTGCCCGACCACCTCTGGGTGCAGAACCTTTCCCTAACACTACCCTGACCCTCCCCGGACCCAGCTCCATGCCGGTCCCTCGGGTCCTGTCACTGGTCCACCACTGGCCTCCCCTCAGCCTCCTCTCCTCTGGGCTGTACAAACCAAGTGACCACTCCTATGCCTTCACCTTGCACATAATTGAGTGCAAACAACCGTAATCAGCTGCTTTGTTAGTGCCAAGCAACACCTTTGTGGTAAGGACATCATGTCTCCTTGCATCGAGCTGCTGTCAGGACGTGGCTGTACAGCAACGAGGAAGTTTTACCTGCACACGCTTAGGCTATGGCTCTACAAACACCTTCCCTGCTTTACTGCCAGCTGCGCGGGACAACCCTTCCCAGGACAGCAAAGCTCACCAAGAAAAAACAAATCCCCATCTGGGCATCGGTTCCTACCAAACGGTGCCACCTACAGAGGAGTGCAAGGAGGAACAGATCTTCATTTCAGGCTGACACAGAGAAGGAAATCTGCATCTCGCCAACTCACGGTGCAGCAGCTGCCCCCTGCCCGCCCCTGCCCTGGGGCTGCCCCTGGCTTTAGAGCTAAGTTCCTCTGCCACCAGCTAACCCAGTGTCCTGACAATTATTAGCACCCTGAAAGAAAAGCAAATTGTAACACAAGAGAGATCGAGTGCTGGCATGGAGACCGCTGCCCTGTGAAGGCACATTTACCTCCCAGGTTTCCTGGGAGAAGGACAAGGACAGGAACGGTTTCCACACCGTGGGTCCGGATGCCTGAGAGCTGCTGCAGTTCCCCAGGACAGGGGTCTGTCAGGAAAACCTAATTCTGTCCCGTCTCTCTGCCCCCCAAACCAGAGGAAATCATTTAAGAAGCAAATTTTAGACCTTAAAAACTTTCCACTTCCCATGGACAATGTGACCTTCACCTACAAGCAGTTTGCTACGAAGGCTGGATTAGTCCTGCTTTAGCAGTTAAAATCCCATGCTTCCATATTGCCCACAAACTACTGCTAGCCCAGGAAATACGCTCAGCCTCCCACCGACCCCTGCAGCAAAGGAAACAGCATCCCACCGCCCGAGGAGGGACGTGGAGGCGAGCCGTGGACCGCCCTGCCTCCACGCGGCTCCCCGAGCAGAGCACGGGCAGCAGCCGCAGCAGGCTACCCTCAGTGCTGCAGTTACAGCTCTGGGACAGCAGAGAGCAACACCACACGCAGAAACCAGCCGCCAGGTCCTATCCGAATCGGGTGCCTCCAGCCAGAAAGTAAACAAGCAGAGCTGCAAACATCCCAAACGGTTTTCTGCTTTTACAGAGGGAAGTAATGAAATGGAATGGTTTAGCACCGGTGTCAATTATGCCACACACGCACCTGTATATATACATATATATATATGCAGCAACACATAAAAAGAGGCTACTTTAACTAAACTATATATATGTATATCTACAAGTCTGAGTGCTAAGCCTGTCAACTTATTTAGCATTTACAATTACACTCACGTGTGATCCCAGAGAAGACTGGATGACATTCTTTGACTCAGCATGCTCTGCTATACCAAACAGCCTCATGTTGCTACGGGTTCACAGCAGATGATCAAAGTCAGTGAAGTATATTAAAAATTAAGTGTAGCAAAAAAGAAAGAGAGAAAGAGAGGAAGAGCAAAAAGGAGTGAAAAGGAGTGAAAAGGAGAGAAAGAGTGAAAGAAAGAGCGAGAGGAAGGAAGGAAGGAGGGAAAGAAGGAAGGAAGGAAGGAAGGAAGGAAGGAAGGAAGGAAGGAAGGAAGGAAGGAAGGAAGGAAGGAAGGAAGGAAGGATCC
>CM021702.1:36146107-36158645 GCA_011074415.1 Stictonetta naevosa
AGAAAGAAAGAAAGAAAGAAAGAAAGAAAGAAAGAAAGAAAGAAAGAAAGAAAGAAAGAAAGAAAGAAAGAAAGAAAGAAAGAAAAAAAGAAAGAAAGAAAGTTATTTTGAACACTGCATGATTTTTAATCTACCAGACGGAGTGTATCTGTATGAGTTTGTATGTATACAAAACAGTGTATTTGTATGAGTTTTTAATTGCAGCCCACTAACTAGTTGAAAGGAAATCAAAACACTGTACTTATAACCTCAATCAATATTTAAAACTTTATAGCCACAGCTGATAGATAAACCCCTGTGCTTTCTGAACCACGGTGGTTAGCCGAATTTCCCTTATCAAGGTAAATACACAATCTGGGAATGGCACAGTGGTTCCAGCTGGCAGTGTTCTCACCACTGGGTAGCAAAAGATAACATTCTAGAATGCACAGACCATAATTTATTAGATTAAACAGCGTTCAATTGATACAAACTACCCGAACAATGCTTAGAAAGAGGAGGAATCTATTAGCATTACATCCTAATTTTCAGCAGCCAGCTTCATTTTCTGTCCGATCGCACCGAAGTGTCAGGATAAATCCACGTTACTGTCAGTTCACGCGGCAGCCTGGGTACGGTTACCACAGCCCAAATTCTGGACACAAGGACAAACATAAATCTCCATAAAAATAATTGGGATAGGATAAAAGCACAGTGTCCGTAGCGGAACAGGTAAGGCACAAGGGCAAAGTCACAGCACTGAGCAGACAAGCACGAACTCCACCTCAGCTCTCAAAATCAGCAATATTTCACAAACCTACAACCCAATCTCCACCTCACCCTGTGTGCTGGCCCTTCCAGATCTCACTCCAGCCGTTTGAGGCACAGGGCTAATTGGGAACCCCCCGCTGCGGCTGGGTTTCTCAGCTGCCTGCCCCGTACCTGCTGGCTCCTGGAATGTCTCACACCACTTCAGGCTGCTGATGCATGTGTTGCTCCTGTGTTCCTCCTCCTCCACACCTCCGTGCCTTCTGCTGATGCTCAATAGAACAGCCAGAGGCTGGAGGGAGATACAGAGGGAGGAGACAGTAGCAACCCTCCCCCCCCACCCCCCCAGAAGCTGCTGAGCCCTTTTCAGGCAGGGACCTTTAGGAAGACACCCGGTTCCTCACCAACAACAAGCTTCCCACAGGCAGGGTGGGAGACGGCAGCCTTCAGCGCCGGTTTGCTGCCCTTCCAGGAGCAGTGCCTGGCTCTTCATTTCGCAGGCAGGAGGCAGAGCGCTCCAGCAACCTGCCTGGTTGCCATGGCTTTCCACACACCACCCGTACGAGCACCTTCTTCTCTCGTTCAGCACCTATTCTGCATGCATAGCATGGCTCTCTGCTTCAAAGTAAGTTTTGTCTCTCGGAATGCCAAACAGCTCAACTTCCTACAAAGAAAACCAAAGTCCCCCGTAAAGAGACTTTGCTCCAGTAGCTTGTTAGCAAGCCCAGCTCTCCCTGCTGCTTCCCACGCCTTCAGAACGCTTTTTCATTTCAGCTTTTTCATTTTCTATCAGATTGCCCGAAGCCTGGTGCTGAATTTGGGATAGGGACCCAGTGCTCCTGCAGGACAAGCAGCTGAGAGCTCTGGATCAGACTGAGAAAAGCAAAGACCCCGAGCTGAGCTGGGCCGACAGGCATGGCTCGGCGGCAGTGCTCGAGGCCGTGCTTCCCAACCTGCAGCAGGAAGGCGTTTTTTCATGACCTTAGAAACAGCCAGTGAAATTATCTCAATTTTACTGCTTCTCCCGGCCTGGGGAGGCTGAGGTCACGCTGCCACGTGGGCCCTGGGCTTCCACAGTGCTCTGTGGAAAGCCTCTGGGCCGGGGCCCTCAGGAAAGGGATTTGGGATTTCTAGGGATTCTTCAACAGCTGACATTCATTACATGCCTAAGATGATGGAAGGCTTTAATACAGAAGATCAGTAAAACAAGAAGTATGGCATCTGCCTCCGATGTGCTGGAAGCAGGAGAACCCAGAGATGGCCCCGTGCGATGTTTATCAGAGCAGTGAGCCAGGAGCCAACGCCCGCAGCAGAGCCGTGCTGTGGTTCTGGGGAGACGTGCAGCGGGACGCCTCACCACCGAGAATGGTGGCAGCAAAGGCAAACCAGCAAAGACAGAGAACTTGTACCCATCTGCGGCACGAACCACAGCCAAGCTCCCTGCAGGCATTTCCCCAGAGAACCAACCAGCACTCCAAATACAAGACCCTTACCACTACTTTTTTTTTTTAATTTTATTTTTAAGAGGGTAAGCCTTTGTTTGTAGCCTTTATGACTTTGAAATATTTTTATTTTTAATGAATCAATGCAAGTTTAATGGAAAATGATCATAATTTTTATTGTAGCTATCATTCCATTTGTATTTAAATGTTTGAAGTAAAAATTAGGTTTAAAATTGTTTTAGGGGGAAATATTTTTGTCTACAGTCCTAATCATATAATTCTAAACATTGTCGCACTTCAAAAAGCCATCTTTTCTGCCTGTTACTCCACCCTTCACGGGATAACTTTTGGCCAGCAGTGCTTCACAGTCTGCTTCATTTTAGAATTTTGACTTTAAAAAATGAACAACAACAACAACAACAACAACAAAAAGTAGTTTAAAAGCAGAGACAACTTCTGCTACTGATAGTACCTGTGTCCTTCTACAGTTAGGATATTCCATTTCAATCAGTAATCCTCAATCAAGAAGTGGCTGTAAACATTTCACGAGCTTGTCGTAAGAGTACAGGGTAGTTCAATAATCGAAATAAATATTTAGCACATGCCCATGTTCCTTTCCTCCAGACCATTGTGTGCCCTGGCTCCCTGCCAGTGTAAACCCCTGCTTAACAGCTCGTGCCATCCTGAGGACACAGCAGGCAGCGTCCTTTCTTTGGCTGATCAGCTGAGCAGAAGGACATGGCCAACATCGTGCCAGTAGCCGGTGCACAGCTGTACCTGCTATGAGAGCTCTCAGTTCTGCTGAGATCACCTGCGACACGGCGTGTTCTGCCGGAGCAGCATTTAAGGACTTCTGCCGCGCGCTAAGCCCCTGCGATGACCAGCTAGTCTCTCAAGCGCTCAGGCTGTGGGGTAAGTTTTCTGACCACTACTCCTCTTCTCAAAGCCTGGCCCCACACGTGGCTGTAGCTCCACGGCTTTTCTGCGATATCACAGAAATGCTTTGCTGTCTGTTTTTCGGTGGTTACAGCCCTGCACCCACCCGAAGGCTTGGAATTTTCTTCCCTGCCAAGCTTTCCAGGTCAAATCATGACGGTCATAAATAAGCAATAGCACTTATTTACTTTTTTTTTCTTTTACCATGGTGGAGGACCTCCAGCACATGTGCAAAGCTCAGATCTGTTTGGGGCAATACGAGGGCTGTACGACCATTCGCAGCCCAAGCCTCCCCGGCCAGCGGGGAGCTCCAGCAGCCTCAGCAGGCACCCAGCGGGCTGCGCGTGCACAGCAGCCCCGAGGGACGGCACGCTCGCTCCCTTCTCAGCAAGCTGGCTCACAAAAGCTCCCTTCACCTACTCGCATTGAACAGAGACCACGCACCGCCCCACTGGCCCTGCCTGGCCAGCAGCCCCGGCCCTGTCCCTAAGCACGTTCCTGCTGTGAGGTTGCATAACCATGCAGAAAAGCGATCCCCAATACACAGGGCACTTCCACAGGTGTGGGATTTAGTCCTCGTTGGACACCACCAATGCTAAAATGCACACAGGGCAGATAGACATAAAAACAAAGAATTTTACAATTATTTAAAAGTTCAGCATGCTGAGCCTGTAGTAAGACGTACGTGGTGTTAGCGCTGTCCGCTGGCATTTCAAATACCCCTCGTGGGTCTTCCAGCCAGACGTAGCTCTGGCATGCATTAGTTCTACATATTTCAACACTGAATTTGCTCCATTATGTCACTGTGGCTTAAACACTCATGTTATTTTCAGTATACCTTTGATGCTTACCAAAACATCAAACATCTTAAAAGGATGATTAGTCTGGAAGCCAACCCAGCTTAACATCATTCTGTTGGACACACATTAGGCAGCATACTTGTCTGGCTGTGAAAGGATTTCAACACTTCATTTAGTCCCAACTCTCTTAAAAATAAATAAATAAAATAAAATAAAATAGTCATACTTGAAGAGTTTCACTTCACACTGTCCCTGATTCAAAGACTGGTGAGCTGACCACCCCCGGGTGCTCTGCTTCCAGAGCATGCATTTCCTACTGTAGCTAACAATGAAGGTAGAAGGGCTTGATCACCTTGTTTATTTTTAAGACATGAATTTGCTATGTACAGCCCTTTGCTGCTTTGCCCCTCCTGAAATCCTACAATCAGAATGGTAAGAAGAAGAAGAAAAAAAAAAACTGTCTTCTTTACCTTCAAATAGAAAAGTTGCAGCAGGAAAAAAAAAAAATCATTTCCTACGTTTGTGTATATTACCACATATAGGTCTTTTCAATAACTATTTTTGCAGAATATTCCTGTGTTCAAATAAACAGGTGTTCTCCAAACTGAAGCGTTTAGGATTCAAATATTATCTTCTTCAGATAGAAGTGTTTCTTTTTCTCCTAACCCCCACTCCATCAATCATCTGCATTATTTTTATGCAGGAAGCAATACTTCAGTGTTGAACAAATCCTCTATCAGGCTCGATTTGCCATGCTGTCAGAATGTAGGTAATGGCTTCGTAGCCTTAAAGTCAAGGAGTGGAGTATCTGTAGCCACACCTAGCTGAAGAAGTGACTCATAACTCGGTTGTGACAGGTTTATAACTTTTCTTCTCCACTGGAAAACGCACAAGTTGCAATTAAGACCTGGGCGAGGCTGGACAAACCCAGAAATGTCTGGAATTATTCTGAAGTTTTAATTGAAGTGGCACAGAACGAAGCAGCTGCGGCTGGGTGGGAATGCGACTGTGACATTTAGCAGAGTGTCACAGAACAGAAATCTTGCTATCACAGATATGACTAACTCACTTCTGTGTCTGACATCCGTCTTCTCAGAGCTGCGAAATCAAGATAATTCCTGCTTTAATCTGGGAGCAGAGAGATGAGCAACTCCATTCAAACCATATAATAAGTTCCTGTCAAAAGTAACTTGAAAGTTAATGTTCTAGCAAGATGTTCGTACTTAACCAGCTGCCTAGGTCTTAAAATATCAAAATGGGCCATTTCTAGGTGGGTGGTACACCACCAGTAAGTAGCACTGGCTATCCCCAAAACAGAGTCCACTTCGGTTAGAGATCACCGAATGTTCTTCTAATCCACTAACTGAGAACGAAATCAGAAAAGAGCCAGTGACAAAACAGAGGTGTATTTGTTTTTCGTTACATTAGCAGGGTTGCGAATATTTGGCTCGCATTTTAAACTGAAAGAGTACACTGACACACCCGGTCCCTCCCGATGGCTCCCCGGCCGCGGCAGCGCCTGTGCAATGCTGAGCGACTGGAAGTGCGGTGAGCAGCCCCTGCAGCACAGCGGCAGGGACGGGCTC
The DNA here is from genome assembly GCA_011074415.1 of Stictonetta naevosa. Taxonomy (NCBI): domain Eukaryota; kingdom Metazoa; phylum Chordata; class Aves; order Anseriformes; family Anatidae; genus Stictonetta; species Stictonetta naevosa. The sequence goes on from CM021702.1 coordinate 36,151,619, forward strand.
TGGGCGGGACGAAGCAGAGAAACGCGCGTGTCAAAGGAAATAATAACCTTAAACTTAAGTGACATGTATCTAATTTGAAACAAGACCGAATTCCTCGCTTTTATGCAAATAAGCCAGACTGCCCCCAGCAGTGCCGAGAAACGAGGACAACCGTGCGTGGAAAGGGCAAGCAGCAAAGGTCTTCTGAGGCCTTTAGGGACTAGCTGAAGGTGAGGAAAGCACGCATAGGAAACAACGTTTAGGATTTGCTGGCACTTTTCTACTTTGACTGAGGAAAGCTGAAATGCAGAAACAGATCTACATCTTCACAGAACATGCTATCTGAACTCAGAACCAAAAATGTAGCGTGGCTCCCATCCAAGCGATTACGACCTCGTGATATGCAAGCAGAGCAAGTCTGCAGCCATACCTTATGTTCTCTGTGCTTTAAAATTATTTCTATGGGCCACATCAGCCGGAAGACAGAAGGCAAACAGACACAAAACCACAGAGAGTTGCTATAAGAATATTTTGCTAAACATCCAAAGATCCACAGCTGAGGAAGTGACCTCCCTCCAAGTGGAATAGAAAGCAGCTATTGCCCATTCCCATCAACCACAGTTTCTGCAAAATGGTACCACTGACAGGAGGTGGGAAACAGGTCCCAGAGGAGGGACTTCATTGTTGAGGAAAGAAGCTGAAAAGCAAGGCTCCTGGGGGCACGTTTGCCCAAGGGCTCCCTGCAGAGCAGCGACCAGGGGCAGCAGGCTACGTTTTAACACCCACTGGCAGTCATCAGGGACCTTCAGCCTTCAAACAACTGCTTGAACTGTTTAGGCATAATTAAAGACTGGCAATGCTGCCATGCCAGGAGGAAAAACATGCAGCAAAGGCAGACTAGACCATGCTGGTGGTGCAGTAGTGCCACAGCATACAAAAAAATTAAGTAAAGAAACCTGCTGTCAACCATGAGTCCACATGGACTGAAAGTGCAGGCCAAAACATGAAGGCTATAGCACTGACCAGAATTACTGCTGCTCTGCCAGGAAGGCAAGGTGTCTGCGGCATGCTGACGGGTATCTGAGAGGGGGAAAGGGCAGAAAATGCGAGGGTAAGGGCATTCATGATTGTCCCAATCCACATTTTGGCCAAAAACAAATTAGGGGTTAATCTCCAAACGTGATTTTAGTGACCACCAACTGCTATTTTATGGAACAGAGTGAATGCACAGAATGAGATGTGAACCCTGGTTTGCTCCTGAGTAACGTGCAAGATCTCACTCCACACTGGGGAGTGGAGAGGCGGGTGACCTATTCTCCATAAACACCAGTGATAGGACCCGCGGGAACGGGGTGAAGCTGAGGCAGGGGAAGTTTAGACTGGACATCAGGAGGAGGTTCTTCACCGAGACGGTGGTTGCGCACTGGAACAGGCTCCCCAGGGAAGCAGTGACTGCACCAAGCCTGTCTGAGTTCAAGAAGAGATTGGATTGTGCACTTAGTCATGTGGTCTAAAATTCTGGGTAGACCTGTGTGGTGCCAGGAGTTGGACTTAATGATCCTTATGGGTCCCTTCCAACTCGGGATATTCTATGATTCTATGATTCTATGAAATGCTGTAGCTGAAAGAGTCACATGCAACTCTGATACTGTTCAGCCTCCCTGTAAGAGCAAAGACTTAAAATACATTAAAACCTGTGATCAACTTGAGAAATACAGACTACAGGAAACAAGGAAGCTTGTTAAATGTAGACAGTAAAGCAACTAGGATAACTAAATCCTTACAGGTGGCATGGAAGCAGTTAACTCCATCCAGAGCATTCACAGCCTGTGGATACCATCACCTAAAAAGGTTCAGAGAAAATCAGGAGAAAGCCAGCACAGCCCACTAGCATGCTGGTACAGGACGACATAAGGAAGAAGGTGGTATCCTTCAGACAGCTCAAGCAATATCCGAATTAAGACAATAAGAATGAACCAAACTCCTGGAGACTAAACATGAAATGCAATTAGGCAGGCCAAAATGGAAAAGAAGTGAGGAAGCAGAAGAAATCCGATTATAAATTACAGCGTAATCAACCCTAATAGCTTTTCTTCCAATAGCAATAACCTGTTAACTTGGTTATGCTTAGAGTCTCTGTCCTCGGCCATGCAGAGTACCACTCGCCACGAGGAATGCATGTTTACAGGCAGTGCAGAGAGGGAAAATAGCATCCCTTCTACAGAAACATTTCAAAATCTGCACCAGCGTAATTTAATGGAAAACTCTCTTGGCTCCTCAGCCAGGCTACAAAGCAACCAGGCTCCTCTCCCGGTAGCAACATTTTTGACATTGCTGAAGAAGTGTTGTGTACAGAAGTGTTCACACGGTGCTGAGAGGCTGCCTGAAGTTTCTGTTTAGCTCAAGTTCTTTCCTTACAATGCCAGAGAGCAATTACTGGATCACAGCACGAAGAACACAATAGAACAGACATTTTCTTCAGCCAGGAGGTGATTCAGCTATCAAAGAGTTTCTTTTGTTTCTATTTGGGGGGAAAAATATCGCTGTGTTTAGCTGCCTAAAGCTGAAGTTCCCAAGGTCATCCTGGCAGTCAGCTGCAGCGGAGGTACCTGCGGTTCTGTGCTTCTCCTCACATTCCTTCCTCCCTAAGCAGCCTGAAACACGCGAAGTTCACTCGAGGTCAGTAGTACTGGAAGGCAAGCAGGACGAGAAACTGTGACTAACCAGGGCACGTTTTGCCTCCGCAGCTGTAAACAGGGAGCAGACCATATGCCATCACTCCTTCCGTTCCCTCATGCAGAAGCTATCCGTAATATATAAAGGAAATGTGCGGCAGCAGCCAAGGCAGCACGAAGAAAATAGGCCGTGCTGCCTCCTCCTGGAAGAGCTCCCCTTGCCAGCGCAGCGGGTCAGCCGGGCAGGCTGCCGTGCGTCACGGCCCTGCTGCACGGGACGCGGCCAGCGAAGGCCACGGTGCTGCCTGCGGGGCTGGCGTCACGGGAGAGCGGGAGGCCAAGAAAAACACCGGCTGAACCACGAGTCCTAGGACAGCGGGCTGGGCGTGAGGGAAGGGGCCCGCTTCGCTGAGGGCTGGGCGCAGGGTGTGGTGCGGGAACCAGACCCGTCCCAGAGCAGGGTTTGTAGCTCGGGACAGGTCTCAGAGCAGGCATTCGGGTCTGGGGGCAGAGGGAAAGGCGACTAGAGCAGCAGCTGCCACATTTAAACAGAGTGCAATTGAAAGCCCATGGGCTGAAGTTCGGCATACGTTTATATACCTTATTGATAAATGAAGGGTAAGAAATACAGGTAATTAGACTAAAGACCTGGCTGTAAGGTAACTTTCCAACTTCTAAACCACTGATTTTCTTCGGAGTTTGGAAGAGAGGCAAAAATCCCATGGGAAAATCTGCTGCTTCTCTCACCTAGAACTAATCAGATGTTTTTTATGTCAATTAGCATGTAATATGTATCTATTAGTGAAATCTGATTCCTTATGCCAACCGGTTGTTTCTCTCCTTACAGTAAATGCCACTTCTGTGGGTTGCACCACATTTTTTAAAAATATAAATACACTTTGAACATGCTTTGTTTTCAAGGCACTAGTTGTCAAAGACGAATATCAGAGTGCCAGCCAAGAACTGGGGTTCGTTTAATCGTAAACAGATAATGGGAAACACGACAAGAAACAACTGCTGGTGAGCTGGCAACAACAACGCTTCACACAGCATATGTCAGGGGGCACGAGGCAGCTGGCTGGGCAAGATGCTATTTCGAGAGAACATTTGGAAACATCTCTGTCAGGAGCTTTTCTTGCAAAGTGTGGCAAGAGCACAGCGTCACTTTCTTCCAAGTGCAACTCGAATACACAACAGCAAGCCACTAAACTAGAAACATCCCTGGCAAACACGCTGTGCTTTAATTCTGAGAAGTACACAGAAGCGCAGCCTGCGCCACACCACTCCCCCCGGGCTCGTGGAGCAGCTTCCCAGCAACTGGAGAGAAGTGACAAGTGACAGCCACCGGGACTCCATCCTTCTGGACAGCCGCCCCTCGGCTGCGGTACACAGCCCTCCCCTTTTACGAGACAAACAAACATATTTGGTGGTAACGCCGTGAGCTCCCAGGCAGAAGGAACTGAACAGAAATGTTTTAGGAAAATCCCACACAAATGCCCAACAACTTTAAACAGGTTTATTCACTGCAAAACAAGCAATAGAACATATTTGTCTGAATCTTCCTCTATCAACACATCCTTTTGTATTTTAAGTTCAAAACTTCAGAAAGCTTATAAAAGGTAATTTGTTCCTTGACTTTAATTAACCTATTCGTAGAATAAAATGGAAAGCAGGTGCTTTCTGTATACAAATTAAAAAAAAAAAAAATCACAAGAATCTAATGATTTTTTTAAAATCCTGTTCATAAAACACATAAGTTACAAAATCAACAAATACATGCATCCATTTCAAGAGACTTAATTATTAGCTACTTTAATTTCAGTTTTCAGATTAGAAGAATACCCCCAAAAGAATGTACCCAACGTTTGAATTCTCTCTCAAATTCCACACATTAATTTATATGTTTATGGGATTTAAAGGCATCCAGTTCACCCCAAAAGCACATTAGTGGAAAACAAACAAACAAAAAGCAGGCAGACACAAAAATACTAAGCTAAGAACTAACAGTGACTGCACAGCGAGGACCCCGGCCCTTTCGGCTGGGAGGGACCCCCGGAGGGCAGCTGGCCCAGGGCTGGCCCACGCTCCTGCTTTCGTCAGGGTCACTTTGAAACAGGGCGTGAGGCTGCTCACATCCTCGGCCAGCCGAGACAGGACTTCCCCCAAGGATGGGACTGCCACCCTGTCCAGCGGCACGTCCAGCAGTACAGCCTGGGTTTTCCTTGCTGCAGCTGCATTGACTGACTTTGGCCACACACCACTGCAGTGCCTGTCCTCCATCCCCCCTACCTCCGTCCCTCCCTGGATGGCTGGCGATATCCAAAACACAGACACGAGTGATATCCGTTTTATTTTTAAAAGTTTATTATTATACATGCAATTATCTATAATGGCAATTAGATTCTGAGGTCACAGGTGTGATCCAATAGACGTAGCTGCCGTCAAGATGTAAGCAGACTGAGGCCAACACTGTGACATAAAAGCTCCCCTATCAGTTCTGTAACAGAACAAAGCCAGTGCTCACTGCAGGCTGATATAAGATTTCAAGGCACAAGGCCCTTGTGCATTTGAGCTACAGATATTCTACTCATAGCATATGTAAATTTAAAATTTGTTTTTAGATATGTTTGTTCCTAATACAAAGTGATAAAAGCACAATAAAAATTTCAAGATTGAGTTTCTTAAAAATAAAATCAGTAAGGATTCACTAGTGATCTATTCCTTTATTAAAACAAAAGTTTCAAGGTATCCACAAAGTTATGACACATAAAACATTAGTTTTACATATGTATATAACTGGAGAATCAGTATGGACTGAACATGCCAGTCAATCAGAAAATAAAATGGTCACCTTTCAACAAGTTTTGGTAATCACAGAACTTGCCCCACAAGTTCTCTCTCCAGAGCAGAGATAACAAATGAAAAGCAACTAATATCCAGTTGCCTTATAAGAATACTTTCCCATACCTACAAAGAAGACACCCACAGAACAGTAAGCTGAAATTAATTTCACTTAAATTCTTAAGTTCTTAATACAATGCATATGGAATAAACAACACAAAGTAATGAATCCATAAATGGACCACGTACCATACCTCGAAATTAAATAAAGACAACTTAGTTCAAATGTATTTTTGTAACTAAGGAACTAAGTAACATCAGTGAGAGGCTGCAAGCCTAAAGAAATCTGCTCTAACAAACCGTACTGAACTCAGGCGGGTTTCAGAAACTAAGTCCTTTTGTAGAAAGACGCTGGAGCCCCTCACTGAACATAGGTCCTGTGAGAGAGGCACTCCAGCCGCAGAGCACTTCATTCGTCACTGCTGACCACTAATGAGGCTCTTACTACACAAGACCACCTACTTCTTTTGTCATCTGCATTCAAGATCACAGCCCACCGGCCTCTGTTCACCACCCGCTTCCTGCATGCTTTCTGCCACCATGATTTAGGTGGTCTAACAGTGAAGACATACCAAAACAGCCTGTTACCTTTCTAAGCACTTAGCTCTTCCCCAGAAGGGCTTTAAATCAAAGAATGGTTTGGGTTGGAAGGAACCTTAAAGACCATCTAATTCCAACCCCCTGCCATGGGCAGGACCCCTCCACCTGCGCAGGCCGCCCCCAGCCCCATCCAGCCTGGCCTTGGGCACTGCCAGGGATGGGGCACCCACAGCTCCTGGGGCAGCCTCATAGTAAGGAATTTCTTCCTTATATCTTATCTACATCTCCCCTCTTTCAGTTTAAAGCCAGTCCCCCTTGTCCTCTCACCAGACCTCCCGACACCTCCCGAGGGACTCACAGATCAAAAATCCATCAATACAGGAGTTACGGGAAAAATATTATTTATTCATTTATTTGTGTTCACTTTTTGGGATTCAGGTGTAAAAACCGCACCGTTGAAGCTTTCCCTGTCTATGTGTATCCCCCCGGGGAAGCGTCCGGATTAACGATTCGGAGAAAAGAGTGCAAAACAAACCACCGGATGCATCAAAAACCGGTCCTTTCACAACTTCCCCACTCTCGCGGCCGCCACCCGCCGGGTGCCAGGCGGCTCGGCCACCGCCAAGGAGCGGCGGCCGCGACCCCGCACCTGCCCCGGGCACGGCAGCGCCGCCGGGGACCTTGGGGACCTCCTCATCCTCCTCATCCTCATCCTCCTCATCACCCTCCTCATCCTCCTCCTTCCCCGCGAGCCGCCCCGCGCCGCCCCCTCCCCGCCGGGAGCCGCGCGGTGACGTCACGGCGCGGGCCGGCCGGCCATGGGCGCCATTTTGAAACGCCGGGCCCTCCCCTCCGGCCCTCCCGCGGCGGCAGCTCGGCGCGGCGGCTCCCACCCGCTCCCGGCCGGCGCCTCCCCCCGCGGCCCCCCGCCC
>CM021702.1:36159045-36189141 GCA_011074415.1 Stictonetta naevosa
CTTCCCTTCCCTTCCTTCCCCCCTCACCGCGGTCTCTCCCCCCGCAGGGGTGGCAGGCGGCGGCGGCGGTAACGGTAACGACTTCCAGTGGTGCTTCTCCCAGGTGAAGGGGGCCATCGACGAGGACGTGGCGGAAGGTAAGGGAGGAGCGGGCCCGGCCGCGCCGCCCCGGCTGTGCCCGGCCCCCCGCGGGGTGTCCCTGCGGCTCCCGGCCCCCCGCGGGCAGCGGCAGGGCCGCGGCAGCCCCCGGCCATGACTAAGCTGCCGCCCGGGCTTCCAGCGAGGCTGCGGGAGAGCCTAACGGGGAGGCAGCGTGGCCTCCTCCTGCGCCTTAATGCCCATCGCCAGCGAGGAGAGGGGACGGCGGGGATGGAACGGAGACAGGCGCACCCGGAGCCTGCCAGGCTCGTCGGTTTTCGCTCCTGACGCAAGGAGAGCGACAGAGCGTGCGGCTCTGTCATGTGTACTCGATTTAGGAGTGGAGTTTGAAGGCTTCCTGCGGCTGTGGGGAGGTTTCCTGCCTTCATGGTGACGTGGGGAAGCTACAAGCAGGGATGCTGAAGTAGGGGACGTGGGCACATCTTTATGCCATCTCTGAAACTTTCTAAGCCCATCGTGTGTGGGAATGAGTACAAAAAAAGGCTTTACTCGGGGGAGGGAGTGTTTCGCTGTAGTATGTAGAAATAATGTGAAGTTCCTAAGTTTGCGGTGAAGACTGTTTCTCTCAAAATTTTCCATGTTCAAGCTGTTCAGGCTGGAGATACTGAATTCTGACTCCTGAATTCTGATTTTTGGGTAGACCTGTGTGGAGCCAGGAGTTGGACTCGATGATCCTTGCGGGTCCCTTCCAACTCAGGTTATTCTATGATACTGTTTAGAAAAGGGGGTGTGGAGTGAGTATGAAACATAATTCTGTGCTAATTATGAAGACTTTTACTACGTTAATTGAAAATGCTTTATCTACCATGTTAAGTAACTGGTGTGTGGTCTTCATGGGTTGTGTATTTTATTTTTACTGGGTACAGTAAATATTTTTTTCTTACTGTTGGCTGCAGGGAAATAACACTGACAGTGTTTTCATTTTCATGCCACTTGTTTTGGTGTTCCATTCAAAATAAGAGCTCTGGGAGGAATAGACATGAGAACTACTCAAGAAACTAGTACTCAGACTGGGCCGTTGTTTTCATCCTTTTATTTTTTACTATGTTTTGCGCCACGTACTATTGTTTTGAAGTGCCCAGAATTCTTTTGAAAATATGTTTAAGTAGCTTTCGTGAATTTCCCAAATGGTCTTTTTTTCTCAGTTCCTCTCACTATGTAACTAAACTTCAGTTCTCCACGTTGAGTGAGATGTGCTTCTATGAGCATGTTACTTCCCGGTCAGCAGCTGAGCAACAAGAATTTGTGTAGTGCTGGAAAGCTTTTGGTTTTTGAAATACCAGAATGTCTTAAATCCATTTAATTATTTAAGTGCATAGCAGGGCTGTTCAAGGAGGAACGTAGATTACTGATGAGACATATCACCAAGGCCGAGTTCTTCGTTAGAGGGGAAAGCTCTCTGTTCTGAGCAATGCTGAGAGGAAGTAGGGGTGATAGTGCTCCAACACTTCCATCCTGGAATTGCCCATATGTATGTTATTAGCGCAACTTTTCCTGGCGTGAGGACTGGAGATTGTGTGTGACACTTGTTACATAGGAGCAATTTGTTTTTTTCATGGGGCAATTAATGTAAGTAAGCATTTAGCACCTGTTTTTTTTACTGAATTGGTATTAGAGTTTTGTTTTCCTACTAGAATATGGGAACTACTTAGAGATTTTGTGACTCCATCTATATTTGTGTTGTGCTTTTTTTTCCTGTTAGTTTTTGCCTTGAAATCAGACTTGAGTACAGAACGAATGGTTTATTTGCTAGTAATTGTCTGAATTTGACTCTGCAGTATGCAATGAGAATACAATTCTATTGCTAAATTTTTGTTCCCAGTTACAGAGATATTTATTCATCACAGTGTTTCTAACATCTTTTACCCAACCCACGTTTAAATGTGTTGGGTGTGCTGCTGTTGACCTGGAATAGCCTTTCTGCAAATACTACATACAGCCACTGTGAATTCCATGTACATTGTTGTGATGGGGAAAACTCACCTTTTTGTCATGCTTTTTTTCTTCCCTGTTTTGTGAAAAAAAATTAGTTCTGTGAAAGAAGTCTGAAAATGACAACATGAAGTAGCTGTCAGCTGTATTAAATGCAGATGCTTTTGCTAAATGCTCCTATGGACAGTTCATCCAGCAGCAGAAATAAGGTGCCTGGTAGTCAGGCAATGTAGCCAGAATCCCCCTTCCTTTTGAACTGCAATTCTAGGATACGTTTTGTATTCAGTAGTTTTCTCAGCTGTATTGCTTTGTCATAACCCCACTAATATTTTTATTCATTTGCTGTAGTTAGATTTGCAACTGTCATCTCTATTCACAGGATTTTTTCTAAGTCATTAATATAGAAAATTGTTCTCTGTCCTTGTTTTCTGTGTATGGAACCTGTTTCTTCAGTGAGTGATCTCTGCAATCTGCACAATGCTCTGCTCAAATAAATAGAATAGCAGTGTTTGTAATGGCCAGGTTGGCCATGTAAAAAGATCAGGAAGATACACCAGTTTTCTAAAGCAGGAAGGTTTAGTTGGACTGAAAGAGGAGGAGGAAGATTGGATTAAAAGCAGATACTGAATTGAAAACTAGTATGAGGATGGCAACAAGTTTAATCTTTTTTTTGGGAGGGGAGGAGGAAGTAGTAATCTAAACTTGTGTTGTAATTTGGTTGTTAGCAAAAAATCCATGGGATTATGAAAACCACACTGATTGCCTGTGAAACTTTCTGTTCTTGGATTACCGTTTTTGGTAGAAATTAGCTTTCTAAATAAAGGCTTCAGGGTATTTTTGTGCTACCCAAGACCTAATTGTTTTTGTGATTTAAGTGTTTAATTTGTTTTGCATGCTCAAAAAATACTGGTGTTCTTTTTTTTTTTTTCCTAGCAAAATATGAAACAGCTTATTTAAATAACATACAGATAGTCCCAAATTCCTTTGGGACACATGCACTGCATACAATCCATGACTGCTTCTGGATGTAATTAGCAGTGTGTATATAAATATATATATTTTCAGTGGGTATTATAAATCTTCATAATTGATTTGTGCTAGTGACAAGTTGGACATACTTGGGAGGAATGTCTGATCCTTGTCAGAACATGAACCTGTATGCTGTGGAGATCTTGGGTTTCCCATTACTGATGCTGGAATTTCTTCAGGTTTTGCTTCTGACTTCTCCCTCCCCCCTCAAAGCAGTCTGTATGGATTTTTGAATTGTGATTACCTGTTCCCTTCTGTAAATGCTGTTTTAATTCAGTACTGGTAAGGCATATATTCCTGTTCCAGGTTGCAGCACCTTTAATGTATGGCTACTCCACTAAGTGAGTATTGCTTTCTTCTCAGAGCCTCATTAGCTGAAGTCTTCATCTGTTTTAAGTGTTGTATTTGAAGTCTTTTTTGGATAAGCTGAGTGTAAAGCCAGGTCTTGCAAAGAAATGGTATACCCGGTGACCTGTTGTAATTGAGGAGAGCTCCTTAGAAGCTCCCTGTCATTAACTTTCAAGGTATTTCACATGAGCAGAACTCCTCCTGTTCTTCAGGGGAAGAAGAAAGTTGTCGTTGATGTTAAGAATTGTCATTGGCTTTCAAACATAACTTGTGCTGTTGTAGTGGATTTTCTGCTCGTTAAAGACTTTTTTTTATCTGCATGTAGAGATCAAAGAAAAATACTGTTTTCTTTTTTTAAAAATTCTACAACTAGTAATTTTGATAGCAGGGGTAAACTAAAGGATACCTTGTTATCATCAGTTCAACAGAGTTGTTACTTAGCACAGTAACAAGCCTAAAGAGAAGTAAATCCACCTCACAAGTTTGTGAGAATGCGGAATATAAGTAGAGAAGAAAACCATGATCTGATAAAAATATATATCCAGCATTTTTTCTCAAGTTTGGAGACAAATGCTTTAAAAACGTTGTGTGTTTAGCTGTCTTTACGAATAAGTGGCTTGAAAATGTTCAGGAGTTGAACTGGCTCATTTTTTTTTGTTTTTAAAGCCGATTATGGCATGATGGCGCCATTACATATATACGTGTGTCTGTATGTGTGTGTATATATATATATATATATATATTCCAAAAGAGGTACAGCTATTTGACATCTGGTTAAAGTTGTGTGGAAGAAATGACAAAACTGGTTATTATCTCTCAAGACTTTTTTTTTTCTGTAAGAACTGGGAAACATGGTGAGGGAGTCATTATTAAGCCACGTGTATTGTTCCCTTTCATCCTAAATAATTGCTTATACCTGAAGATGTCGCTTGTTCCTGGGAAGGGGCAGAAAGTCAGCTTTTAAACTGTTTTTGTCTGTTTTTTTTATTTTTTTTTCCTTGAAAAAGTATTTTGCCATAAGCATAACATCGGAGACGGTTTCATGGGCCTGTTCTCTTGCCGTACCCAAAACATTAGGCACTTGTTGCTGTTTTACAGCGGCATACCGTGGTGTGCTCTTGCTGTGATCCTCTCTCAGCTTCACCACATCTCTACTCCCAGGACAGCTGAATAGGCTGAGGAGGCACCATTTGTTGCAGGGACCAAAGTTTTTGATAGTTTCCTTGATCTTTCCTGCTTTGTGTGTTGTACAGAGTGCTCTGTATAATGCATACAATTATGTTAAATCAGCTTTGGGAAGTGCTCTGGTGTTTTGTAAATGTGGGCAGAAGTAATATTTTTGCAAACAGTTTTGACCTGAGCCCATGTCACATAGTGGTTTCCTGCTGGAGAAAGTCATCTTAATATTTTAGGTAGACCACTTCTGTTCGTTCACGGAACCCACAATCAAGAACTTATCTCCACCCTTTATTTCACAACAAGCTATTCCCTAAAAACGTTGTTCTCAGATAGTGGTTTTTAATAATAAGCACTCTTGAGTTCCACTTCTATCAGCCAACAATAAAAGCAGGGTGTTATGCCACTTGACAGTAAACTGCACTGTCTTACTGTATGAGTAAGTAACTCTGGATGCAACAAGTTGTTCTGCTGCGTTAGTGAACTTTTGGAAGCTTCTAGTTCTTTCTCTTCTCCCATAATCTTCAGATTATGGCTCCTCACGGTGAGGAAGCCCAGATTTACAAGTGAACAAGATATTCTTGAAAATAAATAAAAAATACAGCCCAGGTAATCTTCGTTCAAGTGGTCCTGTGAAGTAATGTTGGTGTGGAGGAGAGAATCTGACACACTGATGGTGAGTTTAAACGTTGTCTTTGCCGTGTTTCCAAATCCTGACTCGTTATGGAGGCACGTACTCATGCCTGCATAAGCTTCCAGCCTGTGTAAGAAAAGGCAAGCATGAAGATCAAGTTAATTTCTGTCTTACTGAAGTTGAGCTTTCCTGCTCTTTGTTCTTGTTGCTGCTTTGCCCTTGTGATCTATAAACACATCTGGGCAACCGCGTGCCCTGTGAGCCCGGTGGAGATGGGTTTGATACGGCTCAAAGGACCTACAGCATCGCTTCACTCGGTTCCGTTGAGAAGAACCTGCAGGCTTGTGTAAATAAGAGAGATGTACTAACTGTCCTCTCTGAGCTGCAGACTGTTAAGTCACTTCAAAATCGGTTTAATGTGTTGGTTGGGTCAGGGTGCTGGGCAGTCTGTCCTTTGGCACGGGCCCTGGGAGCAGGCTGCCACCTCACCTTACTGCTTTCCTACCTGCTTGCTCGCCCCTCGTGGGCCCGCTGCCTTAGTTAGGCCTGGCTGCAGGACCCAGGCGCTGGCAGCCGCTCGAGGGAAGGGCTCGTGTTTGTGCGCTGCCTCTCAGCGACAGCGCTGGCTTCAGCCAGCTTCTGCTGCTGCTGCTCCAAGTGTCCCATGCTGGCCAAGCGCTGCGCTGCCTGCTGAGCGCCTCGGGTGCCCTCCCCATGCCCTTGGCTGACCTCTGAATCTATTCAGGGATTTACATTAGTGCAAAAAGCAGGCTTGTTATGCACCGAGTTAAGTTCTGCTGGGTATGTAAAGGCAATCCAAGCAATTTTGCAAGTTGTTTGAGTATTAAAGGAGAGAAAAAAAACAACACATTAGACCTGATGGATACTTGAAGTGGGCAGCACGCTGTAAGCTGGAAGAAATTCAGTCCGAGCAAAACTATGCTGTCCTTGGTTTGTTCTCCTGACCTCTGATACATTGCACTTCTGTGTTAAGTGTTCAATTGCAGAAGTAGAGATCTGAAAATAGAGTCTAAAAAATAGTATATGCTGAAAAATAGGTTATTGTGAGTTTACGTTCTACATATGTTGTCGAGTGATTATCGATACCTTTAAAGTCCAGCTTGCTTTTCAGTACAATCCAAACGCAGAGTTCAGCTTTCTATCAAATATTAAACTAAGAAACAATATTAGGAAATATTTTAGGAGATCTTAGGCATTACAGTAACAGCCATGCCAGTCTTAGTCCACCCTAACTGCAGGTAATGGTAGCCCTTTCCATTGACTGTTCTGGCAGGTGTAGTATGGCAAATCTGCGTTCAGCCAGAAGCAGATGAGCAAAAAGTGCAGGAAGGAGGAGAAGGAGGGGAGCTGTTGAAAACTGGCAAGGAGTGCCGGAGTTGGTGACCAGAATCCCGCAGTAACTGAACTTCTGATGGCACTTGCCTGCCCCAACAAGTAGGCAATGGGAGGAGGGCCCGCTGGTAGCTCTGTGCCTTTGCCTTGTGTGATAGCTGCAGCAAACCCAGGGTGAGGAGCTGTTAAACCTTCGGGCAGCTCCCTGCGCCCCACCCCAGAACCCTTTGGTGCGAACAGACACTGTGTGACACCGAGTGTGGGGGGGTTCTCTTGCAATAAATGTAAATTAAGTAACAAGCACTTGGAAGGCACTGTGTATCTGTAACTTGTTAAGCTCAGATGCAATTTTTTAACACTTTTTTTTATATTAACAGTTTAACAGGCATTAGGCTTTGAATTTATTCATTTGCTTTGATTGCTTTCTTCCCTCTAGTGCATCTCTGGGTATGTTTCTTCCTTTGCTAGTCTTACTTGCTCTTTTTACATTCTTGTATTACATTCATTCTCACTGGGAACAGCCCAGCAGAGGGGGACTTGGGGGTTCTGGTGGACAAAAAGCTCACCGTAACCCAGCAGTGTGTGCTTGCAGCCCAGAAAGCCAGCTGTACCTGGACTGCAACAGAGCAGCCATGCCTGCAGGGCAGGGAGGGGATGTCCCCTCTGCGCTGCCCCGTGAGCCCCACCTGCGGTGCTGCATCCAGCTCTGGGCCCCCAGCCCCAGAAGGACACGGAGCTGTTGGAGCAGGGTCAGAGGAGGCCACAAGGACACTCGGAGGGCTGCAACCCCTTGGCTGTGGGGACAGGCTGAGGGAGCTGGGGGTGTTTGGCCTGGAGAAGGCTCCAGGAGACCCTGTAGTGGCCTTAAAAGGTCCTCTAAAGAGGATGGAGAGAGGCTTTTTACATGGGCAGATGGTGACAGGACAAGGGGGAACGGTTTAAAACTAAAGGAAGGATGATTTAGGTTAGATGTTGGGAAGAAATTCTTCTCTCAGAGGGTGGTGAGGCCCTGCCCAGGCTGCCCCTAGGAGCCGTGGGTGCCCCATCCCTGGCAGTGCCCAAGGCCAGGCTGGGGGGCTTTGGGCAGCCTGCACTGGGGCAGGGGGCCTGCCCATGGCAGGGGGGGACGCCAGGTGGGCTGTAAGGTCCCTGCCAACCCAAACCGTTTGGTGATTCCATTTGGTTCTTTGTTTAGTCGCTCTGCAGTGTTGGTTCCTTGCCATTCCCTGCCTAGGCCATGGCCACGTGTGTCACCAGTTGTGCCGTGAGGTCATGTGTTGTCACTGCCTGTTGCAAAAGAGGTTTCTGCTCATTCTGCTGACATGACTTACAGTTCAGCACAGCATCACACGGACATCCCAACTTCTGCTTTCCAAGCTGATTTAGGAGCACACAGCCTGTAGTTATTTCCCCTATGCACTACCTTTCACTCCCACCAGTTGTAGGTGACCGTGCAGTGTCTCCGGGACCTTCCTTCAGCTGCGAAACAAAATGCTCTCTAGAATCACAGGGCATGGGGCAGGGGAAGGTGTGTGATCTTGATTGTAAGTACTGAAATGTTCTTTCTATGTTTAGTTTGCTCTGTTAATCTCCTTTACGGTTTGTGCCAGCTCTCTGGCTATGGGCCGGGTCCAGTCACTTCCTCTCAAAGCTTGAGCCTTTCCAGAGAGCCTCATGGTCCTTAAACACAGCTGTTTGTTTGGATCTCCAGGACAGACCATGGACTGAGGTGTTGTGTATTAAAATGGTTTTCAACAGGAGGGGCAGGAGACAGGTCGGCTAGTATGCGTTTTTGTCTGTCCCTGAGCTAAATGTGAAGCTGTATTTACTCACATTTTCCAAAAACGTAATGGTCATAGTCCCTTAGAACGTGAAGCGTCCTTTTTAGATAACGTTTGAAAATGGTGACTGTTCCACTTCCTTGTCTGTTAAGTGTGAGGAGTGGGATTTTGCCAGAAGTCTTCGAATAGCTCCCGAGAAGGAGAGAAGTTGATGCTGCTGGTGTCTAGCAGCCAGTGTTAAGCAGAGCGTGCAGCTGGACAACCTTCCGTCTACTGGGAGAGCTCTGCATTACGGGGTTCTTCAGGTTTTAACAGGAGTGGCAGTGTGAAACCGACTTAGAAAGGAAGAGTTCGTGGTAGCTAATTTTAGATATCTATTTTAGGTGCCTGAACGGAGAGCTGAGGCATTGATGTCGGTGTCAGAAATACCTCGTGTGAGTCCTTTGTGGGATCAGTCTGTAGGCCTCAGCTTGCTCTCCTCCTGCTGTAACAAAAGCCAGTCTCTGTCATGCCCTGCTTTCACCCCCGGCACAGCCAGCCCAAGAAGCCCGGAGGGCTGATACTAGAGAACTTCACCAGGCTCAGGGCAGGGGGTTGGTGATACAGGGAAGGTAACACCAGCAGTGGTGTTAACAGGCATCAGCAGGGGAGGGAGGGGACTGTCCCCCTCTGCTCTGCCCTTGTGAGGCCCCTCCTGGAGCCCTGCATCCAGCTCTGGGCCCCCAGCACCAGAAGGATGTGGGGCTGTTAGAGCGGGGCCAGAGGAGGGCCACGAAGATGCTCAGAGGGCTGGGGCTCCTCTCCCATGGAGAAAGGCTGAGAGAGTTGGCGATGCTCAGCCTGAAGAGAAGGCCCCGGGGAGACCTCATTGCAGCTTTTCAGTAATTAAAGGGGGTTTATAAAAAAGATGGAGAGCGACTCTTTGATCAATCAGATAATGACAGGACAAGGGGGAATGGGTTTAAACTAAAAGAGGGGAGATTTAGATTAGAGGTTAGGAGGAAATTCTCCACTCAGAGGGTGGTGAGACACTGGCACAAGTTGCCCAGAGAGGTTGCGGATGTCCGATTTCTGGAGGTGTTCAGGACCAGGTTGGATGAGGCCCTGAGCAACCTGACCTAGTGGGAGGTGTCCCTACTTGTGGCAGGAGTTTGGAACTGCGTGATCTTTAAGGTCCCTTCCAACCCGAGCCTTTTTATGACTTAGAGCATTTATATTAAGTTTTGAAACTTACGTTAAGGCTTACAGGATGGTCTCCTGAGTCACTGGGAATGGTTTCCACCACATTATTATAGAGATAGATGTTTTTAGCCTTCTGGCATGCTTGGAGGTCATTTACTACCCATGGAAGTACTCGGTGCTTTTAAATTAGAGAATTTGACAGCACCTTTTTGAGGATTCGCCAGCACCTTTCACCCAACGCTCCTTTTAATGTACCAGCTTTGGAAACAACTGGGAGTTTCCTGCTCTGCATGCAGACCATAACAAAGTTAGAACTTCTTTCCAAAAGTGAAACTAAACATTAATTTTTCATGGCTGTAAGGAAATATTGCCAGACACACATCTTACTGTAAAACTGTAGGTCTTGCTGCTCTCCTTAGCATACAGGAGTGTAAGTTCCCGTGACCGCTTCTAGAACAGAGCGCCTTAGCCATGGGGGAGCAAAGCTGGAGGGAAGGAGGCTGGGCACACCTCTTCGTTTCCAAAACGTATGTAATCACAGGGGTGCCTTGTGTAGGAGAAGAGTGCGTTAGGATGCTGTACGTGAGGCAGTACCACGCTTTCCTAAGCCTTTGTATGTTTTATTATGAATTACATTGTTAGTATAAAGAAAAGGCTGAAGGTTTCTGCTGGGAAATAGACTAGTGCTTGTACACAGAAAAAGGTACGATGGAAAATAAAAAAGCTTCAGAAGCTTCAAAGTTAATGTGACGATTAAGAGCCTGCAAAAGCTTGCTTTGTTTTATCTAAACATTTGGAGCCGTCTTAAAAACAGAAAGCAAATGTAGGTAGGTAACGTATTATTGAGCAGAACACAGAGTGATCAGTTTCAAATGAATTTTGTGGTTTATTTGTAGTTTTGTAACTGTTTTCTTTTATATACTTTGAAATAGTATAGTGCTGAGAATCCTGATGGAATCTGGGGGCGGTGGTTAAATATGTTTCAGTTAAACGGTCTTATAGGGAAAAGTGGGTTTAATTCATACTTTAAAAAATTACAGTGTGATTAAAATTACAGTGTAATTAAAAAATTACACTAGCTTTGTCAGTTTCAGTGCAAAATTCTTTGTCATGGTATTTGGTAATTGTAACTGGAAAGCCTCTTAGCCAGCCAACCATTTGTAATAACTTATTTATACGTTTGCACAGTTTACAGTATTGGGCACAAAACAAACGTATAATTGTGGGAATAATTAGCATGGATCAGTGTAAAGGCTAATCGTAATATTAACCACATACAAAGGGCTTTGTGTGTGTGTGTGTTTTGTTTCTGGTTACATTGAATTTGAATTGTTGTACATTTTTCCCCAGGATTCTCATGCAGGAAGAGGGAGTTGGCTTTCAGACAGCAGCATGATTCCCACATACGTGTGCTATGCAGGTTGCTGTGGGAGGGCCTTCATTACATTTGTTTTCTTTCTCAAGCCAGAAGACAGTTCCAGATTAGCCAAAGGCTTTGCACAGACCCACCGTGCACCTTGTGCGTGTAACTCTGTGCCTGGCTGAGGACTTGCACAGAGTGCGAGGTGCTGCACCAGGGAGAGGTGCCGAGCTTTGGGAAGGGGCTTACAGCAGTACGATACAGGAGTTGTGAGGGAAAGTACGTTAAAGAAAGGGGTAAGGCTATGTGTAAGGTGACCTGTATGTTCTTTTGGCTTACTTGGTATGAAGTGTGTAAACGGGATTCCCTGGGAGGGAAACTGGCGTGCGAGGAGCTGCTCTCTTGACAGCCATGGAAACTGTTCATCCATCTCCGTCCAGCTCGGTCGTAGCGTAGGCAGGGCTGGCGCTGATGTACTGATGATGTAGTCCTGGTGTCTTCCGTAACCTTCCAAGGAGAGGAGCAGCGATGGCACTTGGGTGGGAATGGGCAGGTTTTGTGTGATTCTTGAAACTGCTTGTTTTAACCCGGAGGTCTGATGAAGAGAAGTGCGTGTGAGATGGCGCTGCTGTGCGAAGTGTGCACGTACAGCTTTGACAGCCTCAAGGTGCACCGGGGAGGCTTCACCTGGGCAGTGGGAAGCCTTTCTTCACAGAGGGAAATCAGGTGCTGGGGCGGGCTGCTCAGGAGGGTGGTGGAGTCCCCATCCCTGGGGTGTTTGAGATGTGTGGATGTGGCGCTAAGGGACGTGGGTTAGTGGTGGGCTTGTCCTGTTGGGTGAGAGATGGTCCTGATATTAAAGGTCTTCGCCAACCTGAAGGGTTCTGTGACCCTGCTTGGAAGGGGTCGTGAGCAAAGGGTCAGGTTTGTGTGCAGCAGTGGTGTGGGTTTTGTTCTCGTGCTATGGTGTGTTGGGGAGTCAAGATCAGCAATAATCCTAGGTTTTGTTTGGTTTTAAAAGAAATGAAATCTTCTCATAATGCTTTAAAGAACAGTGCAGATAGAAGTAGACATATCCAGAAGCAGGTTCGTAGTGTAATTTTGAAAGCTGGGATAAATCCGTAGAAAATAGATTATTTATGTATTTATCAAAGCAGGTAAATTATGATACCTATACACGAGGAAAAAAAAAACTGTCTCGAGGATCTCTTAATAAAATCTGAAGTATGAATGATATCTTGAGAAAACTGATGAGACATCCTAATCATTTTGCTGGTAAAAGGGGGGGGATTATTCAAAGGAGCTTAAAAGTTAGCACATCAAAATCAATACAGGAAAGTAGTTTTCAACTAGTCTCTGCAAACTCTGAAACTAATTGACATCAGATACTTCAAATCTTTTTTTTCTACCTCCCTAATGTAATGAAAAGTTGACATGGCTAACAAGCACCAGTATGGTTAAAAGTTCACTTACATGTTTAAGGTGAGTAGTATTTTGTTGCTGTTACCGTATGCCTGAAGTCTGTGACAGATCTATAGGTCCTTATCTGTCCTCCCCCTTATTTAGAGATCGTTTAATGTCAATTACTTCTTTATTCTCACCTCCAAAGATTAATTGTGGCATGTATTGGTGAATGCTGCTTGTTTTTTCAAGGTTTAATTCCAAGAGAGCTTAAGTTAGTCTGCTCTGGAGGTCCTGCAGTCTTTTACTTCGCTCTCCTGTTCCTTCAGCTGCCGTCACCCTTGCCTCGATGGGTGTAGAAATGCTGATGCTTCTGCATGGAGTTGGTTCACTGGGATCAATTGGCAAAAATTCTTTTCTTTTTATTTCTTTCTTTTTATTTGCCCAGTTCAGCTTCCTGAACTAACTACATAAAGCTAGCTCAGGGGAAAGGCAGGCATGCACCTCGCACTGATGGGTGTAAGCTGCAGTGCTACTCCAAGGTAACACCACAAACGAACCGCTTCTGGCACGGTTCTTACTCCTGGAAGCGCTGGGCAGGCATTACTGCCTACGTGGGTCAGTGTTCAGTGGTGACAGAATACGTAGCTTGGATTCTTAAAACAGCATGCCTTCTTTTCTGTGACTGAAGGCCTTCAAGCTTCAAAAATGGAGAAATCACAGAATAGTTTAAATTGTAAAGAAATAAATTTTGACAGGCTTTGAAACAACTTAATTTCTGGATATTAATGATGTAAATCTTGTAGTTGGGCTGTTGCATTAATATGAATTGTAATTTTGTTTTGTGTTCAAGTCTTGAAACATCTTGATTTGCTTTCCACATTACAGTGCTATTTTATTTCTGTTCTGT
This sequence comes from Stictonetta naevosa, assembly GCA_011074415.1. Lineage (NCBI taxonomy): Eukaryota > Metazoa > Chordata > Aves > Anseriformes > Anatidae > Stictonetta > Stictonetta naevosa. The sequence continues at coordinate 36,172,311 of CM021702.1, forward strand.
TTACAGCTGATATTATTTCAACAGTTGAATTTAATTACTCTGGTGATCTTCTTGCAACAGGAGACAAAGGTGGCAGAGTGGTTATATTTCAAAGGGAACAAGAGGTCAGTGACATGAAAAACAAAAGTGCTGTTACTACGCTGCTCTTGTGTTGCACAGTCTCACTTCATCTGCTCATGCTGTGAAGTTTAAATGGTTGGGTAGTTTTCTCAGAAGATGATGTTAGCCGTATTTATAAATATCTGCCTTGTGCTGAATTTGGTAATCTAGCTTGGTGGTGGTTTCACCCCCTCACTGCCTTCAAAAAAACCTTCACAAAAATACAGTGAGTTTGTTATGTGTACCTATTATGCTTAGTATCATAAGTGTAGAATTGCTGTTGGAGTTTCCCCCAAACTTTACACTTAGGTGGATGTAAGACACATTCTAATGTTTTTGAAAATAATGCAAAAGAACTGATTTATAAAAGAGGATACATGTTAAGCTGCAAAGACAACAGAGTAACATGGTCCAAAAATTGAAGAATTAAACATCCGATGTGCTTTAGGATCCTATGAATCAAAAACAGTGGTAACAGCTTCATCTCCAGAAACACTTGGGTGTTTTGGTTCAGAGGGTACGAAGACTTCCCCCTCCGGTAGTTAAGCAGACTTTCAGATGGCTCTGCCCAACGCTACCAGCTGGGTGATAATGCTATGCTATATTCTGCCCATTCAGCAATGCAGATACATTGCCAAGCCTTTTATACCCCAAGTATTGGAAGAAATACACTAAATGCTGACTTACTGATCAAGCCTTTTGCTGAAAAAGTTTTCATGCCTTTTCATGTCTGAGAGAAATGAGGAATTTTTGTATTACATCAACATTCCACGTGACAATTCCTTTTTTCTCCGCCACCACCACAGAGCATGTATATCCTTCCCTTTGAAGAACTGATGAGAATTTCAACCTTTCCTGATTTAGAAATACCAGAATTGATCATGGAATTTTGATTCAGCTTGTTTGTGCATGAAGTGTACTGACCTTTAGGTGCTATGCTTTTTTTTACAGCAGAATCCCCCTTCTTCCATTGTGTGGTTTGAATGATGCTTGATTAATGAATAGCCATCCAATATTTTGCATTTCATCCTCCCTCTGACACTACTTACAGAACGTTTCACCAAAGATGGTTTATCAGTTTTACTCTGAGGATTTTGAGAGGCAGTGAAATTGAAGTACCATTGCTGGAAAAGCTGCTGAAATGTTACCCAACTACACCTAGACAGCACGTGGCTCATTTATCGTTTAGCCTGCTGTGTAGACTTAACCGAGGCACAGAGACCAAGGTCAAAAGGATCCATCTGCTCAGGATCTCTAACTTCCTTGACGCTTGTTCAGGGTGGAACTGTTATTGGTTGGCTTTCAGCTGTTTGTGTTCAGAGCTGTAACTCAAAACCCAGCTGTCATGTCTTTTCCTTGTAGTATTAAAAAAAAAAGTCACACTCTTCACACAGGAATATTCAAATGTCTTCTGGGAGCACATGTCGGCTGTAGGGAAGAGGTGGGCATTAGAGTCCTTTCTCTTGTCACTTACAAAACTGGAATTTCTGAAGAGGAGGAAGAGAAATATAAATTAAGTATATAGTACTAGAAACATGATAAAATCTTAAACTTATTTTAAACACTAACTTTTTGATTATAACTTAGGCTAGTTATAAAATTTTACATACCCTATTTTTGGAAGGCAGGCTGAAATGTTGGGCTCCGTGCCCTGAGCTCATAGGGCATTATTTCAGTTCCAAGCAGCTGTTTATCCCAACCAAATGCATGAGTAAAGAGTGAGACCACTGCCAAGACAACTTGCACAAAACATAGGTGGTTAGGTAAGTAATGGAAATAGCTAAACAGAATAGTGTAGCTGAGAGGATCCTATCTAGAATGATAAAAAGTTAAATGACAGAGAGCAAAGTAATGTAAAATCTCAGACTTAACTAAAATTCCATACTTGTGAGAGACTGCAGGGAAAAAAAACACCTCTGTAAAACCTTATCAGAGTTGCAGAGTCAAGCATGGAAATGCAAGTAAGTGTCAGAACAAAGGTTGCCTGTGGAGCCTCAGGTTGGCATAGCAGGCTTTAATTATGTGAGTCACTACTATTTTTTCCACAGTAACGCACCATCAATCAATGTGCAAGATAGGCTTTTCCTGGGCAGCTGATTTTCTTGCCTGCCTTTGGGAATAAGTGACTTGCTTCTAAAGTGTGATTTGCGATTGTGCTTTGGGGTGTTCTGGGCACTGCAACTCTGCAAATGGAGCTGGTCTCCAAACATGAGACACTATCTAATATTAAATTATTTGAAGAGCCCAATAACATTTTCTTCAAATCTGATACTGCAGGTCCGCAGGTACTTGCAACTTTGATCTCTGTTCCTTGGTGCCACAAATGCCAAATGAGAATAACGCAAAGCTGTCTTCCAGTTCTGTGAGGGGCAAAAAAGTTTTTAGTGTACTTGTAGTAGTCTTTGGTGTGTTACAATAAACACTATAGAAAGCCTGAGATGAAAATAAGGTAATTCCAGCCTTCAGATTTTCATAATGAAAAAGGTTGTCAGAGCTTAATTATGAGCCTCGATGGCAATTCTGGATACAGCATGGTTTAAAATGAGTAGGAAAGGAGCTAGATCTAATGCTCATATAGCAGTGACTTTGTGCCATCACGGTTTTATAAAAATGTATTTAATTGCACCATGTCCTCTGTCCTTTAACATTTATTTGCTAGTCTGGAAACCCTGTATTAATGTCATATCGTGATGAGTAGAGGAATGAGTTTTGGAAAGGTGAAGTGTAGAAACTGATTCCATGGAGTTGGTGGCTTAGGATTTAGGACATAGCTGATTTCTCTGCCCCAGTTCTGTTGAAAGTCCTGGGGAGCAGCAGTGTAACCCAGAGCTCTTCCAATTGAACCCAGGAGCTCCTCTGCAGACAGCACTCCTCTTTGAAGTGCTTTGATACAAGTAGACAAATATTTGTATAGAAAGAGTTACTTTTAAAAAGGAAGTCTGCACATATTGATGCTAAACTCTAGTAAATACGTCAAATTCAGCAAGACCTGTTGTAAAAAGTTTACTTTCTAATTAACCATTTCTAGGCATTATTTTGTATGTACAATTTCTAATGAACCAGGTAACATCAGCTTCAAGAAATATTATGTTTCCTTGCAGAACAAAAGCCGTCCTCTTTCTAGGGGAGAATATAATGTTTACAGTACCTTTCAGAGTCATGAACCTGAGTTTGACTACTTGAAAAGTCTAGAAATTGAGGAAAAAATAAATAAAATTAGGTGGTTACCACAACAGAATGCTGCTCATTTCCTGCTGTCTACAAATGGTAAGAACATTTTACTTTTGCAAAAAAAACCCTTCCTATATGTCATTTGAATATTATCTCATCGATGATCCACTTGTGGAGTTTTTCTGGAGTGTTTTGGGGTTGTTTCAGTTTCTTAATTATACACAGTGTCTGTTTTGATTGTAATACCTGGTAAATTACTGACTTAGGAGCTTAGAATTAATGAAGTAGCAACAGCACAGGCATGGTTACAGAGCTATGCTCTGGGTGTGCTGGCCACCTCGTCAATTTACGTGCCCTGGTACTCTGCTTTTTAGTATGCGTTCAGTGTAGATGTGTTGCCAGTATGCTGAACTGTAGCACAAGTCTGAAATTAACTTAACTTGATCGTCCTAATTTTGAAATTGATTTTTTTTTGTGATCCCAGATGAATTTAGAATAAAAGCATTTGAAATTGAAACTCTGTGGTTACAATGCTCTTCTGATTCTAAAACATCATGTGTGCTTTGAAGAGCTTAATGGATTACGAGACAACAGTCACTCTAGGAGCTTGCTTATGCCATTTTTTCATTCACATCATTTTCTTTAATTTCTTCCCTTAACGTATTAGTGGTTACATATATTACTGAAGCAGTCAGTGCTGTGACTATTAGCACTGTTTCATTTTGATGCATCATGGAGCAAGTTGTAACTGTAAATGCAGAACTGTGCATGAAGAAAACTTGCCTTTGACAGAGGAATGCACTTGTTCCAAACAGTTCTGTTCACCTTTTACCTTGTTCCTAGATGCACTTTTGTAAGTGCTAATGTGTGTTCTGTTACACAAAACTTCGAAAGCAGGGATGACTTCTGTCTGCTGGACCTTGAAATTAAATTCATCTATTTTGATCCAACTCCAGCTAAGTTAAGGGAGTCTCTAAAGTGTGTCATCTTAAATGCATTAAATACATGTCGTAGTCTGAGGAGAAGAGGTTTGTTTCCAGTTAGCTGGGAATCTCACTCGGCGTGTACTTCCTGTCTGCATTTGGACAAACTGCTCCCACTAGGAGCCGGGAAGCACATGCCTTTGGCCATGGAATCCTAAAGCAGTGCGGCAAACCTCCTTCTCAGTTACTGCCTCTGCCCGCTCTTCTCTCTCCTTAAGGGAGTTAATTCAATTCAAGCTATTATTTTTTTGTTGTTTTTGTTTTCTCTCCCTAGCATTTGTCTATTTAAAATAGGTTAGATAGTAATAGAGGGCTCACCGCCGAATTTTGGTGATCAGCATGTGAAACTTCCCATGCGAAGGGTCATTTTGGTGAATGATAGGCATTGTGCTCTACCATTCAGACAGAAACTTGTATTTTATTCAAATGGAATGTTATATTAAAGTTAAAAATGAAATTTACTTATTTTTCTTCTTCCCTTAAATGATATTTTCATCCATTTCCCATCCGCACCCTTCAAGTGCTTATTTTCTGTTTATTTTTAATGTACTAATTCTACTAAACTACATAGCTGAAGGCAAGGTTCTTCATGGCTACGTAGGGAAGCTTGTATTTCATATTATATAGTTGTGCGATCCTTTCTGTTGCAAGCAGTAGAAACCTAGATAGATGAATAACACACTCCGCTCACTCCATTAGTTAGGGAACTTATTTTGAATTTAATTCATTCTCAAGGATGTGAATTTTTGTTGGTTTTAGATAAAACTATTAAATTATGGAAAATAAGTGAAAGGGATAAAAGAGCCGAAGGTTATAATTTAAAAGATGAAGATGGAAGACTTAGGGATCCTTTCAGAATCACAGCACTACGGGTATGTTTCTGCTCTTTGACTTTAAATATCTTTTTGCATGTACTTCTTTACCTTTGTTCAGAGTTGTCAACTGAAATGTGTAGATTAGAAATGGTGCTTTGGTCAGGGTAATTGATAACCTTTTTTTTAAAAAAAAAAAAAAGGCACATGGTTTTATATAGAAATACATATATTTCTAAAATCATAAAATAAGGTTCCTTTGGAAAACTTGAGGCAAATTTCAAAACTAAGATATTAACTTCTCAATATTTTTTTTTTTCTTTGAACATCTTATATTTTAAACAGATAGGAAATTTAAACTTTTAAAAATCAAAATTAAGTATTGTCTTAGGTGTTTTTGTTAGAGGCCAGTTCCTGGGCATTTGGGAAACCTAATGTATATATACTTCTGGAGCCGTGCTATTTGTCCATTTTCATAGTGATGTTACGGTACAGTTAGTGCTCCGGACTTGGAACCTTTTGAAGTGTGAGCTCAAAACCAAAATAGTCATTTGGAGGTAGGGGATTTTTGATAGATTTTATTTTTGTTGCTGTTGCTATAAATAGGAACTGAACCAAGGCTCTCACTACTTCTAAAGCTGTTGTCACTCCTGACACTTGCAGGAACTATGCTGTTGTGGTTTTGTGGTTTTGTTTGGTTGATGTTGTTGCTGATGATGTTTGGATTGTTTTTTCTTCTCTTGCTTCGCTTAAATTGAATATCGAAGCTTTAGGTATACATCAGCATGATGCCTTGTCATGCTGGGAAAGGTTACCCACTGCTGGGAGGTAGCTTCCTACTTAGTGTGTAGGAGCCAAGATCTGACTGAGTACTCCAAATAAAATACCTAAAACCAGGGAAACAAATCATACAGTGCCTTAGCCCAGTGGCTGGAAGTAGGCAGGGATAAAATTTGGGCTTCTCCAACCTTGCCATTATGTAGGAGTAGACATCCCATCGGGGAGCATGGCAAGGCCAGAGTACAGCCAGAACAGTTGTGCTGGATACTGGCTGATACTGGCTGTATCGCTCAATGAGCATCTTGGCATCTGCTTCAAACACTGTAATGTTTTTAGGAATCATCAAGCTGAATTGGGAGAGGGAGGAAGGGGGCAACAAAAAGCAAGAACCACTTTGAAGAAAAGTTAGTCTTCTAATTCTGCTGCCCTTCTGGGAGAGGAAGGTTGGGCTGAACTGCAAACCCTGCCAGGCACATCATCTTACAAGAGAAAGTGATGGAATGAACTACGTGTGGAAAAGATTGGCAGAAGGGGGAGGAAAAACTTACTGACAGCTACCCTCGTATGTTAGAAATACTCAGTTTTAGAGATCTGGAGCATATGTAACTTGGCCTCTTACAGGCATTGTTTCCACACTTCCTTACAGAAGTAGAACCCCAGGTGTTTGTAACGAAGTAGACTTTAGGAGAAGCAGCCCTTCAGAGCCTCCTGTGTGTGGAGGCCTTGTCACTTCCAAGTACTATTCCTGATGACTCACGTTAATGCATCTTCAGCTTCACAATTGATAGTTGTTGGAGCTAGGAACACTCATGGCCAGATAGGAAGATTGGCTAATAAGCAGTAATAGATTAATTTTAATAATTACCTTTTATGATCTAAACAGACTGTAAGATACAGACATGATGAAAACAATTACAGAGCTCTTAGATTAATTTGTTTCTCGTTCAGGAAGACAAATTACCCTGAACAGTGTCATAACTCTCCTCGTGGTTAGATGATGTAAGATAGTGTTCTGGTACACACAGTTCAACAGCACAGCATGGGAACGTCCATGGACAACATTAAACTGTTGACTTGCTGGTCAGTGACAAGGCTGGGGAAGGAGCAAGAAGAAAGCTTAATCCACTTGGCTGGGATAAACCACGTCATCCTTTGTATCAGTTAGCTGTGAAAATGGAGTGTTTACATGTTCCTGAAATCGTACTGACTGTTCAGTGAACAAATAGGGAAGTTCCTTTGCAAACATATTAACAATTTCACCAGCACCCTCTAAGATACAGAGATCACTTTTAAGCACTTGTTTCCAATTAACATCATCTTCAAATACCACTGTAAACATGTACTATTTTCCTGACGGGTGAGGTACGAAGCTTCCTTATTTGACAGGTAACTTCTAAAGAAGGCAGTGACTGAGGTTTTGTGCGAGTGGTCTGTCAAGTCGCCATTCATGGCCTGGTTTAGTGCATCTCTTGCTCTGAGGATTTACAAGGTGTTTAGAACTTAATCTATTTTTAGAAAACAAAGTCCAAGTTTTTCTATTAGTGTTTGCCATTAGACAAAGTGTTCTGTTGTGTATCTCGTAGCTTGGGGGTTCAGCTGTGCTCATTAACTTCATGGTGGGGGAGGATAAATTTATAATCCTGTTAAGGAACTGGTGGGAGGGTGTCAGTAAGTCAAAACAGAAATAGGTGGGGTGAAATTAATGTCTTCTGAATCAGAAATCAGCTTTATGCCCAACTTGACTGTTCTCTTTGATGTTTCAGGTGCCAATATTGAAACCCATGGACCTAATGGTAGAAGCAAGTCCCAGAAGGATATTTGCAAATGCACATACTTATCACATAAACTCTATTTCAGTAAATAGTGATCATGAAACATACCTTTCTGCAGATGACCTAAGAATTAACCTATGGCATTTAGAAATCACAGATAGAAGTTTTAGTATCCTTTTTTGGTCCTCTGTGAGCACTAGGGTACGTGTAAGTTGTGTGTTTAACAGAATCACTTTAATTTTGTGAATTGGTGTTCAAACCTAGGGATTAAAATACAGGATTTAAAAATCTAGAGACTTAATGCAGGGAAAGCAGGCATGTTAAGATGCTCTCACTCATTTTGAGTGCAAGCATTCTTTCAGAGGAAAAGTGCCGATAGAAATGTTGTAGATAGCTTATTTGTGAAGTTTATACTTTAAGTTTGAGTTGAAAGATTTGAAAAGTAGATCCTGTGTTACTGCAGATCTTTCCAAAGCTTAAGGTCTCTTAACTGTCTAAAATAACATTTTTCTCAAAGAAGACAAGTTTTACTTTTTTCCATATCAAATGGTATTGTCAACTGTAGAAAAAAAAATTCAATTCTTTTTGCAAGCCTGTCTATCCAGAACTGTAATAGTATGTCCTCCTGAGGCAAGTCTGCAGTAAAACAAAAGTTGCAGAAATACATATTAAAAGGATCATACACAAGTTATCTAAAGCTTTAGATAAGTAAGTAAAGTATATTCAGTGTTCGATAAGAAGTGTTAAAAAGGAAGTCTGAGAGGAATCTGAAATTTCTATCTGGGAGCTTAATTGATCTCTGAGTTTAATCTTTACTGGGTGCTGATTTGAGGGATTGGAGGCTAGCTTCTTTATAAGAACAATCTTTTACCCCCTTTTTTTTCTTTTTAAAGTTTTTCTTATGCAAATAAGAGCTTATAGCAAAAATACAAATTAATTCTTGACTCTTTTTGTGATTTTGTTGATAGATGGGGCTTTTGTTTTGGAGCAAATTCTTTATATCATCTTTCAACTCTTCTTCAGTTACCTCCAGCATCTCCAGAAGTAGATTTGTAACAACGAGGTCTGGCGTTATGTGTTTTTTTTAATCTGCGGTCACTTTACTTTGTGTAGATTGCTGATGGTGGAAATTAAAATCTTGCCTGGTTTCCTACACTGTATTTTCTACACTTTTTTAGATAGCTACTAGAAAGAAATCATTCAAATGTGAGGTGTTACATACCTTTACCAAAACCTTCCCAGATATTGTAGATATTAAGCCTGCGAACATGGAGGAGCTGACAGAAGTGATCACCGCTGCAGAGTTCCACCCCCATCACTGTAACGTGTTTGTCTACAGTAGTAGCAAAGGAACTATTCGACTCTGTGACATGCGTTCTTCAGCCCTCTGTGACAGGCATTCAAAATGTAAGTCAGGATGCACCTGTGGTTTATGGGCTTCTTGCTTTGTTCTCATGTAAGATAGAATGTATAGGTGTTTGCTTATAAATATACCAAGTTCTGCTTATTGGTAAAGAGCATACAAGGTAAGGAGTGGTAGTTTTGTAGAATGGAACATTTTAATTGTCTTGTTCTAGGCCATCAACAAGCAGAAGTGTAGCATGAGACAATTGACGATCTGACTCTGCTCCTGTTTACCCATTTATGCATCATAAACTGATGGGAACAAGTGCTTTTGGCACCAGTGAGACCTGTCTTCTGTCCAGACTCAGTCTTGGTGCTTCTCAAAGGTATCTGCTTATCAAATCCCAGTTCAGGGCAGTTTATTCACCGTTGTGTGTTAGCAACTGGGCTGCTGCTGCTGATCTGTGTAGTTTGTGACCATTTGCAGCTCATAAGATAGAATATGGTCTTAAAAATGCTCACTGAGTTTGAAGTTAGTTTCCAGGGATGAAAGATGAATGCTTTTTGGTCTGCTGAGCTATGTAAACTTATGTAGGTGAGGAAAGCTTTTCTATAGAAATCAGAGGGAACACTGTCAGTGCTTTGCACACAGCCTATTGTTTCTTTTTTTGCTAATCTAACACTTACGGTTTATTGGCATTACTATTCCTGTCGGTTACCCTGATATTTGCAGGTAAGATTTCTATAGTGAAGATCAGGATTTCTTCTTGGTGAAGGGAAGTACTTCTGCAATGTGAAATGTGGAGTGCTAAGCCATTTCCTCTGTGTGACTTAGCGTTGCATTAAATTACATACTAGCATTTTATCTTTTTAACTGTTCATTACTGAAAAACATCCTGTTAAAAGGGTCTATTCAAAAATTTTTAAAAAGTAATTCTGGATAGCTCGTGTCATGAAATACTGACTTCAGTGATTAACTTCAATTTAAGTAGTATTTCTTCCTGTTTTCTAAAACCATACCTTTCATTTCAAGTGTAGATACTAATATTTCCTTTCAAGAGGTTGCATTGTACAACTTCTGTTGTACAATAAATAAACATGTACAATAAAAGTATGTTATCCAGAAGTCTCAAAATGTGTGGGTCATGCATTAAGATCTTGTTTTGGATGCTGACGTTTTCACCTGCTATTGTTCAACTTCATTTGTAGATCAGTTGTAACGTTTTTACTGCACACATACTGTTTTTTTAACTTTTTTCTCTGATTCATCCCTTAAGACATGTGAATTGTTTACTGATGCTGTGCTACAGTTGAGAATGCTGGAGTTGGTCATAAAATTGCTAGAATCAAACATTGTTTAAACAGACTATTTTAATAACAGCAATCTCTTTTTTTAAAGAAACTAGTATCTTAACTTAAAATTGTCAAAGTACTGGTGAATGTTGGAAGCTGTAGAATTTGATATTGGTTTCATTGATAATTGTCTTCTATCTACAGTTTTTGAAGAGCCTGAAGATCCTAGCAGCAGATCATTTTTTTCAGAAATAATCTCATCGATATCTGATGTAAAATTCAGTCACAGTGGTCGATACATGATGACAAGAGACTACCTTTCTGTTAAAGTCTGGGATCTCAATATGGAAAACAGGCCTGTAGAGACATATCAAGTATGAAGTTCAAGTTCTCTTAAATACCCTCTTTTCTTCTTTTTCTTTAAATCTCTCTAATGTCAATTTAAATGTTTCAAAAAGGTTCATGAATATCTTCGAAGCAAGCTTTGTTCCCTGTATGAAAATGACTGCATTTTTGACAAATTTGAATGCTGCTGGAACGGTTCTGATAGGTAAGTTGTTTTGCTTTGCTTGTGTGTTGTCTCTCAGCTTTAGGACTTTAATTTTGTCCCAAAACTTGTAAGTGATATTTAACTTTAAGGATGTAGTTAGTTAAATTCAAATCAACTGGGGGAATCAGTATGTTTCTAATACAAATTCTCGTTGAAGCTTTATATAGTCAAGACTGGCCATTTCAAGCTATGAAAATGTTACTCAGTTTAGTTTTCAAAGAGTATACAAGAACATGCATTCAGTATTTTCCAAATTAAATCTTCTTTCTGTTTTCTGTAGACTGAAACAGTTAGATAATGATTTGGATTTGTTGCAAGTCATGGAAATAATTGTCTCACCTGCAAGTTGTAGAAGCGTTATAATCAAATAGCAAAGCCACTCTACTGGCACAATTTGTGCGTGTTTCTTGTCACTAGCTACGTATTAAAATGTTTCAGAACTCATGGGTAAGATAGTGGCAGATCTGGATCATCTGTCTGGATGCTTTTTGTTGGCTTGCCTATTTGGTTCTTTTTTTGTAGGATTTTTATTAATATTTCTGAAATACCTAAAGTCATGACTTGTCCACCACCAAATGCTTTCAAGCTGTTAAACGAATAGGTTATCAGTTTTGATTTGATAGTAACAGGATCATCCTGTGAAACAAGCTTTGGCCTAATAATGGAGGACCAAAGATCCGCCACATAACTTGGAAGTGGACAGTGATCAAGGAAGTCAGATCTGGTAAACTGTGTACAGGAGTCAGTGAAGGAAGTAAAATCTACCTGCATTGCTATTGGAGTGTTATTTGAGATTGCATGTAATGCTATATGCTGCTTAACAATTAATTTTCTACAGAAACAGTAATAGAGAAATTGGTTACTGTCAATACCAGCTTGCAAGTGCAAGTGGCTGTGAGTTACTGTGGGGAAAAAAATCATACTGTATCAATCAGCGTACAAAAAAATACTTCTTAGCAATATTTCCATTATCTAATATGAAATGAATAAAAGAAGCTGTATATGTTTTTCACTAAATTAAAATGCAAAGAAATTGACACTTATTTCTACCTTTTTCAAGTAACTCCAGTTAACCTTTAAAAAAAAAAAGTCAAAAAACATCATCTGATTATGACATCAAATAAGAACATAAGTTGTGTTGCTCATCTCCTTTTGAAAAATTCCTTTGGCTCTGCATTCCCTTGTACAATCTGAGTGATGTATGTTGTCTTAGTAGTATCTCATTCTGCTCCTAGTCTTGAATTTTTTAATGCCATGAAGACAACAAAAGAAATGTTCCTTGGAAGCAAGGTACATGAAAGTATTTTCAGATGCAAATTTTTTTTCCTGCCTTGTTCAAATGCAAATTTAATACTGTATGGAAACTCTGAATTGTCCTTGAAGGGCTCTATCAGAAACTCACGGGGTTTCTTTTGCTGGTACAGAACAATTTTTTGTAATTAATCCATTGGTATGTTCAAGGTCAGTACGTGCAAAGGAAAGCACTTCTGTTTGTCATAGTCTGATGAAATTAAGTAGTTTACGATTGCTTTGATTCCACTATAACTTTTGGAACAGCGGGACAAAGGGATGGAGTAGGAATAGGAAGGCCCACTTTGCTCGCATTAAGATGAACAAAGCCCAACGCTCTGCTGAGAGCTGGTCCCAGGAGGCATGGGCCGGGAGAATACCTGGAAGAGAAGTTCACGGAGTGGAAGCTGCACTAAATACCCAGCAGAGCTGAGCAAACATGCATCAGATAGGAAGAGAGTGTAGTGCCAAATACTGGTCGTGAATTTGATTTGACAGTCACCTTGCAGGTAAGAGATGGAAGAAAGGGATTGAATACCACTGCTGGAAGCCTAGTGAGATTTCCTTTTTTCTGTTTTTCAACAGTGCTATCATGACTGGATCTTACAACAACTTCTTTAGAATGTTTGACCGAAACACACGGCGGGATATCACTCTAGAAGCATCCAGGGAAAGTAGCAAACCTCGTGCCATCTTGAAACCGCGTAAAGTGTGTACAGGTGGTAAAAGAAAGAAAGATGAAATAAGTGTTGACAGTCTGGACTTCAACAAGAAGATTCTTCATACAGCATGGCATCCCATGGAGAACATCATCGCTGTAGCTGCCACCAATAATTTGTATATATTCCAGGACAAAATTAACTAAAGATGACTTACTTGAGGACAGAGTTGTCTTCTTGCATAGTTAAGCTCAGTTGTTATCTGTAAAAGAGAAGGCCTTGTTGTCCTACCAGTGAAGAACATTGATGCACTTACTTCCCTTTAGATAAAGGAGAGAATCTGGCCTTTTTTTTGAGTTCATGGTGTAGTTCTGCCTTCAGTGGGGGTATGGAGTGTCAGTTGCAATTTTCTGAGAAAAACCCTCTAGAAGCAGAATTGATGGACAGTGCTCAATCAGGCCAATACTCAAAGCAAATGTATTTATTTAAGTCTGAGCCTTCCTTTCCAGTTTATAGACCAAAAATTTAACACCCAAGAAGAAAAATTGTCATAAAAATTTAATTTCTATCTCTTGCGCTCTTTCTCTGCTGTAATATTTGGGCCTTTCAAAACATATATTGTGCTTAATGCCTGTAAACATTCCTCCTCTGGCCTGTATCTAGGCTTAGGTGTTTTTACCTTTGAGCACTTAGGTAGGTCTTGAGTTGGGTTCATAGACAGGTTTCCATGAATATTTACTCACCAACTGTATCTATAACCACACCTTCTGGTGTAAACCACTTAATAAAATAACAAACTATAAAAAGTGTTTTTAAATCTGATGGTATGTATTCAGTTTTTTTATTTTTTTATTGCATGTACTGGGATTGTGCAAAATAACCCTAACGGGCAGATTTGACAGTGTTTGTCCCAAACTATTAAATTTTGGAAGAGTAATACAAACTTTTTTGTGTAGTAATTCAAATTCTAAATTTAGAGTTTCCATGAAAATGTCATTTAGTTTTAAGTTGCACAATTTTTTTCTTGTAAGATGCCATCTGTATACCAAGTGGGAGACTGAAAAGGTTGGTATAAAGATGTCCACAGCCTTAATAAAAAGTGACCACCTTGCACAGAAGGGAAAACAAAATGTGTAAAAAATGTTCTTCTTTGGAGATAAAATAAAGTTTATCTGATGCCTCTCAATGTTAGGTAGAGACATACCTTATGTGCATTATGTTTTTTTAACCTTTTTAGTACTTGTCATGAAGATACACTTTATTTTAAATATTTGGCATAATGTATTGTATTTCACATTGCTGTTCAAGCAAAAAGGTATCTTGATTATGCCAAGCAGCAACACAGCTTAGTGCTTTTTACACATTCTGACTTTAACACCAAGATGTCAGAACACTGAGGCTACAAGCTGGCGTTAACTGCATTTGTTATAACCCTGTTCTTGCTAACTGTTTTTTTGTTTTGTTTTGTTTTTTTAAGCCTTAGGTACTTTTTTTTTTCCAAAGGGGCCTAAAATGCATCAACCTTCTCTTCACCCTAGGCTAGCATGAATGAGAAATTGTTCCTGAAGCTATTACAGCACATTTTAGTACCATCAGGTAGCTAAACATTGCACTCTGTAAAATGTGCCTGCTAATTAGAAATTCTTTGAAAAATTAGATCCCTCGAACTTCTGAAAGGAGATACAGAAGTGTGGTTTACACTCCGTTTTTATTAAAATGAAGGTGTATTATGATTACTGAATCAGAACTGCATATGCAACAGTAAAATGTCTGTTCTTACCCTCTCAATTAATGTCCATAGAGTGCCACTCTTGTTCACAGTAAGCTAGTAAGTACAACTAACTTTGAGGTTCTACAAATAAAGTTTAAATTAAAACAAACAACAAACCCTTATACTGTATATTGGTTGTGACACTACTTGCAAATCTTGAAATGTGGAACTTCTGGGTCATTAAAGTGTTAGATTTGACCTCGTTCCTAGAATGCATAATAGAGCTAATACAATGGGATTGTACATACTTGTTCAATTATTTTGACCAAAAAGTTTAATAAATTTTAAATGTTTACCTGGATTTGCTCTGTGTATTTTGACAACTTTTTCTTCCACAACTACTTCTTCCTTTTGTGAGATAATTGGCCAAACTAAACAACCTGAAAACTTGTATTTCCATTTTTGAATGGTCATACCTCTAACTCAAAGCCATCTGTTTGTATTCAGTGAATATCAGAGTGCTGTCTTTTTTATTTATTCTTTCAGCTTCAGCAAATATAAGTGGAAAATGAGTAAAAAGAGAAGGGATATAATGAAATCTATTATATAAAACATGATTTTCTTGTACCTATTTCAATTAAATAGCTTTTAATGATTCATTAAGTTTTTATAATTTAATTCTACCTAAAAACTAATTTATTGTCAAGTTGGTAAATTACTGCTCTTTCAGATACTTGCTTAAAATCACCATTGACCGCTCTTACCAGTTTAAGAGCATTGCAGTGCTAGCACATACAGTACCCTGAACAGTTAATTTCCATGCCATAGAGTGCCTTGTAGGTAACCTCTGACACAAGCAGTAGGATTATTGCAGTACATACAGGCTGGTCCCACGTGGAGCCAGGAGCTGGACTCCAAGACCCTTCCGGGTCCCTTCCATCCCAGGATACTGCTGTGGTTCTGGCAGTGAATGCCTCAGCCCTGTTGTGGGGAGGCTATGAGCTGTGCTGCCAGCCACAAGGGCAGAGGGGAGGCTTTCTCCTGCGGTTGATTTCCCCTTATTTTGCATCACCCTTAGTTCATTTAGTCCAAAGCAGGTGGTTGCTGGAGCCCTGAGACTGTGCTTGGTGCATGTCCCACCTGGATCCCCTGTGGAGGAGCCCTAGGAGCCGCTGGGGTCCTTGGCCCCACGTCCTCGCAGTCAGACAGCAACATGGTACGGGGGTTTGAAGCTTTGGAAGCAAAAACGGTAAGAACAGACTTTAATTTCTTCTTCAAAAGCTTATTGCTTAATGGAGACGGGGATAGCTTTACCTGTCCTTACCTTTGAAAGCCTTAAGGGCTGCATGTCTCTTATCACAAAAGCTTTTGCAATACCCCGTTGTTCTAGGAAGCTCTATTTCTAGGCTCAAGAGTTAGAGAAATTGTTTCTATCCAACTTTTAACCAGAGGTTTGTGTTGAATACCCTGTCCAGGGGCATAATCTAGAAATTAAGTAACCTGATGGGCATGCAAGGACTTCCCCATTCAGCTGCCCTTGTCCTGGAATTAGAGCGCGGGGGTGAGACACATTTTCATATGTCCAAAATTATCCCTGCATCACTGAATGTGACCTGGTGTAGGTGGGCTTGGATTTTTCCTCTCTGGAAGTGTTTGCTGCCGCCGGCTGTCAGCGTGGTCCTGCAGCAGAGCCCCCGCCACTGGGCAGGGAGAGCTGGGAGCACCTTCCCCGAGCTGGAGTTCCTAACCCGGGAGTTGTGCTGGGCATCCAGCGGTGAAAACAATCGCCAGCAGGCTGAATTCACCAGCAGCACTGCAGGCGAGCGGTCACGGAATTGGTTTTCAGCAAGGGGCTGGGAGGGCTGCGCTGGGTGCTGCTCCCTGCCGCGGGGCCCAGCACGTCAGGCCTCCGCGGGGCGCAGGCTCGGTGAGCGGCTCTGCGCCTGCTGGCTGGTTGTCTGAAGAACAGCGCTGTACCCAGCCTACAGAAGCCCAAGGACTGGCTCCTGCTCCGTGCCTGCAGCTGATCGGCTTTCTCTGGCAGAAGGTCCTCGTGTCCCCCTCCATGCCTCCTTGGCACAGGCCAGGGGAAAGGGCCGGCCGAGAGCCCTGGGGAGAGGAGGCCGAGGGGAGCAGCTCTTGGGCCGTGTCCCTGCCTGGCGGCAGAAATCAGGTTGGCTAATCAAGTGGTAGTCCTGGCTCTCTGGAAAAATCGAGTCTCTCATACTGAACACACACTCTACTTAAAACACTGCTTGTTTACCCCATTCCACGAGCTGGAGCTGATGGAACCAGGACCCGCTCACAGCCGCTCTAACACCAAGCACGTGTTTGTACCACCACCAGAACACCAAGCACGTGTTTGTA
>CM021702.1:36198262-36289390 GCA_011074415.1 Stictonetta naevosa
CGGCCGGCCCGGCCCGCCCTCGGCACGCGGCTGAGGGGCGGTGCGGGGAGGCTGCGCCGGGCCGGGCGGGGGGCTCAGCGCAGGGGTGTTCCGCTGAGGAACTGGAGGCAAATGTTTTCGTATCGGAGCAAAATAAAGCCTCTAGCTGCCGGAGAGGCAGGACCTGTGTGCGTGTGTGTGCTCGCGGTGCTCCCCCAGCCGCTCCCTGCCGCCCGCCGTGCCGAGAGCCCCGCAGGGCGGCCTCGGGCACAGAAGGGCAGAGCCGGCTCCTGGCCCCGGCACCCGGACACCCGGCGCGGCGGCGTTACGGGACAGGCGGGGTGCCGGGGGGTGCGCAGGCTCTGAATACGCAGCAGTAACTCCGCGGTGCTCACCGCGGGCGTGAATGCGGCGCCGTGCGAGCGGGTGTGCCCGCCGGTTGAGGCTCGATACTCCCACCGCAGGGCTCCGCGCCCCCACGGCCCCCACGGCCCCCACGGCCCGCAGCCCGCCCTGGCCTGGGAGCCCAGCGAGGCCGAGCTCCCGCTGCCCACCGAAGACCTCTTTCTCCACCTTGTGGAGGGGACAGCAATTCCGTTGTGAGACAGAGCCGGGAGAACTGTTAAAACATTGCAAGGCTGTTTCCCAAGGAGAGGTCACTAGGTTTAACCTCTGGGTGCACATTTCTGATCTGCACTACAAGACCGGTATCCTCCGTGGCACAGAGAAGCAGTTTGAATTAAAAGAAAATTAAATTACAGTGAGAGAGAAAATGTCATAAATTGGTGGATAAAATACAATTTACATAGTAAATACTGAAGTGTTAAAATTAACCTTTTGGGAAGACTACATTTTTTTCTGTCAACAATTGTCTGACTTTGAAAACTGATTTTGCCAGCCGTGGGCCAGAGTCTGCTCTCTG
Organism: Stictonetta naevosa; assembly: GCA_011074415.1. NCBI lineage: Eukaryota > Metazoa > Chordata > Aves > Anseriformes > Anatidae > Stictonetta > Stictonetta naevosa. Next base: position 36,199,164 of record CM021702.1, read on the forward strand.
GCTTTGGTGGTCTAAATAAATGGGAAAACAATTTGGTAAAAAGCTTGGTGCTGTAGGTGTCGTGGCAGGTGTGCCAGGTGTGACAACACAGGCACTTCCAGTAAGGCAGCCATGCCTAAAACCCCGTGGCAGCGCTCAAGAGCCTGGATAGGCACCCCAGGCACCCTGCCAGGCGCTGGGCACAGCAGGGACGCCCCGGTTCCACTGGCCGCCCCGTCCTGGCGTTCCCGGGTGTCCTGGGTGCCCGGTGACGCCGCGCTGCCATGGGGCAGGACACTGGCCATCACCACCCAGCCCTGCTCCCCAGCTCAGGGCTGCGCACTGACAGCCGGCACCGACGTGTCCCCCCGCATGAAGCAGCCCTGAGGCTCTCTTTCTCTTCGTCCTGTTTTCTCTTGGTTGACCTCCGCTTCAGGAAATCTATTTACTAGAAGTCTTTCCTGCTTTAAGGCCGGTGTGAAATGGGGTCGAGCAAATATCACAGAGCGGCTGCACCAGCTGACCTCTAGGATCTTTTATTAGCAGTCGGATGAATGTGCTTGTTTTCCTATAGACCTTTATGGCAAATGATTTTTGGTTGTTGCCAGAAAAGCACTCTGCTGTGATCAGAGAAAATTGTAAATTATATATATAGGATGAAATCTTTCAAAGGCTATTGATTTGTTAAGCTGCGATCCTCTTTCAGGTTGGAATCCACTTTAATGTTGTTTAGTTGCACATCAAGAGAACAATCCTGCATTGATCGTTTCCTCCTAACCCAGAGACACGGCTCACCGCCTCCACTGACTAAGGAATGCAGTACTTTGGATAGCTATGAGTGCTGGCCAAACACCTTTAACTTTGCCTTTAGCTATAAGCCCGTGTTTTTGTACTGATGCAGCAGCTCGCAGCAGTTTTGAGGGACAGTTATTTTAGGCCTTCCACAAAAACTGTTTATAAACCCAAAGTGATTATTATCTTAAAGTAGTACAAAAATGGACACAAATGGACTGATTAGAGTTTCCTTGGTTTCTTACTGCTGTAAACCAAGGTAATACCCACCAACTTTCTACGGGCTACGGCGTGAGGTGTGCTGTCAGCAAAAGGCCAACACGGGGGCCAGGCCCAGGCCACCGCAGACCCCCTGCATGCCGCGGTCCCCTGCCTCCCCGCTGCCCGCACGATGCCCCCCACCTGCACCCAGCACCGCTCCTCGAAGGCACCTGCACCCTGAGGACGGTGCCTTTTCTTCTCTCTTCTTCGCTGCCCGCAGTGGCTCAGTCACTAACCTGCTCGGCTGCCGCTGGAAATGAAATCCGGGCGTGTATTTCATGCTGCGCGCCCCTCGGAGCGACGTTGATCATTAACTACCGAGCTGTTCTGAGATCCTCATTCCGGAGCCGTTCGTGCTTATCCAGGCTGCTGGTGTGAGGAGACCTAATATATGCACACTGCCTATTGGTACAGCCTCTTTACGCCTGGGATTTAAAAACCAAAGCAAACACAACGTGGTGAATTTAACATTCTGATTTCATATACAGCCTCAAGAAGGAAAGGAATTAGGAGCTAGGTCTATACATGATAATTGTATCGATTTAACCAATGTATTTCTAGAGTGATTTAAATGGGGAGAGTCACGTGGACCCCCTTAGACTGGTTTAGATTAGCTCGGGAGCAGACAATACAGGCCCAAGTGCTGGGCACAGGCTGCAGGGTGCAGCTGGGGTGCCCGAGCCCGGTGCAACCGCAGGTGGGTGCCCCGAGATGGCTCTGGGGTGGTGGGACGGGAGCCAGCCCCCGAGCCCCCGGAGCTGCCTGCTGCTGGGCACCTGGCTGCTGCGTATCGCTTGGGCAGCCCCACGGGGCGGCTGAGCTCGAGGGATGGGGCAGGAAGGCTGAGAGCCGGGCACACGTCCTGCAGGAGGTCAGGGAGCAGAGGGCAGGAGCACAACGTCTGCCCCATCTGTCAGGATCTGGGAGAAGCTAAATGAACACAGAAGTCTCCTTTTGCGCAATTTTCTTAGGTTTTAAAAGGTGTTTGCGCTACAGGGTAGAGGACAGAGGAAATGAGATACCCTTATAGGTGGAATAAAACCAAACCTTGGGTGCAAAAGAGCCCGAGTCTTCTATTTGGGCCAATCTTGTTACCTGTTTCCAAGATTTCATTTCTTCAACTTTATGAGCATACAACACTATTTCTTGCATATTCTTCTCCCTTTTCTCTGCATTATTTCTTACAGCAGTTTCTGATGGCCCAGTGACCCAAATCTGGTCACTGGGATTGTTCGTTCCTTATAGTGTCATCTGCTGCCTTCGCACCCTGGAGAGGTGCAGGAAGCACGACTCACTGCATGTAGGACTGAACTGATTTTAGATACTTAGATGCTCTTCTGCTACGCCTTGGAAATATCTTTCTCTTTTCTCACTTGTAACAGATGCACACAGACCTGGGCTCGACATCAGAAGTGCAGAAAGTCTGCCAGAGAGGCGTGTGTCGAGGGGCTCTCAGGACTACTCTTTGAGGTTTGGGGGCTGCGGCAGCCTCTCGCTCCTGCCCTGTGCCGGGCCCCAGCGGAGCAGTGCCCCAGGCTGTGGGGCATCGCTTCAGGCCCCTTGCCTCAAGAGCTCATCATGGTGTTTTCTTGAATAAGAAGGTTTCATTTTGTTCCACTTGGAGAGTTAAAAAAAAAAGAAAATAAAAAGAAAAAAAAAAAAGAAGAGCTCCCTCTACCAGAACTCCTGCACTCCCAGGGCTACGCTGTGCATTTTGCACAGTGACTTTTACGTCTGTCCAGCACTCTCCGAGTGGCAGCCTGAGGGAAAGGTTCCTCCTGGTTTCAGCAGACAGCTGGCAGCAGCCACGTGTTACCAGCCGGCTGCCCTGCGCTGCAGGTGTGCGGTGTGCTGCGTGCTGGGGTGCCTGAAAGAGGCAGAAACCAGAGAGTTAAAAACAAAAACCAGGCTGTTGGATTGCTTTTCAGCCTCTAAAATGCGGGAAACTCTGACCACTTCCACAGTGAATCAGAAGAGTGGAGCGTAACAAATTATTCAGCTCTTCTTTTACTTGCTAACTTTGGATTTTTAAAGATCATTAATGTGTTTGTTCTGCTTGGTGAAGCAGCGTGCAGTGGGGTGCTCTGGACAAGCCTGTAGTGGATACAGCTGAGTGAATGGAAATTGCCAAAAGAATGCTTTTCCCTAGCACTTGTCAGCTGAAAAACAAAACCCGATTGTTTGGGCGATGTAAACTAACATGGCCTCTTGCTTTACATCACCAGCACTGCTCCCAGTGTTACTTGTTTTACTCACAGGCTCCCGCAAACTGTTGCAGTTCAGCTCTAAACGCAGACGACTCTTTTATTTGCCCAAGGGCTGTGCAGCCCGGTTTGCCCAGCTCCGTGGTGCTGGGAGGGCCGCAGCAAGGTGGCCTTTCGTGCTGCCATTTCCCCGCAGCTCCAGAGCTCAGCCCTTCTCCGTGAGGGTTCCCGGACAAAATCGGGGCCCCGCTGCCTGGCCCCGCGCCTGCACGCACAAGGGTTGCGATGCGGCGCGGTGCTGCGGGGGAGTAGGCAGCCTGCTCGCTATTTTTATCTCCAGATACCCTGCAGATCTTCTCTGCCCTTCTCAGCAATTTGCCTCCTGCTTCAGGAGGAGCTCAGTTCGGATGCAGACCGTGCCGGATGCAGACCCTTGCCTTAATAACTAAGCTGCAGATGAGATTCCTCGCAGCAGCACCATGGAGCGAGAGGACCTCGGCCCGCACAGGAGGGGAGCTGGGCCCGTGGCAGCACTCTCCGCCTGGATTTCCGACAGGGAGGGCTGGCTGCTGGGGAGCCGGTGCGGTGACGTGCCCGCGCTGCGCTGCGCGCTGCAGTGGCACCGCAATGGCTGCGGGCTGCCGACGGTGCCGCGCGGTGAGCTCATCCCGCGCAGCGCATCGCCCAGAACATCACCTAGTGCATCGCCCAGCACATCGCCCAGCACATCCCCCAGCACATTGCAGATCACATCGCCCAGCGCATCACTCATTGCATCGCCCAGCGCATCACTCATTGCATCGCCCAGCGCATCACCCGGCACGCAGCACGCACCCGCCGCCGGCCGCGGCCTCCCCTGCCGTGCTGCGCTGACTCTTCGCTGGGGGTGTGTACATGGTGAGCAGATTTTACTGTCTGGTTGGTCCTTCTGCTTCCTCCTTTTTTTTTTTTTTTTTTTTTTTTTTTTCCCTGTCCTCTAAATGCTCCCCCGGACTGATTGATGAATCATTTCTCATCTGATTCTGCTGTTCAGAGGACACAGATGGAAAATATAATCTTATGCAGCAGGGATGGATTATTTTTTTTAGCCTTTTGCAGCGTGAATTGTAAAAAATCCTTTTAAATCTGTCTGCTAGGAACAGCCTACAGGTTTTAAAATGAAGTGTGCTGCATACAAGGAATGGTACTGCCCTCAGGTAAAGCAGACAAGCAGTGTGTGTCATGATGGAGCGTTCATGTAAGGTTAGTTCTATGTATGTTTATGCGTCTATATGTATCTGTTAAATATATGTATGTTATATATGAAGCATCTACTACCTATGGGGTTAGTACGTTCAAACGTAATGTTTTGCATCCTATGATTTTGCCCTCCCCTTCCCCCCCCCCAATACCTAGTTGCTGTTTGCTGTGGTAAATGCACATAGCTCTGATTTGCAACAGCTTTGCCTTAGGATGCTAGCGAACCCATGGAGGATAATGTCTGCATTTCCTTGGTTAAGTGGGCTGTACCTTCCTGCTACGGTTATTTATCAGGATCTTCGTAGTCTCCATCATATGTGATTGAGTCGAAATGCCAGGGCCTGTAATTGTAGGTAAACCTCCTCTGCAGCTCCGAATGTTGGTATTTCAGGGCAGTACAAGTTATGATGAATTGCTGTAAGAAAGTAATCTGGTTTCCACGTTCACTAAATAATTCATTTTCTGAACTGTATATAATGCATGTACTGCATATCTTGAGAACTGCTTCCTATTCAGCACTGTTTAACCTGTTAAATTAAAAAATGAAGCACTTTTTTCCCCCACCTGCTTGCTCCCTTGATGGTTTTAAACATCATTTATCTCACCAAGATTTTTTTCCTTTCATGTGGCCATGCCTCTACTAAAACTGCTTAAAATGCAGGCAGAAATTTCAGAACAAATACACTCAAGTCAGGTTGACTTTTGCCCGTTATTTCTCACACCATGATACTTTCAGAGAAGCGTGCACTATAAAATAATGATTTGCTGGCAGGAGCCATTCCCTGCTTTCAGTCCAGGCTCTCAGCCCTCAGCCGACGTGCAGCATTTTTAACCAACTGCCTATTCTGCACTTCTCTCTTCTCTGTAGATGTAAGTGCACAGTAGGTAAACGTTTAAAGTATGCTCAGAAATTGAATGTTTGGTGTAGGAGCTTTCTTAATACTGTACTTCTGCAGTGGGCTTTGAGTTTATTTTGTATTGGCTCTTGTCAGCTTTCTGACTGATAATGGCTTGTTCTTCACTGGAAATACCAGACCGGTGGAAAGTTTGGCTTCTGCAGCGCTGGATTAAGAGGCAAATTAAACTGCTGTAGGGGTACCTTGACTACTGCTGTAGTGCCTTGGCTAGAGGAAGGTGCATTTGTCACGAGGGCCCTGGTAAAAAATATAGCACCCCATTTAAGGTGACTGTCGAGAATGTGCCTAAGGCCTATGGATTACCTTGAAAAACATTAGTCCTGGTTATATTTGTGCAACTGTGTGCCTATAAAGCCTTTCCTTCTGATATGCCCTGCAAGTGATGGTTGTCAACACCTCCTACTTTGTGAGGCTTCAAACAGTTTCCAACTGTGCTGTCAATTTACACGGAGAATGAAACTCTGCTTCACTTTTCTTCCAAATGCATCTCTGAAATATTACTTTTTATTGCAGATGACTCAAATTCAAAACCCTGTCAGGAAATGAATGCTGGCAAGTGAAGGCCTCTAAATAATGATCATTTTTATAACACTTTCCTTTAAACTGTCTTCTAAGCTTTTTACCCTATCCAGCGCAGCTCTTCACATATAATCAGCATCAGAGGTTCAGCTGAAAGGGAACAATAAAACAAGAGCAGGTTCTAAAACTTTACATAAATCACTTGGCAGGGATCTAGGATTTGAGCACAGCGATTTCACCCAGCTGCTCTGGCTGTGAGACCCTGACAGGGCTGGGCAGCCTTCTGACAGATAATAGCATTCCTACTTACATAGGTTATGGTAAACACAGCTGAATATTAGCCAATACTTCAGACTTTGAAATTAAGTCATTCTTTTAATTCTGTCTTTGTTTCTCCACAACCAGCCAGTAGCATTGATTTTCATGCTAAGGAAAAAGGGGAGCTCACTTGTCCCTAGAGCAGCAAGCGTTGGCTGTTATTGGTGGTAAAACACTACGCAAATTCTATCGGGGTCTCAACTGGAAAGATAATTCCCTGGTTTTCCTTTGTCTCTTACAGTCAAATCTTCTGTAGTCAAATAGACCCGACCCCCACAAGATCTCAGGAATTCAATACAGTTCTGCAGAAATTATTCTCAGGGAGACTGACACCCTTTTAAAAAACTCGCCAGTTCTACACAAATCTGCGACTCGTTGTGTCCAGGAGCACGTGATTAGGGATCTGTAGGCCCGTGGTGACCCTGGACGAAGAGGCAGGACCCCCCTCCCGCCGCGGGCTGCCCCCCTCCTGCAGCGTGCCTCCCCTGGGCGCTGGGCCGCGGGGCAGTGTCGGCAAGACGCCGCTCAGGAAGGTTTCGGGCAGGACACAGCTCGTCTCCTGAAGCACACGTGCGAGCTGCGGGCATGGCGTGTTGGCTTCTCTAGGCCAAAGGGACATCTGGTGCTGCTTTTTTAAGCTCTTCTGCCCATGCTGCGGTCATCTGACCTTGACAAGGTCATGTGCAAATGGGGCCCTTATTCTTCTTTGCGCTCAGGTGATGAGCAGGACTCAGTCGAAGATGCAGAGCATATATTTTCTATCCTTTAAACCAGTTTCCTGGCTCCTGTTTTCTCCTTTCACCAGGCCCAGTCTCAGCTGCCATTTCAGAGCATGGCTGAGGCTGGGGGGCAGAGCAATGCCCCCTCAGCCCCCAAGCTCCCTGGGCTGAGCTCTGAATGTCCCCAGGCTACCCGAAGCCAGCATCAGGGCCACGCAGCTGTGAGCCAGACCGTGCTGCGTGTGTCAGGGGGCTGATCGTGCTGCAGTTCACAGCCAGAAGCGACTGTCCTGGAAGGATCTGGCGTTAGCGGCAGAGTAACTGTTGGCTGTGCAAGGCTGCTGCAGCGCGAGCGCTGCTCGGACCAGCCGTCGTCTGTGGCAGTCCTGGCTCCTCTATTTCAAATCATTGGGACAGCTGTAATTGATTCAGCCTGGCGTTCTGATATCAAAAAGGCTTCTCTTTTTGCTGACTGCTCAGTTTTGTCTTGCGTGTCCCTTAGGTGCATAATAGGTGTGTCCCCTGGCGTGTACTGCAGGCAATGGACAGAATTAGGGAACCCCAGAGGGCACCTACTATATTTTACTGGGATGTAAATCTGAAACAAATTCTGCATTAATGGTGCTTAACTAAAAAGAAACTGCACACAGAAGGTCTGATTCTGATGCCACTGAGTCAATGTCAGAAATCCAGCTGACTTCCGGGGACCCAGGATGTGCCCAGAGGGAGAACTGTGCAAAGCATCTAAGCTGTCTGAAGATTTAAGATTTGCACTTTTAATAGGACTCTGTCACTAAAATACCCGTGGCTTTACTTAAAAACTTTTGTTAGATTTCATAATTTAAGTGATTTTACATTTAAACTATTGTTTAGTTCATTTCATACCGGATTCATTGTCTAGTTGCCTCCATAACAAATGAATTCTAGCCATGGTTCATGATAAGAGTGTGTCCAGTTAGGATGAGGACAGTGCTTCTAAGGCAAACCTCTTGATGATACCCACTTGCACTTTGTTTTGCATCGTGTACAGTGTCAGCATCCACAGTCTGGATCCTCTTTGGGCAAAACTAAATCAGAAGGTGTTCTCCAACCCATAACGGGTGCTCGCAGCAGGATAACACTACAGTTTGAAGCTCCACCAGAACTTGGATAGCTTGAATGCTGGGTCTTCAGCACCAACTCTTTTCCTTCACCACTCAGCACACATTGCATTGCCTGCTGGTACAGACAGAGCCAAGGCTGTCTGCAAGAAGCAGTAACTTCTCAGAAGGACAACAGCTTGAGTTATACCTCAGAAAAGTGACATATTGGTTTATGGCATTACACAGGTATTGTGCCTGAGCATCTCCAATGAGGACTGGGTGAGGTGAGGAGCAACGGCATCTTTCCCGTTCACGATAATGAACTGCAGATAGTCTGGAAGGCTTTCCTATAATCCTTCTAAGAAGGGGACCCCAGAGTACATCAGATGTTTGGGTAGGACATTTCCAGTCAGAGAATCTCTGCATTTTATTTTATTATTGCTGCTAGAGTTGAAGTCAGCCCCTATAGGAACAGAAAGTTTGAACGTGTAATGGCGGCTGCAAACCTAATGTAAATATGTGTGTACAAAAATGCTTTGTCTGAAGGACTCGGAGCCCAAGGCTGTGCGACGCATGACTGAGATCTGTGCTCACAGGGAGCGCAGGTACCCACAGCGCAGGGCTCCACATCCCCGCTGGCTGTTTGCTGAAGAAAGGCTGGCAGTCTCAGGGAGGGAAGAGATGCTGTATTTTACTTTTGTTGTTAACACTAACCTTACAACTTGCAAACTGCACTCATAACTAATCAGTTATACCTCTCCTTCATGCACATTAGTGTTATTTCCTATTTATAAGAATACTGATATTTAAAGGTCATGTGTCCACTTCCACCTAATCCTGAGCAAAAGACACAGGTTTCCAGACTTCTCAGGTATTAATGACAGATAGCAGAGAAACCAATGTAAATGTAATTAATATGCAAATAGGAGTTTCCATCCCAATCAAAGAGACAGCAATGTCCACCGCAACATATGGCTGCAGCACCACAGAACTGACCGATGGAGTCGAAGTCATTAACGTTGTATCTTAAATACCATGTGGAAAACATTTAAAATTGTGCTGTTCTGAACATCGCTGAGCAGCTTTACAACAGCGTGATTATTTCATTATTATTTTTTCCCCTTTGGAAGGGCTTTTTAAGATGCTAAATGGGAAAAAAAAAATCTATTTTTTTCCTTCTTTTGTGTAAGTACCTCTGGAAGTTTATGGTACCGCGTCAGAATAACTGAATGTTTTCCAAATGGGCTTGTGCCACTTAGGCAGGGCAAAGTGAATTTAACAAAATCAGATCAAGAGGTAATTTCATAAGAAGCAGATTCATGATTATACGGGGAACTGTAAATGTAATATTTCCTCCATTAGAAATGATTGATTTCAGTAAGTCACACAGGCTACCTCTTCAGGGAGCATGACAGATACGTGCAAGGCTGCAAACTCCTGCAGCCGTAGCGCAGAGGCCTGCAGGTTTGTGCGAGGTGATGCCGAAAGGGCACCGACAGCCTCGGGCGCCGTTTCCTGGGGCAGGCGCCGCCACTCCGAGCCCCCCGGTGCTGTGCAGCGTTAGTTTGGTGCAACCCTGCGCTTCGTTCTGTTTGCTTTTCATTATGTTGGTGTAGCAAGGGACATAAAATTGATCCCACAAAGGTACAAAAGCGGGCAGCCCCCATGCCCAAGCAGAGGCTGGATCTGCCCAAGCCCCGCGCCAGCCTGGTAGACGTCTCCCTGCCTGTGCCCTGCTGCAGCCTGGCCCAGAGCCCCTCCTGGGCATCTGGCTGGCACGCGGAGTGCCTGCATGGGGCACTCGGGGCACGTTTTTATGGCATGGCAAAGCCCTGTCATGGCAGAGCAGCCTGGATTCGCTTTGGTCACGGTCAGGCACGAGCACCGCTCGTCCCAGTGGCGTTCGTGCTCAAGTTTTCCCATGTTTGATGCTGCGGTAACTTGCATGGCACTCTGCCTTGCACCATGCTGGTGGCCCCACAGACAGAGAGCCCAACCTCAAAGAGACGGGGAAAGGAATAACAACAACAGTAACAAATGAATTGCCTTTCCTAACGAGGCCTGCATCAGGGCAGGTAACAGAAGTGTGGGTCCCACCGGCACGCGGCACCCATCACACAGCGGAGCTGTGCTGTTGCTTTGCAGGAGCAACTTGAAACTATTGAGAACAGAAAATGTGAAGTAATATTTTCCTTAAGGAACAACAAGACAAAAGGACCTGAGTTCTAGAAATGAGGAAAATTATGTATCGTGTGATACATTCAGTTTTGTTTTCTCTGATTTTAAGGCAACAATTTGTAAACATGTACGTGTCACACAAAATAATGAAGTTATAAATTACTGCTAATCCTGCAATTTATGAGCATTAACACAAGTGAAATATTTTAAAATTAACACCTCTTTCAGTACTTCACAGTAATTAATTAAGCAATCCTTTTGTCCCTTTCTCTCATAGAAAATAAAGCTTGAATATTAATGGCTTACATGTTTTTATATATGTGCCTACATAAACCAGAGCACTAAATTGACCCATTTTTTATTTTTATGGCTTAAAGATGTCTTCTCTAGCATTTCTTCTAAAAATGGAACAGCCGCTTCCATAACGTTGGCTTTTTATAGATACAGGGTTCATTCTTGCATGTGACATTTTCTTACTCTATCTGAAAACAAATTTCAGCAAGGGAAGCTCATGAGAATCTTGAAAACATACTAGAAATCCAGTATAACCACAAAAGCACAGATTTTTCTTTGCTTCAAAGGCAAAGTTTCAGATTTTCACCGACACAGGAAAAAAATCCCTAAAAGTAGCTGACAGAGTTATGGTGTACAATGAGGTGGACAGTAATTTTTAGTCACGGCCTTTGTCACTTTGGAGAATTGCAGTGATGTGCATGCCATGATGTGATACCTGAATTTTGAACTGGTTCAAAGACAGGAGTTGACAAGTATTGAGTGCTTGGTCCTTAGCAGTAAATATCCATTGTGATTTATGGAGTTCTATTGGAAAAAAAAAAAAAAAAAAAAAAAAGTTAATCACAATGCATCATTTCATTATTTTCTAATACCATGACTCCTTCTTGCATGCTAGGTAAGGCCAAATTATCCCACCTATTTCTTGGGAAATGCTTTCTATGTTGGATGGGAAGTTTGCTTCCATCCTGTTTGCATCCAAAGCAAAGTCAGAGGAAGCTACAGGCAATGGATGTTTGCATCAAGTTAGTAGAAAATGCGAAGGGTCCTAAAGAAAAAACCTACCAGCTTTGTCTGCTGTAGTAATAAGTAAACAAGAGATTAAAAAGAGTGAATATTGACAATGACTGCTTGCAGCTGCTAAGATCTTTTTTCTCCCCAGTCAAAGCAGTTTGGGGATGTGCAGTGTTGTGAGCAGTTCCGTAAGGAGCTAAGGCAGGGCTGCACCACGAGCTGCTCCCAAGCACACAAGTGCTCTGTTTCTCTGTCCATTGCTGCGGGAAGCGCCATGGGCTGGGGCTGTGGCAGCGAGCTGCTGGCACGTCCTGCGGCATGGCAGCCATGGGCAGAGCCCCCAGTGCAGTGGGCAGGCGGCTACAGCCCCAGACCAAAGGCAATCCCGTGGCCTGGTGGTCCTGCTGCTCACGGAAGGGTTCATTGTATGTTTTGATGCTTTCGCCTTTTCCTTGTGGGTGTCTTTGGCTTTTCCTGTATTTTACACAAGGCTGATGCAGTTTGGGTTTGCCCGTGGTCAGTTGCATTGGTCCTGCCCGTTTGGACAAGTTGTAAGGACAAGACCATTGCTGCCAGTTCTCTGCACTTTGCTGGCTCCCAGGTTTGCAGTGGAAATCTCATTACACCTAACTCTCATTAGGATATGTTCAAGCTCAGCAGGAGCGGAAGGCTGGCTGCTCACAGGTGCCCCTTGTTGGCCAGCAGGCTGGGAGCCCTGAGCCGCTTTTTGGCACAGCCGGGCTGGGCTGGCCCACGGAGCTCTTAAATGGAGGCAGCTTTACAGCTCTCTTAGCTCTCTTTGTGTTGTTTTGTTTGTCTGATTGGTTTTTTTGGGGGGTTGGCCCCTTGCTAAGATACCTGTGTGTAGTCTAACAGTGGCTTACAGTCCTGGCCTGATTAGATGTGGTAATTGTTTATTACGTAAAAGTGTAGTGGGGAAGCAAAGAGCCCAGCAAACGGGAAGTATCGCAGGTGTGAAGGATGGGAAGGAGAGGAGTGCTGGGGATGTGTCGGAGCCATCCTGCAGGGCGTGCGTGTGGTAAGGGCGTCCCAACGAGTGCCTGGTGCGAGCAGCTGGTGCTGGGCTCGTGCCCTCCTGGGGCAGAGCCAGTGCTGCTGGCAGCTCGGGAGCGCTGAGACTCCGCGGTCTGGTTGGGAGGTCTGGGTTTTGCTGGGGAGGAGGAAACCACAGGAGCTAATCTTTTCTGTTTCCACTCCATTGCCACAATCTACAGCACTAGAGGGAGGTGTGTACGGCAGGAAATAATGGAGGCTTTAGGACACGGGCCTTGTAGTACGGCTTGGTTTTGCTGTGCAATGTCTCTAGCAGCCTCCTAGGAGGAGCATCATGAGTAGGGGTGAAATGATCTTCACGGCCCATGGTGCACCCCCTTTTCCGGGTCAGAACTGATGCCGGTTGGGTGTTTCCTGTTTGTGCAGAGTTCATGGGGAAGAAAAAGATGCAAATAGTTCCTTTCACCAGCTGAAGCTGGAAGGCCGAGATGCTCAGCAGGAGCAGCTTTGCAGCAGCACTGAATGCCGATGGAAAACCTGAAATGGCTTCCAGCAAGCAAAGTGTTGGTTCGCCAGCATCAGCCTGTTTATTTTTACTGTCAAGGAGTAGGCATCTGTAACAGAACTAAGCTAGTTGTCCTTCTGACCATGGTAACTCTGCTTTCCATCCCTCTGGTCTGATGCTGTCAGAAGTGTTTGGGTGTGTTTTACTGTGAGAGCAGCAACAGGTATGTGAGGGGGAAAAATGTTGCTGATTAACTTGGGGGGTGAATAAACATGAACTAAAGAAAAAGAGGTTCTTCTGCTAAAAATATTACTGTCACTTAAAAATAAGTCACACGGCAGCTGCATTTGACACTGCAGACATGAATATTTTTCCTTCTGCTTATATTTCTGTGTCAATCAACAAAGAGTGACATCAAGTAGTATTAGTCAGCTGGAGAGTAGATGTACCTCCTGGGAAGGGATGTCGACATAGAGATAGATGTACATGCAGATCTCCAAATCACGAGTGAAAGATAAGGAGTAAGAAATGTGAGGATTTCTTAAAACAACAGATGTATCTCTGGAACAGTTTGATGGCATGACTGTATACCAGTACCAAACGAAACCAGATAATTCAGCTGCTAATAAAAACTGCCCTGAAAATTGTGAGATATATTGCTCCTGCCTCCAGCCAGCCCTTGGGCGTAATGCTTCATCTTTTCACTTACTTTAGCACTTTTCGTCTCTTTATCGCCTATTTACATATTGCTGTCTATAAGAACACATTTGGTAACTCTGGGCTGTGATTTACGAGCGTTGGAAATATTTTCTGTTCTAGTTTTCTTCATTTCAGCCGCAGCGTGGCAGCCCCCGAGCCCGTACTCAGCTCCGGGCACACCAAGTAGGGCTCAGACCGACCCGCTCCGGAGCTGTGGCGTTTTCAGAGCACTCTGTAGTGACCCAAGACCCCTGCCTGCTCCAGGAGGTTTGCTTTAGTTGTGTTTGGTGCTATGTCTTGGCCTCCCTGACCGGCACTGCCCGGCAGCGGCTCGGTGATGGCCTCAGCTCCTCTCTCACCTCCTGTAGCTCACAACCGGCGGCACTGAGCACTGCACCCACCTGTGGGGTAATTAAAAAATTAATTCTGAACAAAGCCACTGGGTATTTGAAAATACAGACTGGGACCTGCTGCTAGGCACTGAGATGTAGAGGTAGCCCTGCCTGCCCAGGGTGCCAGGGGAGATTTTGCCCCTTGACCTTCTTGTGAACGTGGTTTTAATGCTTGGAGAATGTGCTAAGGTGTTTGGTGTTGGGTATGGCTTGTACGTTTCGGATTGCTGTGGCTGGTTTAAGTAACACCATACTGAAAAACTATTCTTTTTATAGAGGTATGCACTCTCATGAGCTTTATGTAGAGTTTATGTAAAGAGTATAAATTCTAGGAAAAGGGAAATCAAATTGTATGAAAGACAAACTTGTTTTCTTATAAAGACTTAAGTATTTTGCACAAAGGACCTAGATATGTGCTTGTCTGATATAAATCTATTCCTTACAAGTAGGAAAACAGATGGCAAATAGGCAACAGACCACTTCCCCACATGAGCACTTAGGGAACAGTAGGTGATAACGTGCAAAAGCCTGGATGCTATTTAAAAAAAAGGCAACTTTGGTTTATCAGTGACTTTTCATTAAACTTAGCTTTGGTTCACCAGCTCAGGGTTGTGAACAAGAACATAATTTCATGGGTGCTTAATTCATATTAATGTGACTCATCTATTTCAAGTAACAAAAGTGCAAGCTTGGGTCTCTGAAGCTTTCTCAGACTTCCAAGCTCCAGTGTGACTCACTTTGAGTCAAATTTTGAGGCATTATTTCATGTTATGTCCAGCTAAAAATCTATTATTTACTACAGGAAAATCTTGGGCATCAGTCACTCAGGTGGGATTAGTAGCAATTACGTATGTAGCAATTAAAGTATGTGACTGGCTTAATTGGTGACTCCCTCAGAAGAGGACTGGAAAGGAGCATGTAGAGCCAAAGCTGGTTGAAAATACCACGTCTGGCAGGCTTGCAGTGCCTCTTCATAAGTTTGATGTGGATTCTGAAGTCTTTGTGATGTTAAACTCTGGGACATAGTGGTTTTGTTGTTGTTTAGTTTGGTTTTTATTTTCAACCATGTCTACTTAAAGACAAAACATGGAAATTTATCTTCAGCATTTGCTGCTAAGTCATCAGAGAAGCTAAAAGACAAAGAGGAACAAAATCTAAAGGTCCCTTTGTCAATAGCAGGGAAGAAAATTCCCGCTTCGGTCAAAGCTTTCCTCTCCCCTCCTGTCTCATCTTTCTGGAGCCGACCAGGGCAGGGAGAGGCCTACTCCTTGTCCTGCCCAGTTTTTAGGTAATATCTTATTTAGTTTTACTTTATTTTTGAAAGTTCAAATTGCACGTAAACTGTTCTGAGCTTCACGGGCATGGTCCTGCCCTTGAGGTAGTTGCTGGACAGCAGGAGGATGGCGGTGGTCACCGGGAGCTGTGCCCCTGCCTCCGCAGCTCGATGGCATCGGTGGGCCCGGCTGGGCTGGGGGTGTGCTGGAGGCAGGCTGGGCCTTGCCCGGCTTCCTTTGAGGTTCTGTTTCTCCGTAAAGAGAGCCTACATTAACAGAAAAGGGGGGAAAATGGCTTAGTTCATATGCTGAACTGAAACATCTCAAATGTGTTTTTCCTTTTCCTTTTTTCTCCCTTTAAGTTCCACCCAAACAGAACAAAAACTTATTGCTTGACATTCCTCTTGGAAGAAAATGTTTAAAAACAGGGCTATTAAACTCTTATTTTTAATTAAATGCAAGCGATTCTAACACATTTTAGTTTCATTTTTACATCATAATTGCAATTTTTATCTTAGTATTTTGACTAAAATGATTGAGAAATAAACCCAGCATAAAAATTCTTCCATCTGCGAAGTCCATCACTGTAACCCTGTGCTTCAGACACTGCCTGTTGCCTGCAGTCTTTGAGCTCTCCATGTAAATACAATTCACCAGATAGTCTACAGCAAAGTTTCTGCCTTTCTGCTTGTTTGTTTGTTCTTAAAAGGGGGTGTGTGTACAGGGGCGCAGCCGCAGCCCGCTGTGCCTCAAGGGAGGCTCTCCAGGAAAGCTGTCTCTGTTTAAACACAGCCAGCCAGGGCGCTGATCCCCACAAACCGCCGGGGCGCACCTTGCCCAGCCGCTGTGAGCCACCAGGACGTGCTGCCCGTTACGTGCCTGGAGAGCAGGCGGCGTGGGCAGCTGCTGCTCCTCCGGCACAGGGGCCGTGGCTTGGGGAGCCCGTGGGGAGCCGGGAACAGCAATTCTCCCTGGATTCGAGGCACAGATGCTTGTGAGCTCAGAGGCCCTGGATGAAACCTGTTTTCTTTATCCTTTGATATGTACGCATGCAAAGAAATTGTCAAGCAGTGTGGGTCAAACCAAAATTAGTTTTCTTGGTTTTGTTTTTTTCTCCTTAACACATGCTATGAAGAGAAGCAGGCAGGGAAGAGAAGGGTGAGACGAGGCAGAGACAAACTTTGATCAAAGGAAATGTCTCTTTAGCTCACACCAAGATCTTTTATTTCCACCTGGAGGATGTAACAAAAACAAAGCGGTGGCAGTCGGGAGGCAGACTATGCACAGAACCAAGGAGGAAGAAACAGAGGTGTCACAGCCCTCCCCTGGCCCTCTCCACCTGCACAACGGGGCGTTGCTGTAGGTAGCACATCTCTGCGGTGTCCCTGGGGGACCTCTACCCACCGGGGGGGTGCACAGGGAGCTCCCCAGGGGGCTGCAGCTCTTGCTGTTTTAAATTGTGGTTTTATGGCACTTCAGGTGAATATTGACTTTTCTTTTTTTAATTCACCTTGCAGTCTATCACATGCCACGAAAATTTCATTTCTGTTTTCTTACCAATTCAGCCATCTAATCCATTCTGAAACTCTCAGCTATGTACTTTTTTTTCCTCGTTTCACGCCAGTGCCTCTATCAGCCCCATGGCTGGTGTCTATGCGTGCTGTTAGACCCACAGACGTCGGTGCCAGGGGCAGTGGGAGACGCACTGTGGCTGTCGGCAGGTGCCGGGTCCCCCTCAGCGCTGGGGCTGCCACCGAGCAGCGCTGCGTGCACGGGCTCTGCTGCACCACGCTCCCAGGGAAGTCCTCTCGTCACCATCCGGCACCTCCAGGCTTTCTTGTTGCAAAAGCCCTCTTGTAAGCGTGAGGATGGTGGTGGTGTGGCTGCACGTGGCTTCTGGTGCTCGCTAGGTGGTGTGTGGGTGTGCATTGACGCCCCTCGGATGCTTCCTGCTGCTCCCTGGGTGTCTTCCAGCTTTTTGTTGTTGCTGCTCCACCCCACGGCTCCTGACCATGTGTGTGTGTGGTCACGGCCCTTCATTAGAGTGAATATCTGAAGCTCTCAGTGATAAACACCCACCCAACTGTAGCTGACCTTTAATGCTTTAATCGTTTGAGCATATTTATGGCTGCAGAGGGACATGAGAGCCGTGCAGCCGTCCCTTCTGCACCTCTGGGCTGCGGCTGGGTCCTGCTGTCTCAGCAGCCTGACGGTCAGAAGGTTTGTAACTGGGGCTGTCCTGGATCCAGCCAGGTCGGCAGGCTGTGGCCATGACTCGGTTGTACTAGCAGTGAAAGAAACACACAAAAAACCTTTTCACAGAATCACAGTGTAAATAGCATTGGTATTCTTGCTTTAATTAAAAAATTGAAGTGAAAGGCTACATAACTGAAGGATATACAAAGCTAAAATGCTGCTGACTTGTCACAGGCTGAACTCCCAAGCAGTTCTTGGTTTGGTGCCTCTGGAAGGAAGCTTTCAGCTTTCATTCTCCGTGGTAATGGGCCAACCGTCCATCAGCACAGTTGCGCTTACCATGGGTTTGCGCTCCAAGGGCCAGCGGCAGGGCTGGGCGGCGATCTCCCCGCGCTGAGCATCCGCTGCGAAAGCCAGCAGTGCCTCACAGCCTGCCAGCCACCACAGCCCTGCCTTCTCTCTTGCGCTCGGTATGGGGAATTATTACCAAATGGACTTTATGGTGGCACTGGCAAAATCTTTCCCGTCTTTGTTTTAAAATGAGGTTGAAAACAAACAAACAAGCGAGTCGGTGAGTCAGTTCTGTTACCTGGTCTGTCGGGGAGGGGGGGTACCTCGGGTAAGGACGACAAGCCCCAGGGCTGATGCCGCGGCACCGGGAGCACCCCAGCTCTTGCCCGGCATGGTGCGGTGCGGGGTGCCGGGTTAGGGGGTGCCGGGTTAGGGGGTGCCGGGTTAGGGGGTGCCGGGTTAGGGGGTGCCGGGTTAGGGGGTGCCGGGTTAGGGGGTGCCGCTCCTCTGCGGGCGGGCAGGCGGCGGGTGCGGGGCTCTGCCCGGCCGTGTTCCTGCGGGCTGCGGGGACCCGGCTGCCGTCGGCTCCGAGGCGGAGCGGCAGGACTCGGCTGCTAGTGCCATGATGCCGCCTCCCCTCAGACACGCCGCAGGCAGGGGTTGACAATTTTTCCTCCTCGCTCAGCTCGCTTCCCATGCGGGCTGCTCTCGGGTCTCCCCAGCGCCCCCGCAGCATCCCGCTGTCCGACGGCGGGCAGCCGGGCAGGGCTGGGCGCAGGGACCCCTGCAGGGACCCCGAATACCTGGCGGGGCGGCGGCACGGGGCGCAGCTCAGCTCCTCCCCGGGGCGCCTCGGCGAGCTCCGGGCCGCGGCTGCTGAGTCACGGCCCCGGCAGCCGGGCGGCGCCGGGCACCGAGCGCAGGTGAGGGGGGACCGGCGGCTGCCGGGGACGGGGGTCGGGGGCGGCTCCGGGAGGGTCGGGCCGGTCCCGGCAGCACCGGCGGGATGGGGCTGGGGGGGCTGGGGGTGCCGGGGGGGGGGGGGTGGGGGGGCCGGGGGTGCTGCCCAGATGCGCCCCGCAGGCCCGGGGAACCAGGGCCGGGCCCGGGGACCCTTCTTTCCCCCAGTGCCCAAGGTCTCTGCAGCTGCAGCCTGGTGCATTTCTAGCCCTTGGCACTCGTTTATGTGCTGGAGTTGCAGCAGCTTTATTTATTCTTGCTTTTACGTGGCGTTGCCGTGGTTCAGCCGCACAGCCGGGGGCTGTTTGCTTCCTGAAGCTTGTCCATCTTCCTTCCTGAGGCTTCGGAGCTGGGAGCGAAATGGAGGGAACAAGTGGGTGTGGGAAGCGGGGAGCTGGCCTTGTGGAAAGCTCGCCAGGTTTCCTTAGGACAGAGAAGCTGCAGGTGGTACCTGCAAGTAGGAGCATTCACTGGGCACCATTAAAATACAACACCTGACTTTAGAAAACAGCCCTGTTCTATTGAACTACTGCTAAAACGTAAACTGTTTAGATGGAAAAATAATCTCTGGCTATTATTTCAAATATAAGCATGGAAATTGAACTGGCAATTGAACTGGCAATTGCTTGTAAATTGCAGGTTTGCATTTTGCAAACAAAACCATTTCAAAAGCAAATAATGAACATAAGATGCCATGAATATATACGGACATTTCTATGGACTTTTTAATATTTTTTAAAAAGTTAACAAAAAGCTCAGCAATATCATCAGGGGCTGTGAATTTGATGCCGCACTGATCAGCCCAGCTGCGCAGAGGCCTTCCCCTCCTGTCCACCTTTTCTCCTTCCCCTCATCACCAAGCCCTGGGGCTCTCCCTCTCCCCTCCTCGCCCAGGCAGGGCTGGCCCCACACCTTGGCTCCCGTCTCACCAGGACGTCTGTACAACCAGCTTTTATGCAAAGCAAGAGGAAAGAAGGAATTATGTGATTTCAATATAGAAATGAAGAAGGGAAACCAGAAGGGCGGGGGAAATAATCTCATTAGATCGAAGGACCAAGAAGCTTGTTGTCTCTGCCCTAATGCCTGGCCTTGCCCTGCCTGATGCACTTTGTAAGTAAGGTCCAAAACTAAGCCAGGAGCACTTTGCTGCCATGCGGGGCTGCAGACCAGGCGGTCATTTCGTCCTGGGAATCACAGATGTTTCTGCAAATTCTTTGAGGACAGAATTTACTGCTAACATGAACTTCCTAGCCTTTTGGTTTTGCTTTTGTTTTTTAAGCAGCAGATCAATTTTAGCTACTTTTCCTCCAAAAGCAAAGGAAAAATGGAGTGCAGAGACTGGCTGATGCCCAGACAGTTGGGACTTTCCAAGACTGCAGCAGCTGCGGGCGGCGTCTTGGGAAGGGAGCGCGACCCTTGTAGCAGACAGGTCCCCAGGGGCTGCCAACGCCTGGGCACACGCTGGTTTTAGGGCAAGCACTCTTAAATGCCACGCTGAGTGTTGAGGCTTGTTTACATCTGACTTGGACTCCGAGATGATGTCGGTGCCGATTAACAGCTGGAAAGCCGCCCATCCTCCGTGGCCACAGCCAGGGCTCTGCTGCCTTGCCGTGACATGGGAAGATGAAACGTGGTGTGCGTCCTGCAGGGAGATCTAATTGGATGCCAGTTTAAAAACAAAAGTAGAGACACGTTAGTTCTGTAGTGCTCAGCTGAGCTGGGATTTAGGTGAGGCATTAACAAAATGAGAACAGTCTCCGTCCTTGTTGTGATGCCGTGGTTAGGTGTGGGGCTCAATGGCCCTATTTATAGCTGTTAGGGAGTGGGATGTGCACGGGGCTGCAGGCTGAGTGAGCTCGGCTCGGGGGGCCGGCTTACCCCTCCCAGCACCCCCAAGCTGCTCGGTGCGTGGCCAGGGCTCTGACAGGGGCTGGGGAAAGCAGGGCTAGGAGCCAAACGGTAATCCTGACTGAGACAGCGATGGGGATGTGAGTGGAGCCCCCTGAGCCTCGGCTTCCAGTTATTTTCTGGAGAGCTCTGGGTTATGTGGGAAGAATGCTTTAACGAAGTGAAACAGCGTGCAGATTGAGCTGTATGTCCGGGACTGTACCAATGGTGTCTCACTGTGAGCAGTGATGCTGGGCCTCACAAACCACATGTGGCTGAAAATTAAGTCAAACTGCAGTGATTTTTACCCTAAGCCTCTTAAAAACAACAACAAAAGAAAGCAAAACCCAACCACAACAACAACCACTGTGCACTACAAAGGCTGTATAATTTTAATGATTTTTCTTTTGTTCCTTTTAGTATCCATTCACAGAGCACATAAAAGCTGAAAGAGGGAGGGGGAGGCTCCCAGTGCTGTGCCCCAGAGGGCTGATGGAGGTGCTGTACGTGCAGCCCGAAATAGCTCTCCTCCATCTTCTGCTTTCCCGTTTTCAGCAGGTCGCCTTGGAGCGTTTGTGCAGCAGGAGGTTTCCTTACCAGGGGAGCAGAGGCTCTGTTGCCAGCCACATGCTAGCCCAGGGAATGCTCGATTTCTACATTTGTAAGGGATTTATGTATGTATATCCAAAGCAAGGGTTTCAGAGCAACTATTTAATATATATATATTTTTTCTCTTGGCAATACCTGGGAGGCATTTGCAGCAAAACCTGTTGCTCTGATGCTTTTGTTACTCGACCTGCTCCCATGCAGGCTGCGTAGCATCGCTGTACCTTTCCTAAGCGCTGTACCAGGTCCTGCTGGCGCTGGAAGCCACCAGCTCTGCCGCCATCACCCTGCGGCTGGTGGCTCACGCAGGGCAGGGCGAGGGCTCCGCTCGGAGCAGCAGCATTCGTCTCTCACAGTGGGTTTGGCTTGTGGTGGTTTGACGGCAGGAGCAGCAGAACGATGGAGGAGTGCTGGCAGTGTCTGCAGCGCGCTGTGCAAAAGGGAAGATTTGTCTGTCCGCTGTGAAAATCGTGTAACTACCTCCTGCCAATGCCCCTTAATAACGTCAGGTGGCTTCTTGTGTTTGCATTATTGTGAAAAAGTAAATGAAACATTCTTTTCACCTCCATGGTATCAGTCATTTATAGCTGCCTGTTTAATGCCTCTTCAGAAAACCACAGCTCTTGATTCTCGTTACCTGGCTGTACCTTTTACGTTTCTTTTAGATGAATATTCCTGTAATCACGAGTACCTACCACTTATCCTTCTGCAGCACTATAATGCTTTTCGTCTTGTTTCCTGCCTCCTGCTATTAAAATCTAATATCTTGTTTACCTAGCTGCATGCACAGCAGAAGTCCTCAATGATGACTTGATCTTTCCTTCTAAACTCTGTCTGCAGGATATGTCAAAATATATTTTTAAATATGGATTATCTTGTACTTTCCCACATTGAATTTCATGTTGCTTAGTTACTTGATTTTCTAGTCTGTGGTTATTGTTTTAGTTTTCTCTTCCCTTTTCTTGCTTTATATTCCTCTCTCTTCTTGATTGACCTAAACAATCCCCTATTATCAGCAGATTTTGATATCCCACCCTTTATTCTTTTTGCAGGTCTCCAGCAGAATGTCAGACACTGCCAGCCCTGGCTCTGGCCCTTGGAGACCTCAGCGGGGAATCTCCCCATCTCAGTGGTTGTTCCTCCTTTGTTCCTAGCCCCCACCCATGCCCAGAGTTTGTCCTCCAACCCACCCATGTCCTGTCCACCCATGCCCAGCTCCGTCCTCCACCACCAGCCCTGCGGCTGCGGTGGCAGCAGTGGGCAGGACAGAGCCCCGCGGTTCCTTGTGCCCGCAGGCAAAGTGCAGAGCCTCCGCTCCCGGCACAGGCTGCTCCCGCTGTGGGGAGCAAGGATCAGGCAGAGAGTCAGAAGGCAGATGGACACATCCTCTTAGCTACAGATCGGTGCAGCGCAAGCCATGCGGGAAGCGACTTTCTCTGAAGGAGTAAGTGCAGAAGGCTCTAAGGCTGGAAAATCCTGGATGTAAATGCTAGATTACCCAGATGCAACACTAAGCAAACCGCTAGGAGAGAGCTCTTCGCTAGCTGTGTCCTCTCTGTAAATGGAGATGTCTGGGACAGTGTTTCCCCAATTCTTTTATTAGATTTTTTTTTTTCACAAAGAAAAGCAAGGCTAGCACTATTTCCAGTCCGAACAAGTCCTTGGGAGAGAGAGGTCTGCCTGTGAGCAGCTTCTCCCAAGGTAAGTCACCCGCAGGCCTTGCTGCCAGAAGATGCCACTCGGGGCTGAGTGACTTAGTGCTTGGTGCTTTAAGGGCCAAAAGAGCAAGTGTGGTATCGCAGAAGATTTCCCCTGTAGTGTGTTGTTTTTGTCTCTTGGCACTGTGCGGGCTAAGGAAGGCTGAGGAACTTCTGCTGGATCCTCCGGATCTCTGCTCCTAGCAGGAGGGCGAGGCGAGGCTTTGCGTGGCCCTCAGCACGGCGGGGTGAAGGGACGCGGCCTGTGAGCTCAGGCAGTGCTGAGGGGAGTCCTGACAGCCTTTAAACAAGGATGGCTGGGGTTGTGGGTGTTTTACTGGAGTTGCTGTGAGTACAGGGGATAGGAGCCCCACACAATGACGTTGGGCACTTGGTGCCTCGGCTGCTGCCAGGCTCCGCTCTGTCACCTCTCAGCTCCTGTCCTCTGGAGGGCCAGGAGGCTGTAACAACTAGAAACATGAATTCTCTTTTTGGGGCTGTTTTATCTCTATTTTTATTCGCTTGGATTATACTGCATATCTGGAATATCAAGTGGACAGCTCGAGCAGCATCCAGAGTTACAGCACTGATGGCAAATTAACGGAGCTCCAAGACTACAAAGGGTGCTTGGGGCCTGATTCCACTTGTGGATAGACCACAAGGTTTTGGCTCATTAATGTTTTATTTTGAAGCCATACTTGGCTTAGCTGAGAGATGAAGTCTTTCTCATCATTTGTGGTGGCATCGGGTACTTTAAGCTGGCTGCTTTCACTGCTGGTTTCTAAATGCAAATCCTGAGAACCTGAGAACAGACACTTTTGTCTGAAGGGAGCTAGATAAAGCAGGTGCTTTTTGTTGAAATAACCCGATTAAGGGATGCATGGCAAATTTTACTCTGTATTTTAGAATGGCAGGACTTAGCTGTACAAGAACAACAAATGTTCCTGCTATACTCAGTTATATTAGCAGCCTATGCTGAAGTGTGCTGATTGACATCAACACATCCTGAGTTCTATGGACAGCTTCAGTTTCTAGCTGGGTTTATGTTTCATTTCATTTTTGCCTTTGCATATTTGTCCATGGATGTCTTTTGACGGCAGGTAGAACCACATGAGTTACCTGGTGCCATTAGAGGCTCAATCCTCTGCGTGCGTTTGTCCTTTTGGTCCAAGTAACAGGAGGCTGTGAAACATGGTATAATTTATATTGACTTTCTCATTGCACACACACACATACTTTTTTGGATGAACCACCTCCTGAGATGCTCATTCCAATAATTTTTACATTTGTTGCTGATTACATTTAGTGCAGCAATAGAAGGTTCAATCTACATGATCCCTGTTAGTAACTCTGTATCTTCAGCATGACAGTGTATGTGAACTGAATGTGATTTTCCATGGAAGTTAGCCTCTCTTCTGGCTGTTAGTCTTGGTTATAGAAATAAATGAGAGGTTACAGAGCTCCTGTGCTGAAAGTAAGGTTTCCCTAAAGGACTGGATTCTTGACTTCACTTCAGATGGGTCTGGTTCTGCCATGCTGAAAGGAAGTCTCAAACCCACTTACTGGTCTGTTGCACAAAACTGCAGAGAAATGGATATCTGCCTGCCAAGTAAATTGACTGGGAAGATTGATGCAGCATCTCAAATCAAATCAGCTTAAAAAAAAAAAAAAAAAAAAAGTAAAAATCAGATTATAGCTTAAATATTCTCAGCCATGTATATCTGGCTAATGCATAGCCACCTATGAGCAGAAATCTCCTTGACAAGGTCAGCAGCAGTGAAAAAACACTGCTTCTGCATATCCTTAGCATGAAGCACCTCCGGTGACGTGCCTCTGGCCCGGGAAGGTTTTGCTCCACGACGCACAGGGCATGTCCTGCTCCTTGTGGCCTTTCCTTCGTGCTCTGAGCATTTTCCTCCTAGTCACTGCTTTGCTTTTCTGTTCGGAAACATGAGCTCTGCTACTGCAAGCTTCATTAGTCTTTCTGTTCCAGTATCTGGGAGGGCATTTTGCCCTTAAGATTTTATTCAGCCATCTTCCAGGGCCTGGAAGATTCAGGTTTGTTTGTTTGTTTTGTTTAATCTTGTTGATGTCATTTATTTTAAATCTTATTCATGTTTTTAATTTAATTCAAAAGATTAAAATGCTTTTCTTATAGTTGGAAATACATACTTAGCCAGACAAAATAGGGGTATTCCTCCCTCTCCAGGTACTGAGTACTCCAGTACTTAGCATGGATTAGAGGATGTGTTGGCTCTTGCTTGAGCTGGCTTCATAACACATGTCAGTAGGGTTCTTTTCTACTGACCCAAGCACCTGGGGCTCAGCCATGATTTGCAGGAGCATGTCTGAGTTCCGACCCCAAGTTGATAGATTATTTGCCAAAAAGTGGTTGGTCCCAATGGGCCCTTTGCATACCAGAAGCATATAATAATTTAAAAAGCGGTGCTTTCTGTTAAAGCATTCAGCTAGCTCTGCTGTCCACATCCTCCTCTGCTAATTCCCCATTTTTTCACCCGCCCTTCCCCGAGCTGTGCCGGTGCACGGGCTGGTACTGCCATGGGAGATGCCGTGCCGCTGCGCTGGGACCAGGCAGAGCTTCTCAGGAAAAGAGCTGGGGCCTCCAGGGAGCTGGCTCTGCTGAACCATCGTGTTCCTGGCTCTGAGGGTGAACACCAGCTCCACATCCAAAGCCGCGCTGCCTCGCTAAACCCCAGAACCCATCTCACGCTGGCGGCACGCTGGGCTTGGCAGTCTTTGGACGGGGCTGTGCTTGCTGAGCTGATGCTGGTGAGAAGTGCCTTTCAGGCAGTGACTTCCCACCACATTAATGGCCAGATCGCTTTAGCGAACGGCAAGTTTCCTACTGACTTGAGTGGAACTTGGCTCAAGTGCCTAATTGACAGCCTGGTGAAATAAATGGAAAACGCATGATTTCAGAGGGCTGTGAGTGAGGCCACAAGGGGTTACAGCTGTTCCCGACCGCACTGTTTCTGCCTGGCATCTTCGCCCCTTGCATAAACACCGCCTTTCTAGATATGTAGTGGAGCTACTCTGTGGAGCTGTCCAACAATATATATCTACATAAATATTAAATCCTTTTCTAAAAGGGATTTTAGAATTCATATTCTCCTAAGAGGCAATTCTATGCTATTAAAATGTGCAGTATCAAGGAGTTATGTATTTTGACATTAGCTGTGAGAAGTCATTGATCACTTGCTGATTAATGGGTGAATCGTGAAACCTGTGAAAGCATATGAATTAATTAGTTATGCAGAAGTTTATTTTATACAGTGATCTGGTGTCCCCAAAGATACTAGTGGTAAATTCAGTAGCTATTATCATGTACTTAAAAAAAAAAAAAAAAAAAAGTTTATGTTATTTTCTGTTATTCACTTAGATCTGTCTCCATCTATTTTATATTTCAACACTTCTTAATTACAGTTCATTTTGCTTCATGTGTGAGATCTTCAGTGAAATCCAGGAAGCCAAGAAAAGCAGTTCACATTATCCAGTTGAAGCTTTTGGGGTTTCTATTACAAGTTTGCTGCGTCACACACAAACAAAATATATAGAATTGAGACCTCAATCTGGATATTATGTTTCCATCAGCTTCAGTGCTCATTTCACAGCAAGGTGTGGTAAGCTAAACACTGCAGTTCTTATCTCCTCAACATGATTTAGAAACAAGTAAAGGTTTGGTGCCTAGGAGTGTTTTCAGTGCGACTCGAGGTGTCCCTGTGGCTTTACAGGCAGTGAACGTGCCTGCTCTGGCTTCCACGGGGCAGTGGGAAGCAAGTTCTACAGGAAAGCAGTGGTGATGCGCTGCTGCTGAAGTCGGTGCTGCTCAGGCTCAGAACTGCTATTGTGAAAGTGCAAAGTCTGGCTTTTTAACTAAAACTGATAGTAGTTACACCCTTGTTTTGTCTCTTGTATCCGTGTATAACTTAGTCTTCTTTTGTGCGTCTCTCTCTTCCCTTGGAGAGGACACAATCTTACACTGCTCTCCCATCTCCCAGTGTGTTTTAAGTGATGGTGCAAACACACGGAGGAAACCCAACAACTAAAAAGCACTGCTCTCACTGAACCTTGCAGAGCTCTGGTGTATCAAACTGCTGGCTTCCTTCAGGAAGGAAAGTAAAACTGAGTTAATAACCCCAGAGCACATAAATAAAAACTGGTTCTGGAAAAGATTCCCTTCCCTATGCCATTATGTTATAATGTGATAGAAATCTGTGTACTTAAAATAACTCCAGCTAATTGGGTAACAAAAT
The DNA here is from genome assembly GCA_011074415.1 of Stictonetta naevosa. Taxonomy (NCBI): domain Eukaryota; kingdom Metazoa; phylum Chordata; class Aves; order Anseriformes; family Anatidae; genus Stictonetta; species Stictonetta naevosa. The sequence continues at coordinate 36,226,193 of CM021702.1, forward strand.
ATTAAAATGACTCTGTTGTGTTCATTATGATTTTGCCAGTCCAGTTCCTATACTGAATATTTGTTTAATGCTCCCCACTTCAAATATTTAGGAGCCCCACTGTGTGATACTGAGAACCAAATGTTAGGTCATGGTAACGTGCTCTTTGAACAGCTTTTCTTTTCTGTGCTCATTCGTCATCTCTAAATTGGACATCACTCTCTGTTTCACCTTCTCTAACAATGTTCTTGCCAGAAGCCAGAGGAGCAGCACGTTGCCTCTTCAGTTATTTTAATACAGACCTCCCTTTTACCAGAACTTACTAAAAGCTCTCTTGGTCTTTCCCAGGGACCATCTTCCCACCTGAGACCATGCCATCAGGCTCATACGTGATTCCATGAAATTTTGGACATCCAGCCCTCACCGGGACTGCCCACGTCAAACAGATGTTTGGGGGAGAGGAAGGGTGCTAGTCCCCAGCGCTGCTGTCTTCGGTGGGTACTCCAGCCTGTCCTTGCTAAAGCATTGTCAGAAGAAGTCTCCAGCAAGTCTGTTTGATCATGTTTTTGCTTTCTTTCTTAATCAGCTTATGGGCCAAGGGGCTTGCTCCGTGTTAATTAAGTGGGCAGAGGTGGGCTGAAATTAGGGAGCTGAATCTCAGCAACAGTCAAGACAAGGTAATTTAAACTAATAAGAAAACAGGTCGGAAGTAATCTGATCCTCAGAGAATAAACTTCAGGGAGGGGTGAATGAACAGCTTTGCATTAGGGCCTGATGGGCATTTAACAACTTGCGATTGATTTTCATTCAAGAGATTTACCTTTCCATTCAAATTCTTGTTTGTTGCTGTTAAATGTAAATTTGGGACACATCTAGTTACAGAAGGAACAAAATGTGACAAATAAAAATATATTTTGTTCACTTGGAAAGGCATGGTCAGGCTAAAGAAAGGCTCTACCTCCCATCAGTGTCCTTCCATTCTGTCCAGTTCCACAACGATGAGTTTGCTGAGGATGAATCACTCTGAAAATTAGTCTTATTTATGAAATCTAAAATGCAGTGTTTTTGTTGCCACAGTAGGGCCTGTTATTTACAAACTCTTTTATAAATTGAATAAATCCAAGAGCTGAAATTCTTTTATAACAGTGCTGCATTTAAATGCTGCCTTTTGCTCTCTCAGATCCAGCTGTGTTGTGTGTTCATGCAGAAGAGGGTTGGAGAGGTAGCATTAAATAGTTAGTTATTTAGGGATGTTAATAACATGCTTAAAAGGTTTCCATAAAGCGCTTTTGGATCATACGACGCCATCTGTGTTACAGTTGATTGTAGTTAATTATACAGGGATGAATTCCTTGGGAAAATGGAAGGCATTGCTCAGACAGTTTGTTTGTGATCGAGATAATGGAATGACACAACATTAATCTGACAGAATTAAGTCTGAAATGCACTCCTCGCTAATAATCCTAGACAAATCAGTGAAATTATTCTGTGTTGCTCCAGTTTAGCTGAGAATTTGGAAAGGTGTATTTTTGTAATATTATTGTAATAGCTCCAATGTATTTTTGTACCTAAAGTACTGCAGAATATCTAAGGAAGAAGGAAAATTATCTTCCTACATAATAGTTACTGTTTTAACTTATATAATTTCTTTACTTTCAGCAGTTTAGCCATAAGAGATGTGAAAGTAAGAAAGGTGTCCTGCTTAGGTAATGTTAAACTTGTGATGTTAAAATATCTGGTTCTACATATTCAGATTTAGTAACAATTATGTCTTCCAGTACTTAAATTTTATTACTCTCTGTATTTGTATTTACTAGAAACTATTTATTATCTATGTAGGCTATTCATAGATTGGGCAGCCACCTATGTCTTGCATTTAAAAAAAAAAAAAAAAATTATGAAAAATCAGTGGTTGGGGTTTACATATGTGTATGTGTGATGCAGCAGGTAAACAATGTATGTGTGGCTTACAGGGTTCAGGATTTTGCTTTGGATTCTGTAACCTTGGTCCACCCATCAATGAGTTAAAGTGAACAGTGGGTGAGGGATTAATCTTTGAGGAAAGATTCAGGTCAGTCAGGATTTGACATGTGTCCATTAAAGCTGTTGCTGGAATTGATCTAATCCTAAGCAAAACTTTGGCTAGACTTCCATCTGCAGAAACTCATTACTGTACGGTGCTGGGTTTTGCCTTTTTCTTTCTTTTTTTCTTTTTTAACCAGTTACTGTGTCATCAAATTTAAGTTTTAGGAGTTGTTCCATGCTGGTAAATATTGTGTTTGTTTTTCCCTATGGAAACTGAGGTTTACTCTAGAACAGCTAATTGTTGGTAAGTATGTGCACTCGGTAGGTGCACAAGGGTAGTCCACAAGGGACTTGCTGGCATACAGAAGCATGGTGCTAGCTCTTTTTAGAGTGGAAATCATCAAGAAAAGATGCTGTTTCCCAGTCAGCACCACACTTGGTTAGAAGTAGGGCCCTGAATGTAAGTCTTCCGCATCCTGAATTCATGCCCTGTGTGCCTGAGTTTTACTTCGATGTCTTCTGCCAGATTTCATGCACGTTTTGTTTTAAGCCTGAAAATTTCTAATCAGAAGTGTGGTTGAAACAAATATTGGAAGTTTAAGTTGAGATAACTGCGTTTGGTCTTCTTAAAAAAATTAAACTGAGATGAGTTTGACTATGTATTTATAAATACATATATATATAAAAAGATATATATAATATGTATATGTTCATAGTAGCACTAAATTAAGGTTGCATGGGATAATCGGGGATATGTGAACTCTGGAAAGCTCTTTAGAGTTTCTTATTGGTACAGGCCACTTCTGCTAAAAATGGAGATTCAAAGAAATGAGAATTTACATAGCATCCCTTTTAAAAATGGTCTACCATTCACTTCCTATGCTGATTTCACTACTGAAACTCAGCAAAGTGCGGTCCAACACCAGGATAAGATCTGAGTATCACATCAAAACGTACATCATTCCTCCTCCTTAATCCCTCCCTTCCCAAGTCTGGCGAGCCCGGGGTGACCCTGCCCTCCCTGCGGCACGATGCTGCCCTGCTGGGGTCGCGCCGTCCTCCTGGCACAGGGATAAGGTCAGCCCGGGCTGGCGGGACAGCAAACCACCCTAGGAGCTAGTGCCAGCTCACGTGGAGGTTGGTTCTGTCATAGATATGGCTGCTGGGGTTTGCCCATGCATGGGCTAGCAAGGCTTGAACCCTTTTCTGCTTGATGGCAGAGTTCACGTCCTGAAGGTTATCTTGCAACTGCTGTCATGGCAGCTTTGTCATGTCAAACTGCATTAACCATTTTTTTTGTCAATTTAGTATAATATTTGGTTTTCAATTTTAACTAATTTTACCTACTTATTAGTCATGAGAGAGTCGCACAGTAAACTAATATCTCTGAGGCATAAAAAACCAGCACAAAACCAGCACTTTAGCCCAGCATGAAACAACCTTTCAGCCTTTCAGTGGACAGCCAATTAATTTTCTTTTATTCAGATCTATAAACTGTTGAAATCTTAAGTGAAAAACTGAGACTACTCAGGAAGAGCTTCCCCATTTCAGGAAGTGGGAACTCAACCATATCAAACATATATGTCTATGGCTGAGTCGCATTTCGCATTTGCATATTGCATTTTCTTTCAATTTTGAGGTGTGCCAGAAACTGAAAAAGGATTGCATACAGCCTTTAGTAAGAATAGCTTTTCAAAAGAGAAAAAGAATAGCGTTTTCATAAGCTCATATCATATATTTGAAACGTCCAGTATTTGTAAGAACAGTGTTTTGTTTAAGCTGTTTTGTTTAAAATATTGGTACTCTGGTAGCAATCTATTCATTTAATTTAAGTATGGTGAAACTCTGGTTTCAGAAACTGTTAACTAGAAAATGTATTTTCCAATTAGCCTTGATGTCTGAACTGCAAGTCAGGAGGCAAAAAGAATGATGAGCCCCGCTAAAGACACCGTATGATGCATAATTGATGCTATTTTCAATATCAAACATACCAGGAATCATATCCATATATCTATTAATATATTCTCCCTGTATCAAAAATATGAAGACATTACTACTAAAATGTCTCTCAGATTCCCCTCTACAGAACTTGTTGAAAAATAAAATAAAATTCAAGGGCGACATGCCTCATGTATCAGAAATGTGTTTTTCTGCCCACTGGTGCCCAGGACTGTGCAGACAGTATCCCACTGAGCTGGGCTGTTTTCTCAGGTTTGGCACCTCAGCGTTAGCTTTTGGGGCTCACCACACATTAGCCAGCTGTCAGAGCGGGGTAACTGAGAAAGCCAGAACTGGCTGATTTGCATCCCTTCTCCAGCACGACAAACTCTGCTGAGTTCTGTGTAAGTACAATGATGTTGGCTTGGAAATATTTTTTATGGATATTTTTTCTCACAGCATTTGGGAGGAATATCCTTTTAAGACTGGCATTTGTCCACCAGTCCCCAGATGGCTCATGTGTGCACAGGCACGCACCAACAGACACCAGTGTTCAGCATTACAAGACCATGACTTTTTTTGAAATACAAATAACTACTTTCATACTTTACAACAATGATGCTTGTTTCATTGCAGACACAGAAGCTCATGGTAGCCCCTAGAAAGCTGCCTCACTCTGCCCAGTCTGATTTCCCATTATTATCCATCGGAAAAACAATTCAGCATACGCCAAAAGGACGAATGGTTCTAAACCATGTAAATCCCATTCTGATCTGTAGGACTGGAGGGGTCCTCTGTGTGTCTCACCAGTTCTTGAAAATAACTGGTGAAGGGTTGTGGCCAGGAGCCCCGAGCCGAGCCGATTCTGCAGTCATTTCTGTGGTTCTGTGGCAGCCGGTGACACACCTGCAGCCACAGGAGCTTCTCCCCAGTGGGAGAACAGAGCTGGGATCCACTTTTCCTCCATGGTTCGTGCCCATCCTTGGCTGCACTTTTATCCCCTGTCATGTCCCAGCTAGGAGAAGACGTGTCGCCCCAGGGCCGGGAGGCCGCAGCTCGCAGGGTCGTGCAGGGATGCCGGGCAGACAGGTCCTGCTGCCCCTGTGCCCGTGGGCAGTGCTGCCTCCTCACCCCAAATGAGAACCTAGTGCTGCCTTCTCACCCTAAATCAGAACCTAGTGCTGCCTGAGAGAGCATGGGGCTGGGCAGGGCCTGGGGCTGGGCAGAAAACAGAAGGCAAACGGCCCGATGGAGGGACTGAAACCTCCCGAGGAAATGTGGAGCCGTAGAGGACAATGCCTCCCGAACTGGTCTGCTCCCGGGGAGTAAATCACTGCTGTGTGGCAGAGTGAGTACGTGCTTCATGCTTGTATGTCTTTTGTTTATTCTTCCTGCGGCTCTCTTCAGCACAGAAAACCAGTGACAAATGAATGGTTTGGGTAACATGTTTATTGATGCTTTTGTTCTCTCTGACACAAAGTCTTTTGTAAATACTAATAACGATTATTATTTTTTTTTGCTGCTTTGCCTTCAAAATCAATGTTCTTGCAGGTGAGCAGCAACTCAGGTTATGTTTATTGGTTTTCCAGAGATAAACGAACCTTGTCAATAATAATATATATCATTCACACCGTCTTTTAATCTTTTTATGTTTAGAAGCTCAAGAGCCTGAATGCTTCTTGTCTTTAAAACTAATGTCTTTGAAACCAGTGGAGTTTCACAAGTATAGACTGTCTAAAATCTTTGTATCACTCACTAATCATTCATTAATTTGCATAGAATTAGGTAAAATTAAATAATTAAAGTGAGCATTTAGTAACGCTGGAACTCCCAGTCCTCAGCCCTAGGCTGATTTCCCTTCCCTCCTCTCCCCCTTCTCCCGAAGGACAAGGATTTGGGTTCGTAACTGAAGGGGTGGGTTGGTCCCTGCCTTGCGGGGAGGGGACCGTGAGCCCCCGTGCCCCAGCAGGGCACCCAGCAGGGCAAGGAGCACTTCCTCCTCTGTCTTTCTGTGGTATCTGCCTTTTCCATTTCAGGAGGGATGCGCAGGGCACCCACCAGCAGGGTCTGAGGTCCGATACATCCAGGAATAAAAGCAGTTGTAGCATCGCTGATGGGTACTGCCAGTCCTTGACCTGCTGATTTCTAACAGCACATGGAGATGCTACCACAACCACCTCCTCCGCATGCTCCTTCCATTTCGCTGTTTGTATGAGTACATCTGCCACTAATGCAGCCCATTTTGACTTTGTGACAGGGGAAATGTGCTCTTTGTCTTGTGTGTCTTCCTCTGAGAATCCTTCCCCACAAGTTTTTGAGCTTGGAAGCGTGGTGTGCAGGGCAGCTTTTCTATTGTTCTGCAGCTCTCACTGCCAGTAGTACGTTTTGCAGACAGATCATTACCAAGGCTGATCAAATTCCTATTATCTAGATCTCTTAATCCTTGGATGTTTTTCTTGGCTACATTCAAGTTTTATCATTATGTCCTTTTTCAGCTTTAAAGACTTAATTAAAATAGTCCTCAGCTAATTTCTGTGTGGTTCTTTTGGAATCAAGCTTATTACTTAAAGTACTGGCAAGGGAGCTGATTTTTCTCTAAGAAAATCTCATTAAAGGTTTAACTTTCTAGTCTGGAAGACGTTCCTGATGCTGGCCCCCTTGCCCACACTGAATTGATGGGAGTCTATAGGATCTGAGTTTGCTCTGTCTCTCTCCATTGTCACCTGGGATTTGACATGGGCATGTTTACCTGAGCCGCAGCAGAGCTGTCAGAGGAGAAATTCTCCTGGCCCTGCTTTCTGGGGAATGGGTTCCGGATGTTGGCAGCCTGTTCTGGCAAAGCTTGGCTGAAGGTGGGCACCTGGGGCCTCTGACAGGCCTCCAGCTTACCAGATCTGAGCTGCTTTTATGCTTTATCTTCAAGGGTTTTGTAGACGCACTCAAAGCAAATGTTGCAATACAAGCCGTTCTTCCTTGGAATATGCTATTTTATTTGTGTTTGTGTTTTTTTGTTTTGTTCTGTTTTTAGTAGAGAAAAATCATATTTAGGCAGATGCTTGGTACAAAATGTGTTGACTCATACAGGAAAACCTTGGTAATATTTTCAACAAAAATTAAAAGCTCAAACTCTGGAAGCAGGAGGACACATTAGCGCCACTAATCCTCTCTCAGGCAGAGTTCCCATCAAGTGAGCTGTGCTGAGAAGCCACTTGGTCCCGACCTCTGCAAGGGCAGTACCAGGAGGTTGGCTTCTCCGTGTGGTGCGCCCCAGAGGCTCTGAGCCTATGCCAGCACGTGCTAGTGAAATAGTTGGTCTGCGTGCAGGGTATCTGGCGGATTGCGCTGTTACTGCACTCTGTCTCCCAGAAAATCAGCTGCTGGGCTTGTGCTCCTCCCAGCATACCTCTCATTACTTTTTGCCTTTCAGCTTACTTTCCTGGTTCAGTTCCTTACTTGAGTTTTCTGTAAACAAAGAAAAATTCCTGTAGCTTTTTCCTGTTGAAAATAACCATTCTGATTTAAATTATTCTGACAAATCACTGTATCGTTATATTTATTATTTCTCTGACGTTCACATATTAGCAATCAAAATCTCGTATTGTGCTGCTTCTCATTTCCTCAGGTTGTGAAATAACCAGACTCCACCTACTACATCTATCATTACAACATATTGTTTAAGAAAATCATTGTAATATGCACAAATGCTTCATTCATCGCAGGAGACTTCAGTGCCTGTGGCTATAGACTGCCCCATTTTTTTTCTATAAGAAGCCTCTTTTGTAGGGTAATTGCTAATGCATTGCATCTTCTTGTACAAAGAAGCAGAAATTTTAAACACTAAGAACATCTTTGCATTCTCCTTAGAGATTTTTCAGACTATGTCTGTAAATTTTTATTTATTTTAATTTCTTTGAATGACCAAACACATTTTTTTTTTTAATAGAAACTTCAAGGCTACAAAGGCAGGCACCACAGAAAGAAACAACCACGTTTCTCCAAGTCTTGGCTCCCCATCTCTCAGCAGCTTTCCCCAGTTACTCCCAAAATTCAGCCACTTCTCCCATTAATTTCACTCCCATTATTTTTTTCACTGATAACTTAAAAATAAAAAATTGACAGTTGAGTCAGCTTTGCCCAGAGAAGCAGAGGCAACTGTTTCTTTTCCTGTGTGTTGCTGTTTATCCTTTAAATATGATCGAACTGGATTTTCACACCCATAGCCCATAATCTACAGACTGAAAAATACAATTACAAAGTAGCTTGTGCTGCTGTTTTTTTTTGTTTGTTTGTTTTCCCGCAGTGCTTTGCAAAGTATTTTTCTATAAGAAAAACTCCTGAAAGTATACAAAGTATGAAAGAAACATTGAGGGAACATCCGTATTTTAGGACAGCACTTACGTTCCTCTGCTCTAGTGCCAAACAAATCCTCTAGGACATGGCATTTTTGTGCAGAATTTCTTGTTATCCTTAGGTTTCTATTAAATTAAATCTGTTCATGCTATCAATAAGCAATGAGTTAAATACTGACCAGAGGAAGAACTGACAGCAGCCTGTATGACTTGTTCAGCACGTAGAGATCAAGTACAAAACGTTAATGGACTGTCAGACTGCATCATCAGCTGTGAGGAATGAGTCAAATGAAGCAAGGACAAACTGTGATAACGTCAGTCAAGTTCACCTCTGTGCACGCAACTCACAGAACATGGGAATTTCACTTGATTTGATTAATAGGCTAATTATTTATTTTTACATAGAACTCTCATAGAATTTTCTGAACCATAGGATGGATGCAGCAACAAAAATAGCATTAACATATATAAAAAAATCATGTTCCTCCCTACCTTCATCTGCCTTCATCTCAGACTACAAATTTTTTGGAATGAGTTTGTGTTGTCTTATGCCACCTACATCTGGCAGTTATACTATACTTTTATTGCGCTTATCAATTCCAGGACATTCATTCTTTGTTCTTGTCTCAGTTAAATAATTCTGGAAGGTAGTTTTAGGACTGTATTTATTGTTACAGCGGGTGTTTTGTTGACAAATCTGAAGTTATCATTGCAGAAGTTGTGTATGTTGTGTAGTTTATGAGTGTGTTGGGATTAGTGGGTTGACACAGAGTGCAAACGATATTAATAGATAAATTTTGTGAAGATGAATCCACTTTCTCCAGTTCTTCCCTGTTTAATAGAAGAATTGGATTCTCTCGGTTCTGTTTATTTAGATTTAGCACAAAACCTTTTAGTGTAAATAAAACTACTACATTGTTACCAGACTGAGGCAAACATATATAGATATAAGTTGTTGTTTTGATGATACACCACACATTCTGGCATGAACAGCTCCTGTTGCCTTTATATAACCTCTGATTGCTTCTGTATCTTCTTACTATTTTTATTACTTTTATTATTTTACTATGAATTTCTTAAAATTGTTTGGAGGAAAACAAACCTTTTGTTCTGTAAGACTTTTTTTTTTTTTGAAGAACATAAAATCTTTCTGCCTACACTGAAAGTGGTTTTCCCTGCTGTAGCTGTCTGCAAGCCATGAGGGTGCCAGGGGATGGAGCTAGGACCTCCCTCCAGAATGTCTGTAGCCTCTGTTCCGTGTGAATTCAAGTGCAGATGAAGAGATGAAAAATGTTTATAGTTGATGATTTAAATCTTATGCTCTGGACAGGTGTACGCCAAAATATTTTTCCATCTGAGCTCTTCCACTGCCCTTGCTTCAGGTCAGGGAGAACGACGTTAGCAGCCTGATGTGCACCTCATGATTCCCAGAGTATCCAGCTGTCTGCTGCTCCTCCTTGCAGGTGCGGTGATGGTTAGGGGAGTAAAAAATGTCTTTAAAACTCATGTTTTCAGTGTTTTGTTGGTTTGTTGGTTGGTTTTTTGTACCTTTAAAGCACTGCTCAGGTGGTAATGAGCAGGATGCTGTCTGACTTGACCTCTCTTAATGTTGTGCGGCAACGAAACGGTGAAGCAGCCTCCATCAGAAGTGTTTATTTACTACAAACCAGCTGATCTGTATGAAAGACAGTTGTGGGGAAGCAGTGTGGTGCTGGCTATCGGCATGTGTGAGTGCCCCAAACCGCTTCCGAGCAGAACACCTTGAAGTCCTGCAGAAGGTGCTGAAGCCCGGCCGCACTCTTGGTGATGGGTGTCACCCGGCCGCACTCTTGGCGGTGACACCCAGCCGTGCTCTCGGCGGTGACAGCAGCCTGTTCACGGCACTCCTCTGCTTCCCTCCCTGCAGGCGAGTGAGAAGATGTAGCGGGGCGCGGCGAGGAGGAGCAGCCGCAGCGCCGGGACGGCGGGGCCTGCGCCAGCACCCCGCCACGCCGCCTCACCATGTCGAGGAAGGGCGCCAGCAGCCGCGCCCGGGGAGAGAGGCCCGAGGCCTTGGCCGCCCTGCAGGCTGCCAATGAGGAGCTCAGGGCGAAGCTCACCGACATCCAGATCGAGCTCCAGCAGGAGAAGAGTAAGGTGTGTGTCTTCCTTTCCTCTCCTTTCCCTCCCCCAGTGATTAAAACGAAGGTAGCCTGCTCTGTCTTGCTCCCACCGCTCTTTGCCTGTTGCCCCACACATTGCCAGCTTGTACCTGACTTCGGACATAAATCCTTGGGGCGATGCACATGAGCAACAGGGACTAGCCTTCTGTGTAAAATGATGGAGCCCCTTCATGTCGTGTTTTAAATTGTTCCCCTTGTATTTCAAGCAAAACGCTCCCCATCTCTAAACCCAAGGGCACAGGGTCGCGGGTGCCGGGCAGCAGCAGTACGCACGCTTGTTCTTGTGATCGGGGAGGAAACAAAGTCCAAAAACCACGTAGCTACGTGCCAGCAGGAGACCTGGGAGAGCACACAGCTGCTCGAAACAGGTGGCATGGCCACGGCAGTGGGTTGAAGCTGTGCACCCTTTTTGTTTCTCCTGCTAGAAATTTTTCTAGTAAGTACTTACCTGTTTGCGAGGATGAGTCCATGAGGGCTTTGAATACAACTTTGTGGTGGGCAGAAGTTCCCTTTGCCAGTTCTTCTCCTTTGCACTGAGGCTAATTTTGTTTGGAGGTTGTGCTCAAAGTCCTTTGGACCGCCAGCAGCCCCGCCAGGCCTCTGGGCTGCCTCTTCCACAACCCTCAGCACCCTTCTCAGCAAGGGCAGGGCAATGTTATTTGTTCTTCAATAATCCCTAATTAGTTTCCACTGATAAACTTTTGTTTTTTCTTTTTGGTTGCTCTAGAGCCCTAACAGAGAAATGCATTATTATGCCAGGGACAGAATTACATCCTGTATTTTTCCATTAACTTGCATTATAATTTGGCACTGTAGACTATGATTCTAATTTTTAAGGAAGCCTCCAAAGGTGGTGTCTGTGCTTGTGTATGCATACTTATACACATACACACGCATATTTTAATAGAATATCTATTAATAATTTTACTGTGAATCAGAGTTTACAGCTTTAAGACTGAGGACCCTGTTTTCCTTCCCTCAGCCTTCCCCACTCCTTTTAGATACAAGGCTTCTCATCATAGCTTTTCTTTACTTCCTGGTTTTAAACTGAAATATCCTTTTACCCTTCTGTGGTCAGATACATTTTGTTATTTGTAATGCATAATTTATTGCTGCAAAAGCATCTGATAAAATGCAGTTGTTTGGGGCTTCCCAGTAGCTCTCACAGAGCTTTTTATTCCTTGCATATGCACGTGCATATAGCACAATTCGGACCTGTGTGTCTGAGCGTGCCAAAATAATGCCTTAGCTTCTGGTTTCTTGCATATGCTTAAGGGGATGTGGTGTGAGACCTGCAGCTACCAGCTGAAAAATAGACTCAGACTTCCTCTATAAGGTGCTGGCTATTTCCTGAATGTGTATTATCTTAAACATTATTCTGTTTATAGCACCTGTTACAGACACGTTAGTCTGCTTTCTGAGCATATACTTCATGTAGTGTTTGGATATTAATGGTTAGCTCACTTGGGTTTTGTGCTTCTTATGATACTTACATGTTCACTAATGGATCCAGGTCACTAAATTGGTCAAATTAAAGTCTATGAAATTTCAAATGGTTATTATTTGTTTATAAAAATAGGATGTGATGCTAAAAATCATTATTGGTGCCTAGATTCATCCTCAATATCAGTAATTTCTAAAGTGGCAATGGTATGATTTTGTTTCTCTTTTTCTAAATATACAAGTATTTCCACTTATGCTGATTTCTAGTAAAAAAGAGATCTCTTTTCTACAGGGCTGTCTGGATTCTTTTTCCTCTTCTCACAAATTACTTTTTCTTTAGAAGAATTATCCCAGTTCTCTGTAATGTCACAGTTTTTTTCTTTACGCCTGCAGTGTTTGGTTCTGTGGAGTGCTCTCAGATGGGAAACAGATTTAGGCATGTTCTTAGCAAGAAAATGTTCCTGTGTCATCGTAGGAAAAAAATAAATAAAAAAAAAAAACTTTACTAAAAATAATTGACCTGAACTTCTTTTCCCCAATAAACACTTCAGTAAGTAATTATAATGTTGTGAATATCCACTTCTTAATCTTAGCATTTAAATACATGCACAGGCTGCTCTGATAAACATCCTAGGGCAGAAATGATAGAGTGAATTGATGTGCACTCCCTGCCTCCGAACAAGCCTGCTCAAAGGAGACAGTCAGTTATGCAAACACTTTAAATGCTACTGCAAATACATGCTGGGAATATTTTCTAGTGCAATGCCTGCCGCTATGCCACATCCACTTCAATAAAAAGCTGAGGTGGATCATATTTTCCCCTGACACATGTGGCTCTCATTTGTACCCCAGGACAGCACCGATGACAGCCTGCCAACTTTGCCAGCTCTTCTGATGTGCATGCACAAATGTAACCTCACAGGTATATTCACTACTACATCGGGCAGGCCTTTCTCTCTAAGTTACAGTCATGCAACAACGAATTCTGACGTAGCAAAGTGATCTATGCCATTTTTAGATCATCTCATAATTTGTGGCAATAATTTTGTTGATAAAAACACTGCTCTTTTTTGATTTTCCATGTAGGTCAGCAAGTTGGAAAGAGAGAAAAACCAGGAAGTTAAGCAGATCAAAGAACACGAACAGCATAAAAGTACAGTGGTGGTAACAGAGCTCAAAGTCAAACTTCATGAAGAGAAAATGAAGGAGCTCCAAGCTGTTCGAGAAGCACTTCTGAGGCAGCATGAAGCTGAACTACTTAGAGTAATAAAAATTAAAGATAATGAAATCCAGAGACTACAGGCCCTTCTCAATGCTGTACGCGATGGGGCTCCTGACAAGGTGAAAACCGTTCTGCTTTCAGAGGCAAAGGAGGAGGCCAAGAAGGGGTTTGAAGTTGAGAAAATAAAAATGCAGCAAGAAATTTCAGAACTTAAGGGGGCTAAGAAACAAGTGGAGGAGGCTTTAACTATGGTCATCCAAGCTGACAAAATTAAAGCAGCAGAGATAAGGAGTGTGTATCACCTGCATCAAGAGGAAATCAGCAGAATTAAGAGGGAGTGTGAGAGAGAAATTCGCAGACTGGTATGTGTTGCTATCTATATCTGTGTTTTCAAAAACACTAATGTTATTGATAGCAGAAAAATGAACATTAATGCTGGACTGCATTAAGTGCATGAGGATAGGCAACCAAATTTTTGCAGCTTGCTTCAAATGAGTTTGCATATGTGCTAATAGTGATGTCAAAATGTCTTTAAAAAAAAAAAAAAACTGCTAGGATGTTTGGTATGGAACTTTTTATGTCTGTCAGTGCCTATTAATATTGCTCATCTTTCAGATATGAAGAACAGGCCTTTAGTTACCAGCTGCATTAGGGTAATTCTACAAAATACATACGTTTCTTGGTCTACAACAGCGCCTATTAGCCCCCTTCCCCACCATTTCCCCACCATTTGTTCATCACCGATTCACTTTCATCCCTCCCTTTCCTTGCCTTTGCTAATTCCTGTAAACATCCCATAATAAGCTTTATGCAATTCCAAAATGCTGTTTCCTCTGCATCCTATAGTCTAGAGTCCTATAACCTGGCGGCGATGACCCCCATCACCCTGCAAGTTGTTCAGGGAGTTTCTTTCTCTCTGTGTCCCCACTCGGTGGCTTTCCCCCAGGACAAGTGAGGCGATGATGCTCCTCCTGTGGTGGTTACTGGGGTTCCTTCCCTTCATTGCTCATCTGATCCTTGCTGGGTCTTCATCTATGCTGATCACCTAGTCAAACCATTTGAGTCTCAGGTACAACAGTTTGAATCTCAAAGCGTACACACCTGTGGCTTCATAGTATACCTCCAATGGGCTTCGAAACTAGTTGGGGATGTTAAAATGGATCAAGTTCCTTGAAAAACAGGAGAACTCCCTGCAGGAAGGAAGAGTCTTTGCATGAAAACCTGGCACACCACCACCACTTTCTGGATTTTAGAACAATTTCTCCCTCACTGGCAGCTTGGATGCTTGCCTTGCAATTCACTCAGTCTTTTGAGTGCAGCGCAGCTGACTTACAGGGCTGTCTCTCTTAACTGTTGCTGTCACTCCTAAGTACGGGGGAACAAATGTAATACCCATACTCTGGTGAGGTGCATTTTGGGTCTTGTTTCAGTATTTATTTGATGCTATCATCTTTTTGGGTTTGCCATGCTTTTTTAGGGTATGCAGTGACTCAGGATAAACTCATTAATGTTCCTTCAAAGTCATTCTCATTTGACTATTGTACAAATCCTAAAAAAGCCAAACCAAACCAAACCGAACCAAATGAAACCAACCAACCACGACCGACTACAAAAAAAAACCCTGTCCTCAAGTGAAAGTATGGCACTGTAGCCACGCTTCAGTGAACATCCTGCAAAACCTCCCCACCACAGGGCTGGTGCAGCACCAGCTGTGTCCGGGCAGACCAAAGGACACAGACAGACCGTGTGCTGCTCCCCTAGTCAATGCAGCGCTGCATACCCTTTATTTAGCCCCTTGGACTCTCAGACTTCAGGTTGTTATTTTTTGCCCACATAGAGTATTTTATTTTTATGAATAGGATATTAAAATAATTTATAACCAACTGATCTATTGATACTGGAGAAATATCCTGCAGTGTAAGTACTTTCTTCTCTAAACATACACTACTAGATACATTGATTTAATACATCAGAATGAAAGTGTGGCTAATGTACATCCTAAATAAACTTAAAACATTACATGAAAATCCATTCTAATGGCCTCTAATGTAGAAGCCATAAAATAAATATGTTCTTAGTTATAAAGAATAGAGTGGTTTGAAGTTATGTTTTCTAAATTGCCTCTGAAAATCAAAGTTTTTTTTATTCTTGCTTGAAAGAATGAAATTATCTAACTGTACTAATTAAATTACACAATGCCGTCATTTTACCAAGCCCTGAGTGCTTCCTGAATGACTTTAAGTACTCTCGGTTCCATTGACTTGACCATAATTGATTTCAATGGGAGCTGTTGGCTCCTGGCACCTTGCGGGGAGGGCCCTGATGTTTCAAGGGGAAAGGCTGGTGTCACGTCCTATGATAAAAGCTCTCTTCTCTATGAAAATGAGGCAATTAACGAAGCAATTAAGCTAATACCGAAACCAGTGCATTTTTCCTCTTTTAAGATAGAGGCCATCAGCAAAGCCTGAGTCTGGTCGGGGCTGCCACGATATACAGGGAAATGCAGAAGAGCCCGGTGTGAGCCGCTCTGTCCGTGCAGCAGAGCAGTGCAGCAGATCCCAGCCCGGTGCCCCCGAGTTAGCCAGGCACCCCGGGTCCAGCGCTGTGCCTGCTCAGCCCGCAGCGCTCCCCAGGGCGTCCCGCAGGCTTTGCTCTGTGCGTAGCAGGTGCGGGGCATGAGGCTGTGGACTTAGCAGTTGACACCACATCTGCCACCAGTATTTACCAACAATATTTGTGTTGTAACTTTAATCACGTTCATTAAACCGTTCCTCACCTGCTACGGTTCTGTGCAGATGGAGAGCCGTGCCCCGGTGTGTGCAGCCCAGCTCAGCCCCGCCGAGGAGCCAGGTGGATTTCTGCCCGCTTGTATCCGGCCCAGTGCTTGTGCATATTGCATTGCCTCTGGCGCACGACTGGGGATGGCACGCTCATGTAGAGGCTGTGGCAGACATCCAGTTCTGAATTGTTAATAGTTTCACGTTAGGACTGTAAAAGCTCCTTGATTCATGTACAATGCATTACTTAGTCATTTAACAAAGAGGGGAAGTGACCTTCGAGCAAATTGCTGCTTCACTTCTTGAAAAATACTGCTTTTTGTTTCATCAAAATGGAGAAAGCTAAATTATGCTCATTCATGTTT
Organism: Stictonetta naevosa; assembly: GCA_011074415.1. NCBI lineage: Eukaryota > Metazoa > Chordata > Aves > Anseriformes > Anatidae > Stictonetta > Stictonetta naevosa. The sequence goes on from CM021702.1 coordinate 36,242,453, forward strand.
AGGTCTGCAATGATATTAACCCTTTAACATACAATAATCTTCTGAAGTTATTTGTGTCCGATAGGTACCATTTTTCATTTTCAATTTTTTTCATTTTCATATTTACTTTCAAAGTACATCTGACTTAGCTGCAGAATGGAAAATACTTCCATACGTAGTCAGACAAAGTGTATTTTGAAAAGGTAAGCTTATATTATTCAATTATCTTCCTTTTAAATTAAAACTTTATTTTTTTTCTGTTGTACAGACAAATACATTTGTTAGTGTCTCACTTCAGAAAAATGTGGAAAAATGTTAGATGACCTTTAAATAATGTTTTAGGAAGATACAGTATATAGCAAAAAGGAAATGCACAACCATGCAAATTTACTTCTGGCAAAATGGAGCTTATTTTTGTTCTTCAACATCTTCTTAACTTCGGTCTGAATTGTTTTCCCATCTTTTGTGGGATTTTTGCCAAGGGAATGCAGGATATATATGCTCAGGCTTTCAAAATACCTGGTTTTACTATGAACTTTTCCATTTTGATGACTTAGTCAGTCTTCAAAGCTACAGCAGAGCAAAACTACAACGGTGAATTAAGTTAAATTATCGAATCAAACCAAGCCCAGCGCTAGTGAATGACCCAAAGCTAGTGAGCTCTGTCCTTGCTGTGTTCCTAAGGGGAATCCTTGCGTTCTTGCCCTCTTCCAGAAGAGGCTGGTCTCGGGGAAGGCAGGGCTACGCTGCAGCCAGCCAAACCCGCTGTGCCTGCGTGTGTGCTGTTCTCCAGCTCCAGCAGGAAAACTAAACCCAAAGTACTCTTGTGGTCAAAATGATGCTTTCAAATTCGATTTTAAGCTGGGTCCTCCCTTCTACTTACGGTCTCATGCCATGACATGCCACTCTGACACATGCACCAACTAGGCTGTTAATTAGAGATACAGTAATTGCAGGGGGCAATTTTGGTAGTTTTGTACCACCAGCACCAGGAGGTCTGCAGACTGTAACGGCTACCAATGTGTAATATTTTTCTGGAAACAGTTCCCACTCAGTATTTACCAAACAAACATTCTAGCTTTTTCTTCTAGATATTTTTCAGGTGACAGGGATGACTATTACTCATTGATGCTGACAGCTTTAGACAATCCCATACAGCAAAGCTGGGCAACTATCGGTCCTGTGAATGTTGCAGGAGAGGAAACGATGTGTTCTGCAAAAGCATGTGTTCAAATTGTTCTGCCCTTGTGTTTTCTATTTGCACATACAGCTTGTGCTGTTTGTGTCTGTGAAGTCTGGGTGTGAATATCTACAGAGAAGTACAACTAACCCAGTTAAGCTATTCCTGGCTCAAAAGCTTAAGAAACGTTAATGTAAAAGATGAAAGTCACATTGCAGATGGTAACGAGTAGGTATGGCAACAACCTCCTTTCTAAAGAATTTCTAATTTTAGTAAACTTTTTTCAAATTTTAATTTGTGTGCTTCAAAACAGCCTAAAATGCTGCATGAATGTATTTAATTACATTTGTATGGTCTACCTCTAATAACAACCTGCTCCGTATCAGTGTACTCAGTCCAGGGAACACAGCCCTTCAGTCATGAGAAGGGAGACTAAAACAAAAACCAGGAAGATTGAAAAAATGAGATTTGTTACAGACTGGAAAGCATTTATTTTCAATTGAAGATAAAATTTAGTCGATAACGACTACTAAAAGGTTTAATAACCTAATATAAAGCCATTGTACATTGAGACCTCTGTGGCTTCTTTATGGTGAGCCAGCACCAGGGACACAGAGGAGAACAATCTTTCTGTACCGTTCTGAGCCGGCATGTCTGCAGGCACTTCCCCGAGACTGCTCTGCTAGGCAGTGGAAAATTAGTGAAGATGTGACAGTTAAAGGACTGTTTCTCAAGAAAAGTGTGTGACTTTTTAAATATTAATTTTGTTGGTGATTGGCAGTCTTTTTCTTCTCCTTTTTGTTCCCTTATATGGAAAAAAATCACTATATTTGGTATTACAAAGGCATCTCAACAGTCATCCTATACTGAAAGCTAGACACATTATTCAAAGGGATTAACTCTTCCTTGTAAATCATTTGTAGTTAGAACCTCATTTACACCAGTGAATTTCTTATTCCAACTTAGCCCAGACTACTGAAAGGTGGTGTTGTATATTAAAAATAATGCAACATTGTTGTGGGAAACTATTTGTCTGTAATTTAACTTGGCTCACCAGTTGGAAGGATTTAGGGAATCAGTGTTCAGCTGAAACCTCTAAGCGGGTTAGTGGGTGAACATGGGTGAGGTTTTCAACAGCACATGATGGAATAATTTTAGCAGATGCTCTGTTAGCACCTAGCTACCAGTTAAATATATGTGATGTACCATACATGTACAAATTTCTCCTGTGGGTGACAGGAGTAATTTCTCCTTGTACCTTTATGCACAGTTATTTCTCCCGTTCAATGTACCGTGTTCTTCAAATACGGTATTACACTTAATTCTGTTATATTTTTGTTATAAATTGTTTTAAAATAATTGTTATTATTCATTGAACAGATTTGCTCTGCTTAGTGATTTTTTAATATATTTTAATATAAATCCAGAAATATCTAACAATTTAAGTAGCTTCACATATAACACTATCAATTTTGTGTACAGCTGCTCACACCTAACACTAACAAGGAAGCCAGTCTTCAGAAATAAAAGCCTTTAGTCACCTAGTGAAGGAAGTTTTTTTTTATTATTTATACCCTGAGTGGGAGCAGCAAATTCTGATTTCACCTGCACCACTTAACCTTTCTGCACTGCACAGTGCAACACTGGCTCTTCCAGCACTGTTCTAGAGATTTCAGGGGAATTATGGTGATTTGCAGAATGCTGGATCCAGCTCCAGCTCATCCTACTAATTGTGATCAGGAGCAGCTGGGGGCATTGCTGCTGCAGTGCTTGGGTCACAGACGCCGTTCCCACGCATGCCTGCCTGGGGGAGCAGGCAGGAGCCACTGCGGTGGTAGGGCTGCAGCTGGAAATGTCACCACTTCCCAGGCAGCAAGGGACTGTACGTGTACTGCAGCACGGTATTGCCAGGAAATGGGCATGCTGCATTTCCTGGGCATGTTATAAACATGCTGTTTGGTTCGGTATAGCTGGAATTCAGGCAGTCTGCAAAGAGAATCCTTCTTTGGCCAGTGTTGTAGCCGAACCATGTGGCTGAATAGGGTTTTCGGTGATGGATATTGCGTGTGCCCTTGTTTAACTGCACACAGATGACATATACTGTCTTATATACTTATATATACTTACATAATTAATATACTGAAAATGGATCACTGAAGTGAAAAAGAACAGTTTTCCCATGGTCTGATACCCTGAGCCTGCTCACCCTGTCATGTCACCTAGCTCTGGCCAGGAGCCTGGGAGGGAGTGGCAGGGTGTGGGACCGCTGCTTCTGGTGGTGCTTTGCTCGTGTATCATGGCTTAGCTGCAGTGAGAAACTCTCCGCTAGATGAGTTGCTGCTCATCGCAATGCCTCTAGCAGCAACGTTAGCATGAAACGCTCTTGGCTTTCACCTCCTCCCTTAGCTACAAGATGTGTGCAGTGGTCTGTGTCCCTGCTCCGCTGACAATCAAACGGGCTGGGGCATTCCCTGCACCCACAGCATAGGTGGGAAAACGGCACATGTGGCTCTAAGGAGAATTTTACTTTTCTAGAAATATATTAAGTGCTTTTCAGTGTGCAGCTTATTATTGCAATATGCGTTGTCATGACACAAGATGTTAAAATCATGAGAGGGAGAGGTAGTACACTTTGCACTTTTTTTTTTGTTTGTGCTGAAGTAAGGAAAATTTTCCTTGGTTACAAGGAATGTGAAAGCTCATTGTGCTCCTGCATTGTGTGTGCTGTTGTCCCACCGCTGGCAATGACAGGACTCAATGCTGATTTGGGGCTGCAGCACTGTATGACAGCCTGACTCAGATGTGCAGGAATATTAACGGAGTTTCAGCACCTCAGGTTACATATGCTGACTAGTCAGCAGCACCAGTCTGCAGCTATGCCGCTGCTCTCTCCCAGTCTACTTGTAAAATGCAAATCCTAGTGGTTTATATAAAGGTGCGGTATCAGAGCACCGCATCTGGCAGGCTGGCTGACTTCATACAGCTGGCTGCTGCTGACGAGTGACACACATCGCAAGGGCAAAGAGGCAATTGCATTTATTTCTGTGGGAGTGTCAGGGAAAACATTCGGGGACATGCAGAGGGAGGGTGAAAACAGACACCCGTCCCTCGTGGCCGGCCTCCCCACGTGCCTTCTGCCAGCCCAGCCCGGCCGTGGGCACCCAGCTCCCTGCCCTGGGCCTTCAGGGAGGTGAGGACGGGCAGGTCCCGTGTGCCAACTGCTGGCTCTGCAGGATGCCTGTGGGGAAATGTCTGCTGTGTAGCAGCTCCGGCTGGAAAGGGTTTTTCTCGTTTGCATTTAAAACCCCTCTCTCCCAGTGGCTGGCTTTTTTCCACCACGCTCCAGTAGCTTCAAAGGCAGATTCCTGCGGAGTGCAGCCACGCTCCTGGTGGCGTCTGCGGGATTTGCAAAGGCCCAGGAACATCACAAGGAGAAATTTGCCTGCCAGGGAAACCTACGCATGGATTTTACAATCATCATGGAAACAACACATTTTAAAAGAGCCATAAGGCTTAAAAACAGCAAAACGCAACACTCTGCTGGGAATTGCACTAGAAAGCACAAGGAGGGAATAACAAATTTAAGTTTGCATGGGATTAGATTTGCATAACGGATATCCGCTGTGCTTGCAGGCTGGATATTAATTAGCACTCCGGCATAAATATTCATTCCAAGTCAAGGCGGCCTGCTAAAACTGAGGTGGGAATATCCATGGCACGGAGCAAGGCATCTTTCCAGGTGATTGGGTGCTGTGCTCACATGCGTGCTGCCACTGTCTGGTGAGCGCTCCTGCTGTCTGAGCCGCCAGACAAAAGGTGGGGAAGGAGGAGGCACGGCCGGGACCACCGCTGCTCCCGGGGCGCGATGAAGCGGGCGGGTGCGACAGCCTGGGGGGGGCATGCACCGGGAGGCTGGCACCTCTCCCCGTGAGTTCAGTCCTTTCGTCTTAACGTTTTCTTAATGTTAGCAATGATGTGAAGAAATGTGCTAAGTAATGTTTTCTGGTGGAATGCTTCTTTCGATTAGTGCTATTTCTATAACATTCCTATAATAGTATTTAATAGTGAGATGGCCAATTGTTATACATATTTCATGGTTATGAATTTAATCATACGAAGAGAATGTGAATACTGATGTTTCCTTAGTTGTTCGCCAAGACTGTTTAGTTTTTCTTTCTGGAAGATAAGCCACCAGTGAAATACCTTGTTACAAAATCTTTTACATTTTCTGCAATTTCTTTGTTCTTCTTAATTTAAAGTGTTGCCTATGTTGTACCATGTCTTTGCTTTCATATCAGTAGGAGCTAACTAACCAATATTCTCCCTATTAAAAAAAAAATAATAATAATTTTACAAAGTGTTACCTTTGTGTTTATAGATCCATTTAGATTTCTACTTGATTAGATATTTAGTAGAAGGACCACAGCAGATGTCTCTTTGTTTGATTCAAAGTTAGTAGACCATTGGCTTAACGGAAATTATTGAAAGCACCTTTAATAAAATGGCACCCAAAATACTTTTGATTTGCTGCATTTTGTGAAGAGAATCTACAATTTTCATAATTGTGAATTAAGATTCCATGTAGTGCTTATGTATTGTGCAACCCTGTCTTTTGGGAAAACAAGGGTCAAGGAGCTGGCTTTTCACCTCGGACAAAGCAAGACGGGGCTCTGGTTTGTAGCTTGCTATTTCTCCAGCCCTCTCTCCCCCCCGAGCAGCTGAGGAAGGCAGGGCTGTCTGTGCAGCACGAAGCCTCGGGAAGCACCGCAGCTCTTGCGTGAGACCTGAGCTGCAGGCGTGGCGTGCTCCCACCGTGCATGGTCGGGCACAGGCAGCCGGTGGCAGTGCACCGCCCGCAGCCCCTCCGGATCCTGCACGGGGGTCCCACGCCAAGCGACGGGGGGACGCTGCTCCCCAGCCTGGCATGTCCTCCCCTGCCTCATTTGTCTCACAGCTGTGAGCAGGAGCCTACCCCGCCACCCTAAAACCACCTCACGGAGTAATTTCCTTATGCCTTGGCTGGATGAGCATCAACAGACACCACTTGCTTTTTCCCTGGGCGGGCATATTTGCAGTGTTTAAGAAAAAGTCCTCTGAGTGATCTGTTAATATGCTGTGCCATTTTTTGCAGGTTTACAGACAAAGCTGTCAAAAAGAGATGAATGTATCAAATGCAGTTCTCGCAAGGCAAAATGTTTTATTTTGAGCAGGCTACATTTTAAAAGCTGTCCACTGAAATTAAATGGGTAAAGTCTCAAAACCTGCCCAAAATCTAATGTGTATGGTATGCATATATGGTGTCTGAAAAGCATCAATGAATGTCTTAGATGTGTATGATCTCTTTCTCCCATAGAATCATTCTCTGTAAGCACATTTGGCAACCCAGCGGTGTGTCAGGGTAATTAATACTTTATATTCATGTATAATGTATAGGAATGCAATCCAGCTGGAAAGAGCCTGAGACTGTGTTGCAGTACTGTGCTTCATTGCAGACAAACATTTCAGGCTGTGCTCAATAATTTTTCTGTATTAGACAGGGCACAGGCCACCCTTGTTTGAACTCCGAAAGACTTCAGGGTCTGATCCTGGTGCACGCAGATAGCCCGTGCACCCACCCTGCAGTGCAAGGCCTCTGTGGTGCAGGTAGCTCGCAGCACACAGATGGATTTGGCTCAGCTCCATGTAAAGGAAGGCTCCAACGTTCACACCAGCATTCAGAAAAAATCCAAATGCTCTGTCCCTCAGAAGGTATTCCTGGAGCGTCTGCAAACTCAGTGCACCTGCTCCAACAGCAGTGAGCAGAGTTCTCTGAACTCAGCTACCACCGTAGAGACAAACAGAACAGAAGAGACTTACAGATAGCTGGACATTTGCTGTTTAAGCATTTAATGATTTTGCATAATGCTTATTAGGCAAAATCAAAACCTTTCATGGAAAGGAGACAATTAAGCAAATTACTCAGATGGGAGACTTTTGGAAAGAAAATCAAAAAATTTCACATCCTTTCTATATTTTGAGAATTAAAAATATGTTCAGGTTTTAACTTTCTTTTAAAATTACTTATTAAACCTAATTTTCAATCAAAATGTAGCAAAATTGTTAAAATTTTTGACTAGGGTAATCCATATTGGGATATGAATTGTTTATTTTTTTATTATTTTGCATTTCATTTGAGTTAAGAACGAAGGTGTTTTGAAATGGAACTGAGAATGTGGGTTATCTCCTAATCATTTTAATGAAGAACTGCTAAAAAGGGATGTTTTAATCTGATGGCCTTCAAAAGTGGTTGGGCACATCTTCGTAAGAATAATATTCCTGAGTTAGTTAAGCAATTCAATGTGTATGTTCACTTTCAAATATTCATTGCTGTTATATTTTCAAGAGGATGTTTTGTTTTTTACATGTTGAGGGGTGTTGGCTCTGTGAAACTGTACTGTGGTGTGTTTGGGGTCAGTAGGATGCTATGTTGTTGTCAAGATGCTGCACGTGTGTGTGATTGTGTTCTGTTCTCCTTATAGATGGAGGAGATTAAATTTAAAGACAGAGCAGTCTACGTGCTGGAAAGAGAGTTAGGGGTTCAAGCCGGGCATGCTCAGAGACTGCAGCTCCAAAAGGAGGCTTTAGATGAACAACTTTCCCAGATCAAAGAGTCTGATCGGCATCTGAGCAGCCCCAAGCGGGAACTTCCTTATGCAAGTGGTGCAGGAGACGCTTCAGATCATTCAGGAAGCCCCGTAAGCACTTTCACGTGGTTTCACCTAAACAAACGAACAAACAGAATGACAAAATGACACCAAAGGACAGAATCTTGATGAGTGCACCTTTGAGCAACAGCTTTCCCATAGTAATTCAGGGGAAATGGAGAGGCATTTAATTTCTCGCACTTGTTCATTAGCCAAATCTTTAAGATGTAAAATTGAACCAAATCATGGGAGAGCTTTTGCTTTTTTGTTGTTTTGTTTTCTGGTTTCCTTTGTTTGTTTTCCTTACCAGGGTGAAAATTTTCTTTTCTTTTTACTCTTTCCTTTTCTTACTGTATCATACTTCTACCACCTGCCTTAGTTTGACACTTTGACACAATTTTTGCCAACAAATGATGCAAATGCTTTTCTAACCAAGTAATGTATGTGTGCTAGCTTTTGGAACTGCTGTCAATGTGTTTTGTAAGCAGATGTACAAGGCCAGTTTACAAAAGGAAACGGGTGAAGGTAACCAGTGCATGAACACTTAGGAAGTCCTGCTGTCCTCCTGGAACACCTCCGTTAGCTCGTGTTTTCATGCTGCTACGTGCTCTCGCTTTCAGTGCACCAGAAAGTAAATTAAATACCAGTTAACCTATTCTCTCCTGTTTCTTTTCTACAATGCAATATCCTAAACATTAAATTTTAGTTGCACTTTCACAATAGCTTTTTTAATATTACAATGGCACCTTTTTGCTTCTGCCTTAATTTGCTAATATTAGAAAATTCAGTTAACTGACCTCATATGTCTAATGTATGCAGATTTTCTTCATTGCTGATTCTCATCAAGATTTCTTTTGCAACAGCGTTAATTTTCTCAGTAGAAGTGTAAATATTTATACACGAGCAAAGCAATCTATTTTATTCTTTATTCCAAGCCTCTCCTGCACCTGTTGAATGAGGAATCCTAGACCTCCCAAACCTGCCACCAGGACTATGGACACTAATTTGCTTGTTTTGATTTGTGCTCAACTTCTGCCCAACATCAGAATAAGTACTAAAGCAAAAAAAAAATAAGTACTAGGAAAAAAATATAGTCTGTCACGCTTGTAAATATATATAACTTCTCTCTGATTCTGAATGAGAATGTCTGCCTTTACTTCTATTCATTTATAATTTGCTTTAAGCATTTTCACTCAGACAAAGTGCTACCCCATTTGCTTTACAAGTGACCCTTTAGAACCAAATAAGGGCCACAGCTTTATGGAAGAAGAGCTTATGCAATGGTATAATTGCATGGATTTTCCCCATTTGTACGTCAGTACTTTTAATATCATTTTCTTATAACAAAGTCCTCAGAGTGGGTGATATGTCTGAAACACTCAGTTCAACAGTGGCATACATTGGAAACATTGCCTTGATTTTTGATATTTTCTTTTATATTTCCAAGTTCAGCGTTTGTGACTTTGTATCTACATATACATACTTCTGCATTTGCATACTTTGTTACATTTTCACTCTTAACTTTCCATTGGTCTCATCTTGCAGCTTTCAGTGATCAGTTCCACTAAGGCATAGGCACACTCTTCCATAAAATAGTTTTGAAATGTCTGGATTCAAAATTAAAAAAAATAAAAAGTTTGAGTTTTGAAAAATGTTGATATTCCATGTACACTTATGAACAGTTATTTGCAGTTGATCTTTGTTTTAGGAACAGCAGTTGGATGAAAAGGATGCCCGGCGTTTCCAACTTAAAATTGCCGAGCTGAGTGCAATCATCAGGAAGCTGGAGGATCGCAACGCGCTGCTGTCGGAGGAAAGAAACGAGCTGGTGAGTCTCGGTGGTGAATGCACTGCAGTTACTGCTTGTGAAGACATCGATGTGGCAGGGTCTCACCAGTGCCAACACCAACCTATTTTCTCCTTTGCTATCCAGAAATTATTGCAGGACATCTGCAGGACCCTGTGCATATGGGATGCAGGACAATTCAACAATTTGGTGTTATCAGTTCACGGTAGTTCCCTGAGCAGTCCAATCAGTCAATTAGCATAGGTATATTTGTTCCACAGGTTGTATATCTGATGAGGAAGGAACAATCTGCTATACTACAGGACTATATCAAGAGTTTCCTGATTAATTCTGCTTCGCATTAAGAGAAAGTACTGCTATTATGATGGCTAAAGCAAACGATTAATATATTTGATTTAAAAATATAATAATAAAAAGAAAAAAGTACAGCTCCTGAGGTGTTAATTCTCTCTTAATTTTTCAGTTAAAACGTCTTAGAGAAGCTGAAAGTCAATATAAGCCCATCTTGGACAAAAATAAACGCCTCAGTAGGAAAAATGAAGAGTTGTCACATGCTTTGCGTCGAATGGAAAATAAATTAAAATTTGTAACACAAGAAAACATAGCAATGGTAAGTGGCTGGGCTGTAACTGTAAGCTCATAAAATATATAATATAACATATAATCTAGTACTGATGAAGTCAGGCATTACCACACACTTGAAAGTTTGACAGGAGCCTTTTCTCCTTTCCATTATTTGCTATTAAGTTCTGAGTGGTTTGTGGCTTGAACATGTTTTACGTTATATGTTTTATTTAACCCTAGAAACCAATAGTTCTGAAGAAAAGAATTTATGCAAGCTTTGCGTATTTTGATCAGATGGCTGCTCAATCACTGACTGCTAAATTATAATGTGAGCACAATCTGCCTGGCATCAGCTTTGACTTTTGTACAATAATCACCTCATCATCCTTAGGAATTCTGCACCTGTAATTCTCTCTTGGTTTTTAATTCCATATTGTTAGTGGCCAACCGCTGGTGCTAAGCAGTGCTGACACCGCGTGGATGTCAGCACTCGCTGAGGTGACCGCAGCCCCTCATCATCTCAGGGGGTGCTGCAGCTCTGGGACTGCTGCGGATGAAAGCTGCTGAGCAACCCAGAAAGTAGTGATGTTGATCCCAGCTCTTTGAATTCCTTCTCCAGCAAGAGAAAGCCATCAGGCTCTGGGCAGAACTGAAGGACAGGCGTAGCTGAGCTAGCCTTTGGCAGGCTGGCCCGGTGTGCCTGCTGTCCTCCCCAGCCACTGCCAGCTCCCCGCGGCAGAAGCCGAGGAGCCAGAACAAACACACGTTTGCAATCTGGGATTATCGCTCAGCAAAGCAGGGAGCAGGACAGCCGCTAGAACAGTCAGTAGAGTAGGTGCACTTCTAGCTGTGAAAGGAATAGGTTGTATACTGTGCCTTGGCAAAGCCTCCTGATCACTTCGTTTTTTTTGCCATGTGGGTTTCTTTCAGAGGCAAAGAGCTGGAACAATAAGGAGACCGAGCTCTTTAAATGACCTCGATCACAGCCAGGAAGAGAGAGAGGTTGATGTTCTGAGACTACAGGTTATTGAACAGCAAAATATCATTGATGAGCTCTCCAAGGTAAGGTATAACATTGCTGCACGTGCCTGAGGTTGACTAAGGTCATAGCAGAAGAAAAGGAAGCCTAACTGAGGGAGTACCTCGGGTGTTGTAAACTAGCCGGCAGAGCTAACATCAGTGGCAGTATGGCTGACATTTCAATGATCAGTAGTAATTGAACTGAATCTGGGTTATCTGTGGTATTGTAGCTGGAAAAATCCTTTCAACCTACATTGCACTTGCATGACTGAGCCATTGCAGCACCTCCAGTAGATATGCTAGTGACCAGGTCTTGCACCAGCAAAACAAAGTGTCGGAGCTCCTTTAGCCAGAGACAACATCAGGCCTAAAGGTAGCCACTGTGTAAGAAGGGGACATTCTGCAGTGCTGTGTTTTGTTTTGTTTTGTTTTGTTCTTTGCTTCTTTGCTAACATGCACTTAGTCTTTGGAAAGAGCAAATGAAATTATTTCATATAAAGCCATATTCTGAAATCACAGTACTCCTAAAGGTTTTTTTTCTTTTTTTCACTTACTGACATTTTTTTTTAATTATTTTTTTTATCAGACCCTGGAGACAGCTGGCTATGTGAAGAGTGTCATGGTAGGTATGAAGCTAACTTCATCCTCATCTTTGTATACTTTAAACTGTTGCTTGCACACCCCATATAATAATTTTTATTGTCACTTTCTTCTCTACTTGGACAGCAAGCTAACTCAGTGTCTTTCTGAATGTAGATTTTATAACAGGCCCTACCAGCAGAAGTTGTTCACCAGAGAAAAAGTAGTGACAGTGGAGAGCAAAGCGCAGAGAGGAAGCTTCCTTCTGTCACTAGGATGTCTGTGGGGGCAAAAGCCGGCATGTCCAGCATGTCCCAACAATTGATAGCAATTGTCCCTCCTCTCTGGGACAGCTCTGCCATGTTGGAGTTGCATTTTTTAGTCTGATTATCGCTAGCTTTGTCTTACCCATACTTGCATCTTCTCAGTCAGTGCTCTTGCACATCTCATTCCTTTGCTATAGTTGGCAAAGATTTTGTAAAGTTTAGCCACTCTAAAATGTACTGAAAAGCATGTACTGTTCTTCATTGCCAAGCGTGCAGCAAAGCTGATGCTGTCAAGTACAGCCAAAAAGTGTGTGATTATCTCCCGTCTAGTTATCTACCTGACGATAACAATAGTATTTGCCATTGGGCTGGTGGGAGGGGCACATTATCAATGCCTCATAGTACCATCATGAATGGTACCAAAAAATGGTTGAGATGGGAGATGAAGGGAATTTTCCTTTTAAGAGTTTACTGGTTTTTGATTCTGGAGCTTGCCTATATTTGCAATCAAGAATAAAGAATTATTTTTAGTGCTGTTAAAACTAATATCACTATGAAGAGAGTCATAATTTTCACCAAATAGAAAAAATATCAAGCAGCAATAAATGCTCAAACCCTTTTTCCAAGTCACTGAGGACCTGCAGATCCTTAAAGAATTCAGCTGAGGTTGGTTTATTTTTATTTGTGTTGGTTTTTGAAAGTGTTTATTCTTAACAGTGGCAGAATTTTGTGTAGTTTGGGCAAATTGCATGTATGCTTGCCCCAGGTGGCAGTACCGCTGGAGTACAGCCAAAGGCAGGTCTTAGCTTCTTGCCCCTGGACAAAAAGTCCATCTACCAGAGAGGAGCTGTAGCATGGACCTGAACGCACGTTTGTTCATGCAGCAGCTCTGAAATGAGACCTAAGCTGTCAGTGTGCTGTGCTGAGTATAAGTTGTGTGTTTGTGGGTGTTGTTTTTTTCTATTTTGATTTTTATGAATATGAAAAGGAATTGCTGCTTCTATAATGTGAACTGGGAAGACGGAGTAAAATTAACTCCTGACTGGTGAAAATGTGGTTATTTTATTTTGAGGCAGTGGTCAGCACTGACATTACTATTCTTTGATTGCCTCCTAATTCTGATATGACTAATATAAATGATAGCTCTCTGAAAACAGCTCGGCTCTCTGCAAACAGCTAATGTGCATACCTGATTCTTTCAGGAACGTGATAAGCTGTTAAGGTATAGGAAGCAAAGAAAAAAAATGACAAGAATTCCTAAGGTAAAAAAAAATAAAAAAATTGTTTTGTGACATGTTGATGGATAGATATAGTAATTTTCTGAGAGCGAGGTGAAATGTGCTGCTCACTGGCCTTGGGGGTGTAGAAACAGGATCTGTGGCATGGGGCACTGACCCCCATTGTAGACTACACAAAGTTAGATATGACTTCAGAAACTTTGAGGTGCTAAGCTTAAATTTGGATCAAGTGGTTTAAGGACACTCTAGACAGAGTACGATGATGACTCAGGAAAAAATCTGGTAGGGATATTTTGCCCAGATGTGGTGCCTCGCGCCCGCATTGCCCATTGGTGCTGGTTGCTGCCCTCCCAGCAGCCAGGGCACTTTGTGATGACATATTATGAAAATCTGAAAGTGACCTCTCAGTGGCATTGTCTGAAAATACTTGATGGTTGTAAATAATTCATTATGGAGCTTAGTACCGTGCAAGAACTGCTGGTTACAGACAGCAGCTACTGAACTGTTAGAGCACAGAGAAAATATTAGATAGTGAATGCTAGGTGGAATGCTAATGTAAATATCAGCATTGTAGGGTATAATGCCAGGGACCTGAGGGCACATTGTACTCTGCCTCTGAAGAATTAAGTCCGTGGTGGAGCTACTGAACCTACAGCTAATGAGTTGGGATTGATGTGAGATCAACTCCCTCGCTCCATTGTGGAGCAAACAAGCGGCAGGCAATGCCGCGGGGCTGGGCACATGCTGGTGCCTGCAGACAGGAACTGGGCTTTTGAAGGAGAGCTAGATTTTGTCTCCTGAAAATATTATCCAGTGCTAATTAACACAAAAAGCCAAAATCTAGAAATGGTGGTGCAGGTCATCAACTAAAAAGTCTCTTCAAAAAGCTGTTTGTAATGTCATCTTTGACTTTCAAATGTTTAAAAACGTTGAAATGTTTGGCACAGAGTTTATAGATGTTTTCCGTCTCCGACGGAGTGGTGGGATGGTTTCAGCTGACTGTGCTGCAGGATGTACAGCACGGGAGGCTGCACTTACACCTTGTCTCTGGCCAGAAGCCGGTTGTGGAGACGTTTTTCGGCTATGATGAAGAAGCTTCCTTGGAGTCTGATGGTTCCTCCATCTCATATCAAACTGACCGAACAGATCAGACGCCGTGCACTCCTGAAGATGACTTGGAAGAGGTATTCATCAAAACTAAGCGGTGATGTTTAACTACTTATGTGTGGTTTTAAACCCTGCTATTGCTTTGAATGAAACTCCTGGGCTGTGCCATTCTGGTCAACTCTGACTGGAAAATTAAAATTTGGTGCTAAATTTGATGCTGTGCATGATGGTTAATATCTCTCTGCCACAACTTTTAGCCAAGCTGGAAATATTTTATCCTAATGGTGTTGGATTTAGAATGGGTGTATGGGTTAGAGGTCCAACAAGACTGAGAAGCTGGGTGACCCTGGGAACCCTCTATTCACACTGAGATTTGCTGCGGGGCATGTGTAGTCTGGGTTCAGGTTCTATTGTTTGTTGTTGTGACCTTGGCACAGAGCACAGGCACAAGTGATAGTGCTTGTCTTCCTTGAGTGAGAAGTAAGCAGTCAAATGAAACAGCAATGTCTAGAGGAAAAGCTGTCTCCTTGCAAGTATATTGAGGTCGTGACTTTTCTGGAGGCTCTGAATGCAGAATGTGCAGAGGCAATACAAAGAAAAAGGATTATTTCCATTTTTTTTTCCAGGGTTTCCCTACAAATGCACTGTTGAGCGTATGTCAGATCACTGCCCTCTTACATATTCCTAGGTTTAACAAGAATCTTGTAATAAACAAAAACTTCTCAATAATGACATGCAGCCATTTCATGCTATGATGGCAATTTTTGATCTACCATTTTGTCTATTTCATGGGTTGTAATTAGATCTGTTATAAAAGGAAACCTAAAGAATTCACACCTCTATCATAAAAAATACATGACTGGTTACCAGGTATGTGCTGCACTGCATGCACTGCAGGAATTCTGAATATACTTTTCTATGTATGAGTCCATTTATTTTTCATTTCTCTATTGACATTTTTCCCCCTGTTCAGATGGTACAAGTTTATGCATGCAGCCAGCAGTATAATTTTATTTCATGTTGAATGACATATTCCAGTCAGCCTGGAATGAAAGCATCCACTGCTGGATATCGTAAGGGCAGTAAAGACTATGAAGGGTGTTCTTCATGTTGATGTCACCTTTTCTACAAGCATTAGCTCTAGATTAGTGTTTTAATAATTGAGTGAGATGTCTGGCTTGGCTTATTCTCCAGGTTGGAAACCTTTTGTTGTTTCAAGAAAGTTGTCATTTCACCTTTAAATGTGATGACTTTGCCTGGTACAATAAAGGTGATTCAATCCATAGTAGGTTACATCGTTGGCAAGTTTTTATCTTTATCAGACAAGGGGATTTTTTTTTTTAATATATTACATTTTGTTGAAATAAGTGCATGCAAGAGATGTTTAATGAATGGAAGAGTAATATTTTGAGAGCACATGAACAAGATCTCTAGTACTGTGCTACCCAACTTGCATTTTAAAAGTAATAATTTCAGAACTTTTTAGAGAAAGCAAACAATCCACTCTGCTGGTGGTTTTGTTTGTTTGTTTAACACTCATTGCAGGAAAAAAAAAAAAAAAAAAAAGGGAAAAAGGGAACTGGTGCAATAAATAAATGTTTTTAACACTTCTAGGGCATGGCCAAGGAAGAGACAGAACTGCGGTTTCGGCAGCTGACGATGGAGTACCAGGCTCTGCAACGAGCATACGCCTTATTGCAAGAACAGGTCGGAGGAACATTGGATGCAGAACGAGAAGTTAAGGTCTAAATGGCTTATACTACATGCAAATAAAGGATTGTAATTGTATGCAGCTTTCTAATTTTACCTGCTCAGGTTGTTTTCAGACCGAAGTGGCGCCCGCCAGCCCCTCCAGCACGTCGCCAGCCGTGAGTGCAGGGCGGGGGGTTCGGCCGTGCAGGCTGCCAGCGGCGGTGTGCTCCCTGCTGCCAGCCGGCGTGTCCTGCCTGCCGTGGGCACGTGCTGCCTCTCTGAAGAAACCACAGTTAATATCTTCCAGTCTTTTCACCATAATCAGATTAAGACAAATTCAGACAATTTTTTATGGGAAATCCTTAAAATTAAGCTCTCTTTCTATAAAAATTTAGTGTGGATGGCCTTAAATACGTAATGCCTGGTATTGAATTCCTGTGGATTTTGTCAGATTGTGATTGTTCAAAGAATGTTTAAAAGGCTTACAGTTGAGAGAGATTAATTTTCTTAATTAATTTGCAAAGTGTTGCTGTTCTGCCTGCCTGTCTGTCTCAAACAGCCCATGTGGTTCCAGCCATCTAATGTGTCATTTTATTATGAGGTACAAAATGTTATGTTTGTTATGAACACATTGTACATTACCAGCACTTAGTGTGGCACATAACTGTCTGGGACTAAGAATGTGAGGGTGAATATAGTGAATAAAGGCACAAATTCTATTGTGAGCTAGCACTCTGAAGTCTTAAGATAAGTGCAACTGCAAAATCTTAGTTTGGCTCTAAATCTATCGTGTGCATGCATTGTCCAGAAATACTGTGTGTAGTTACGACAATGCTGGGAGATAGCCATATTCCATCTAGCCCAGTCCCTCAGATGGAAGGACCCCGGAGCTGTGGAACAGCAGCACTGTACAATCAAGCAATTACACTTGTAAAAATGAAACAAGATATGGCTAACCTCCAAAGTGTCTTGATTTTACTTTTTCCATAGTAAGACAAAAAGAGTACAATGCAGGTAGTACAAACAAATAACATCATTTGCATTGTAAAGAACAAGAAAAATAGCAGATACATGGTTTGAGAAAAGTAAATCTTCTGTAAAACCATACTTGTTGAATAAAACAGCTAATGATAATTCCTTTTTTTCTCCAGCAAACATGTAGGAAGGCATTGGCTATTTAAGTAAATGTGAAGATACAAGCATGGTTGAAAATTACATACAATACAGTAAGATCAAAAGATAGGGTGCTAAATGTACAAGGAGCGGTGCAGTTCATCAGTTTGTGCCATTACCTATGCAGGGCCTGTTCTGAGCTATTTAACACAGCAAAAATGTAAAGGACATAGGTGTGTCCAGAATCCTGGCATAATGCTTTTCATTTGTTTTCATGGAGAAATGAATCTTTGCACTACACTGACTTTTTTATACACTCTGTTCTAGAATAAAGGAGTTTACTAACTGCTGACCATCATAATCAGCTGAAAGAAGCCATTTATTTTTTGCTATCCTAACCTACCTACTAGGATGCTGTTTATCTTGATTTTAAACCTTTAAATTATTATCCCATTTTACAGACCTCTTTCTGTGACTAATGACTAATTATGTCCTTAGCTGCAAATTTGTTCTGCCATAAAACTTCAAAAATCATTTGTTAGAATTATTTGATGTTTTAAGTATTCTCTGCATGTGTGTTAGCTTTTGGATTTTAGATAAAGTTTTATTTACTTATTTATTTTCTTTTTCCCTCATATCCTACAGACACGTGAGCAGCTCCAAGCAGAAATACACAGATCTCAGGCTCAGATAGAAGACCTAGAAAAGGCCCTCGCTGAGCAGGGTCAGGTAATGCACGCAGCCAAACACGGGTCCTCTCTTCAGTCTTGTTCTGGGTGCAGCCAAAGTGCTGGGGCTGGCCAGGGGTCTAGAAATGTCCATGGGACTGAAGATGCTGATGACACTTCAGTGTTTATGTATGTGTGGAATAATCTTGATGCTACTTTTCAATAACCGCCTCGCTAACTGCAAAACACAAGTGCCAGGGAAGCAATTACAGTCTCTGTCAATGTGTTGTGTAGTGACGCAGCCTGCAAACCCCCACTGACACTGCGTTCCTTATTTAGGAGACATTAATGTAACCTGCCAAGTACTGTTTCACTAACCGTGTTAGTTAATTAGAAAGGCATCTCTTAGTACCTGTGGTCTAGTTGGTTTCAATGTGAGCCTAGCATGCAAAGGCTTCTGAAAACGCCGCTCTCTGTATTTACATAATTTAGTATCTCAAATATTGGTCCCCAAAGCCCTGAGTCCTCATCAGTGTTCCCATGCTAACTCCCACTGAAATCAACAACCATTTATGACCCATATGCATTTCTGATCTCAGTCTTAATGCCTCACTTTGTTTGATGTCGTGGAGGTAACGATGGACAATAACTGCGTGAGAGATTCTGAGCTGCTCAAATATTACTGTAAGGGAAAGCAAAAATTAGATGATAAAGGAGTGCCTAATTTAGAGACACGTATAGCTATGAAGTCAAAATAAGTACAATACACATCTACAGGACACTGAGAGCTTCTCTGCATGGCCAGAGCATAATTGAATTCCCATGCTCTTTGTCATTGCTGGAAGTCCTACAGCACAGGGTCAGATATCCAGCTGACAGTTGTGACTGCAGACCAGACTTAGTCAGACAAGGAAATGCAAAAGTTCTGCGTGAGTAAAAGTGGCTGAAATCTTAAATATTGCAACCCAAGAGCAGAAAATGACAGACACAGACAGGCATTCCACACTAATCAAGCAGGTTACAAGCACATGTTTAAAAACTAGTATTTTTGTTTCAAAATAGATTTATAGGTAGGTGAGCATTTAAAGTAACTAAGCAGGTAAACTCAACTTGCTCTCCTGCAAGAAATTAATCCAGGGCCTCTACAAGCAACAATTAATGCATCTGCATCTATCCCCTAATTGTCATGAGCTTACTTGCTCTATTATTTTATTATGCATCTCTTCAAAATTAAACCAGTGAGTACCAAGTCAGCTCCATTGTCAGTCTGAAGTTGTATATAACCACTGAAAAAGCATTACATTAAAGAGAGGGAACAATGGTGTTTGTCAAAAAGTTGGTCCACTTTAAAACATCACAGACTACCAGCATTTTTGATACCGAGGAGAAAATCAGGAAGGTAAAATAAAGGAAGAATGTTTATTTTCTAATGAAATATTTATTTAGCATCTGTAAAAGTAAGCTTTCTTTATGAATGGAGCTTTCATTGTAGCTCAATAAGATTTTGCTTTCTGAAAAGAAGGACAAAAGCAGGTATTAACTTAGAAAGCTGTTAAACATTCTAAGAGGAGGAGAAAATGCACAGTAAAGGCTGTTAGTTATTTTCCCTGATGTTCAGAAATATGTAACTTTTATTCAATGTAACTGAAATTTAATAGTAACTGGATAGCTGGAAATACCCCTATTCATGCAAAACATTTTTTAATAGAAAAGGTTCTTTTAATCACTGGAGTTTTTAAATTCCATTTGCACACTACAGACTTTGTTAAAATAAGATGGAGAACTTGAGATTTTATATCATAGGAACTACCAGTTGCAATTTCATATGCAATGTTATTCTTCTATATATGTGTGATTTAGTGAAATACTTGCTACGGTGCTTGTTCTAAATATTGCCAGTTTCACCTGTACTTAATGATCATTTGTTTTTCAAGGACATGAAGTGGATTGAGGAGAAGCAAGCATTGTACAGAAGAAATCAAGAACTCGTAGAAAAGGTGTCCAGTGCTTTAATTTGTATTATTTAAATTGTTGCTTAATAAATGCAGGAGGTGCACTGTTTTAATCTGTATCACACAGCTCTATTGGAAATAATTCACATGTGAGAGCAATATCCTTATAAATCCAGCAGAGAAAGTGGGTTTCTGTCATTCCCTACTACCCCATAAGACTCCACGGTGCGAGGTCATGTGAGGACAGTGCCACCCCAGCACTGGAGCCGTGGGTCCCCGTTGTGCATGCAGCAGTGCGTGCGGGCTGCTCGCTCCGACCTGGTGTTTCCCAGGCATGGCGGATGCGTGGCAGATCCCGAGTGAAATTCTGTAAACAGTGCTAACACATACTGCTTTATTTTACAGATAAAACAAATGGAAGCAGAGGAAGCTCGCTTAAAACATGATGTCCAGGATGTTAAAGATCAAAATGAGCTCCTGGAGTTCAGGATCCTGGAGCTTGAAGTGAGCACATGTTGCAGATGCTGTCCTGCCTACCTGCTCTGGGCTGTGCTAGCTGAGGCTGGGGAGCACCGCAGCTTTGGGAACTCCTCCTAAGTTATTCTAAAGAGCTGCATTGCACTGAATGAGACCAAAGTGTTTGGTACAAAGTGCTAGCAAAAGAAAAAGAAAGAATACCATAAGTTATTTTAAGGGCCAGAAATTGGATTCTGACATAAATACACAATTTACCACACTTGATCTGTTGTGAAAATGCAAAGAAATAGAGTCAGAATGGAACATCCATGGAGAAAAAAAAAAAAAAAAAGGCAACAAACAGTTTTTCATTGCCAAAAGTCATTGCTGCATTCCAGCTCTTGCTAAACTTGCAGAGAAGGCATCATATAGCCTAGACTTCTCCATTTACTCTGTCTGGCTGTCTGTTTTCTATATAATAAACTATATAAACAGAATCTTTAAACTCTTGGAAACAGTTTTCAAAATTCTCCAAAGAGAGAAGAAAAAAAAAGCAGCCACTTACCTGAAAAATATAAATGCTAGCTAGTTTTTACTAAGTATATATGTATATATATAACTAATTGTATATATATATGTGTGTGTGTGTTCAAATATGTTACGTAGTCAAAATAGTAGGTAGGCGATCAGTCAGTCCCCTCTGCAGTCAGGTGGAAGGCTTCCCGGGCAGCCCTAAGTAGCATCACAAAAGCACTTGGTTTGCCCAGAGAAACAGCTCTTGTTCCTGTTAGAGTAAATAGGTACAGGCTGCAGAGGAAGGGTTTTGTGCTCTCTGGGTAAGAAATGAAGTCACTCTGTGACAGCATTGCTTTGTAATGAAGTCACTTAGAGTAGACCTTCTTGGTATCATGATTATGAAGTTCTTAGTGAAGGTGACATTTGTGAGATACAATAGTACTTCAAAATCCTGTTGCATATAATAATAACAGTAATGAAACAATCAGACAAATATTGTTATTTCAGGAAAGAGAAAGAAGATCGCCTGCTATCAACTTCCATCACATTCCTTTCACGGAGGGGAAAAGCCCTCTCCAAGTGTACTGTGAAGCAGAAGGTGTAACAGTAAGGGAGTCTCATTTCATATTTTCCTTTCTCTAAATTAATTCAGACACTGTTCTGACTGTTTTCCATTGCTCTCTTGTTAGGACATAGTGGTAGCAGATCTGATGAAAAAATTGGACATTTTAGGGGATAACGCCGTAAGTGTATGTTCCTTTAATATATTGTGCATGCTTTGGTAAATATTGTCCTTACGTTGATGTGCAAAGCTTTCTTGTTTGTTATTGCAAAAGCTGTCTTCAGTGTGATCAAAGGGCTGAACTACAAGCTAATGTTTTCTGGCTTTTTAAGATTTTTTTCAGTGGCCTTCCTACAAGTGCCATACAAGATCTTGATATCACAATATTGCTTTTAAATTGACAATGATTTGGAAAATATTTTGAAATTTTGATGTTTGCTTTTTTTTTCTTTCTTTTCTAGTCACTGTTTACATGTGGTTTGTTCTTTTGTTTCCTCTGCGATAGCTTTACGTTTGCATTTTAATAGCTGTGTGTTTTAATTTTGTTTAATACCATAAACCTCAGATAGTAACCAGGATATTAAACAAAAAGTGACAATAGCAGCATGAAAAGAAGTAAATAGTAAGCAATTTGAAAGTGTTTCTCCTTTATCAAACTGAAGTGATTAATTATGTGCACTCACATCTTATGTATTTATACAATTTTGTTCTTCTATAATTTTAAATACTAAAAAAATTACATGTAAACTCAAGGACCAGTGAGTAAGAATGACCCTGGTTAATCTGTTGGGGCCTGTAGTAACGTGACCTTCAATGGAACTATGGATGTCAGGTTAGTCCCATGCAAAGTGCTCTGCGACAGCACTCCAAATAGGCAACTTGGAGCCAAATGGGAACAGAAAAAGTGTTACCTTTTCTCAAATTTTCTATTCCCTTTCTTTTCCTCTTGTTAAAAAAAAAAAAAAAAAAAAAAAAAAGTTTCTTTTGCGCAATAGACAATTATTTACATTTCGCTCAGGGGTTCTCAGAAAATGTCTTCTCCCACCCTCGCCAAGTGGCACATTCACTGTTCCCAGCCTTGTGCGTTAAATCCAAGTTTGCCATAGTTACCCTGCCTATTCAGTCTACACAATTCTGTGATGCCCACTGTGGCAACGACAGGTAACAGAGACAGACTCATCCTCCTGCGTCTGACACTAGAGGTGTGGACTCAGTTCTCTGGATCTGAACCAAAACTGGAAGGATTCACTGCTACTGACGTCTGGTCTGGCATGAAATAGTTTCACTATTTAAAAAAGAAAAAAGAAAAAAAAAAAAAAACCACCAGAGAATAAAAACATGAGTTAAAAAACTAACATCTTAACAGATGATTTTTCCAAAATCATTACTGTTGCAAAGTAAGGCTTGTGTATTAACTCATTGTGCATATCATGAAACTTAAGCTTGCATCTCTTAATAGCACATCACGCTAAGCTTGATTTTGCCTTGTGTGACTGTGTGTTTATTCCTTGTTGGGAAATAAAAAATAAAAAATCCACAGTCTGCATCTTTTTTTTAATGCCAGAATTTTAGAAGAATTAACTATATGTATGATCAACATTCAACATTAACGGCTAGAATCGTTTTTTTACAACATTGCATTAGAATACTAATTTTATTTGCCTTAGTTTATTGTTCCTCGAACATATTTAATTTCATATTTATTTAATACAGCAGTGGCCCAAGTAGTGGATTAATAGCAAGACACTGGGATTTGTTGTAATTATATTCTGCTTTTGGTGCAGAATCTGACCAATGAAGAGCAAGTAGTTGTCATACAAGCAAGGACAGTTCTCACATTGGCTGAAAAGGTAATAACAACTGCGTCACTCATCAGTAAACATACATCACGAAAGCATCTGACCCTCTCAGAATAGCTTACTTGAAGACACTGGTGATGTAAATAATTTTTCACAAAATACCATGTTTCCTTATGTGGAACTACACCTGCACTATTTTTAGTCAGAATAAAGGTAACATGCAGGCAATATGGACAGACTGTTTATTTTAAAATTTTATTTAATTAGTAAAATTATATTAGAAGGTAAATGGCTAGGCTTTGAAATAATGCATTTATCCATCACCAGTTTCTATAAAAGAAAAGGTGTAGTAATATAGTTGATTTTTCCTTTCTTACTTAGTGAATTTAACTGAATTTTTTAAGTGTGTACTGACGTACCCTAAAGTTACAGTGAAAGCTGAGTACGCAGCATGCTGCCTCCTGCTAGTTTGACTGAAACGCTGATCAGCCACCATCCAGGCCTTCACCTGCCTCTCTGTTTGTGTGCACAGTGGCTACAGCAGATAGAAGTGACCGAATCCGCACTGCAGCAGAAGATGCTGGATCTTGAGAATGAAAAGGTATCAAAAGCTGCTGTGAATGAAACAGCGAGAACAACAAGAAGAGCAATCACACTACTGCCACTGTGGTTGCACTGACTTAATCTTCCTTGTGTCCTAGGAGCTATTCAGTAAGCAAAAGGGCTACCTGGATGATGAGCTCGACTTCAGGAAACAGTCCTTGGACCAGGCTCACAAGGTGAGAAAAAACAGTCGTGACTGATTTATGCCATCTTGATTACTCCACCTCTTACAACATCTGTAGTCTGTTGTCTGTAGTAAAACGCTCTGCTTCTGACAGTACTGCCTGTGGGGCGACCCAAAGGCTACACAGGCTGAATTTAAAACAAATCCTCTATACCCTGATCTAATAACGAGTTCCTAACAGACTGAGTTCCTTGTATTTGCATGGTTCTTCCTGGTTTAGGACCTGAATATAAACTCATTAAACACAAATCTTAATTTAGCAGAGATTGTGGTTAATTACAATGTTTATAGTGATTTTTTACCTTCCAAAACAGAGATTCTAGCCTAGACTTTTTCTCGGATTTTAGATCTTGGTCTCTGCTACCAAAATGCGTGGAGATAGTTTGTGATTGGGCACATTTGAAATGACTCTGCTTTTTGTCAGGTTCAATGAGCACATTAACTGATCCTAACCCATTTCAACCATCTCTTCAGTCATCAGCTGTTTTATTTCCTTCAGTTAACGTACAACATATACACATAAATGACATAGAATCATACATTTTAATATAGATTTAGCTTATTCTTTCGGTTTCCTTTAAATCTTTAAACATGTGTCTTTAAAAATATGTCTTTAAATGAAAGACATAGAAGCAATGGGGTTTTATGCTTGTTTTTTGGAAAACTATTGCCAGTTTGGATGTCAAACCATTTGGGAGAGCTTTTATTCAGTACACTTTCTGGTCTTATATGGGTGATTTTTTGACTGGTTTTGCCAAATGCTGAGCTTTACCTGGAGCCCATTCCTTGCGGAGTGGAAACCCTGGGAAATATACAAGCCATCCACACCTGTAGGCTTAGTCCTACCATGAGATCATCTCCTGCAGCCCTGAGTGCTTCTGAGAGTGTTCATGGCAGCCAAAGGCTGAAACTGTGGGATTTATCTTCAGAACTAAGCCCTGACAGTGGTTATCACTTGAGTCCATAAATCCAGATAGGGAAAAATCGTATGGCATTGCTTGAAGCTCATGATAATATAACAGGGCCAGCAGAGAGGCTCAGTCACAAAGCCATGCTTATAGATAGCGGCATTACACGACACCCCTGTGGCTTATGGCCTGTCACTCTTTCACTTTACATGTCCTGTCAGTTCTGGAATCCCGAATTTGCTGAAGGATCCAAGACAAATTGATGCTCCTTAGCTCTGCCCCTCGTGGAGAAGGAACAAGCATAAAGAACTATGTCCCAGTAGAGGCAGAATTAGCCAAGGATGATTTGCATTTTCCTGTATTCTTTAAATGCATCATGTGGGCATCCTCGGGCAACACAATGGGCTTTACTCACATGCACAAACACAGCCTGAAAGCAGCTAGAAAGCTTTGTTCTTCCCTGAAATTCTAGTGGCAGAAGCCATTTTGATTTGTGTAATTTGTTTCACTTCCATGTTCCCTTTGTGCTCCTCAAGATGAGAAGCTGCTAATCTTCCCCCCTAACTACAGCCAACAAGATTACCAGCTGTAACCGCTAAGCTTTTTGCACGGTTTTCACTCTGCTTGGCTGCTGACTGAGGATTTTGCTACAAGAAACACTTCTCTTACATAAAGACTGCTGGAACAACTGCTTTGGGGGCAACAAATTACCTGACTCTTTATTTTCTTTACAACTCTGTATAATCAGAGAGGTATAATGGTGTAATCAGGGTGCAGGGACCAATGATAAAATATGTTCCAAACTGAGGGGTTTTGTGACAACTGCCAGTACTGCTCAGAGCCCTACAGCACAGAGGTAGCGTGAAGTGTTGGCCCTGTGGACTGTTTTCTGTGCTGTCCTGTGCAGGAGATTCAGTACACTACCCCTCCACCTCTCCTGTTGTCATACTGCAATAGGATTTTCAGTTCCTCACAAAATCCTCAACCAACCAGAGATGAGGTTAAGCTGACAGCCTTATATTGTTTTTGATTAGCAAATTCTGGAATTAGAAGCCATGCTCTATGATGCCCTGCAGCAAGAAGCTGGAGCCAAAATTTCCGAACTTCTTTCAGAAGAGGAGAAAGAGAAACTGAAGAGCGCCGTAGAGCAGTGGAAGCGCCAGGTCATGAGCGAGCTCCGGGAGAGGGACGCCCAAATCCTGCGTGAAAGGATGGAGCTCATTCAGCACGCACAGCAGGTACAGGCCAACACGAGGGCAGGGTGACATTCGGCATGGGACTGTTCCCCAGGTCGAAACACAATGAGCTTTTGAGCTCCATCCCTTCCCTCACAGAGCTGTACCAGAAATGTCTGGTGTTGGGGGCAGATTTCGTTTTGCCTTAGAAAGTCCCTGAAGTCCCAGGGCATTTAATTTTCATGGATTTGTCACATATGGTGCGTGACTGCTGCATTTATCGAGGACTCATCTACAGCTTAAAACACAAATTCATTTTTTAGAAACAGTATATACAAGTCATATCTCTGAAAATAATAATACATCTTCTGGGTACATCTGCATTTGATTGATTAATATATATATTTTTTAATTTTAAATCTGACAGAGAATTAAAGAACTAGAAGAAAGAATTGAAGGCCAAAAACGGCAAATAAAAGAGTTAGAGGAAAAGGTAAGGCAATTGAAATGAAGCAGTTGTTACATGTGTATGTGTCCATATCTTCCTTTCATCTTTGCTAAGAAAAATCTTATAAAAAGTGATGTTGTGATAACATTTCTTTTTATAATTTGTGTACATCCTATTACGGTAATTCTTTCTAGTCCCACCACTGTACGTTCAGCCAGGCAGCTGTAATGTCCAAAGCTCTCATCCAAACCACACAGAGGTGCCTTTCCCATGTGTCCCTAAGCAGGACTGTTCCTTCCTCCCCTAGAGGCTTCATCTCTATGTCTGGTCTCGGATGAAAACAGCTAGCTCAGAGATAAGCCAAAACCAGTCACAAAATAAGTGGGCTTCTGCAGCTCTTTCATTCCCCACTTTATTAACACAACGTGCCATGTGAGAGTGCTCAAGGAGACGTTTTGCATTTGAAGTAGTTCATCTGAGAAGGAAAGGTTAAAAGCCTAAAATCAGTCTTTTCTTCCGCTGTCCTTCAGTAAAGTCCTAAACAGAGGACTTTATGCAGTTTATGGCACCTGGTGAGGATTTGGGGGTCCATCTACCTGGGGAAGTGGAAGGACGGAGCTGCTGCAATGGCAGGCTGTTTTGTGGAGGGCTCTCCATCGACCTTTTCTCTCTCCACCTTCAGCACATGCAGATGCAGTGGCCCACATCTCCGGGAAGGGAGCAGGCATGGTCCCTCTCCTCCGCTCACCTGCAGCCACTTTGGTCACTGTCACTGGAGAGAGCCGGCTGGTTAATGCCATCAGGCTTTGCTCTGGTCAAGCTATAACTGCTAAATTCTACCCTAAAATCACCCTAGTGTGAAATCGTCTATTGCTAGAGAAATTGCCAAGGAGTAACTTGTCCAGGTTCAATAGGTGTTGAGCTGAACTTTCACCCAAAACTAAGCTCAAACCTTAGCAGTGCCTCTTTCAAAGTACCAGAAGAATTCAGCTAATGTTTTTCCTCCCCGTCTTCGTTGGGCTGTTTGGCTGCATTTGGGTTGGGCTTCTCTGGGGTAGAGGACATGATTCTCACCACTTCCAGACATGGGGTGTCTGCCTGAGTGATGGAGCAGAGCCTCTCGTCTCTCGGAAGTCACCTACCAGTTAATATTTCTTCTCAGCAGAATGATTTGTTGCACTCTGTAACCATCGCTTATTCTCAGCTAAACTGTAAATTCTTATTCTCTTTCTTCTCTTCCATTTTTTCCTTTCTTCCCTCCCCTTTTCAGTTTTTGTTTTTGTTTTTATTTTTCTCTTTAGCTTTCATTCTTTGGTCATAGTCCGTCAGGCCAAACGCAGAAGGTAAGCCCTTGGATTACACATGGTGTCCCCTCCTCTTACAAGGCCACAGAGCCTTCCCAGGGCTGCTCAGGCTGCTTCGGCACTGCCCGTGGGGTCTCCTGCGCTCCCCAGATCACCTAAAAATTGAAATCTCTGAAGCCTTTGAAATAACGTGACGCCTGGGAACCAGCAGGCTAAGAATCTGACAAACAGAATTTCCTTCCTCTGAGGGAAAGGACAAGGACAGAGCAAAACACAGCAGGCTCCAAAGCAAGGAGGCTTCTAGGAAACCTGGGTGAAGTCTCAGCCCGTGTTTGCTCTCCCGCTTGCTGTTGGGGTTTCTTTTTTGCTCCTAAATTATTACTCTTTCTCTAATGTTAGCAGGAGAAAAAATGCCCGTACGTTTGTGCTTAGAGCGGTGGCAGAAATTGCCATGTCATGGATGGCATTGGAAGGGTCCCTGCGGCTCATGAAAGTCGACAGAGTGCAACACAAATCCTTTTTTAGTAGTTGTATAATTCAAACAGATGTTTACAAATATAGCCCTTACAGATTTTTATGCATGTTATTTTTGACTGGATATACTTTCCTTTGATCCATGCTTTAATGGATTTTTTCTTGTTTCAGCCTACTGAGGAAGCTGGAATTGGTTCTACAGTTACCAACAGGAAAACAGCATTGATTACCAAGATAGAAAAAGAGACATTGCGATTTCAGAAAAAGAAAAACACAATATATCTCCTATTTTGCTACTGGAGATGGCAGAACTAATCTTTATGACCCTTTTAGACTAAAGATGAACTATCTTGGCCATGTGGAAATTTCTGCGTAGGTGGAGTCTGCACCACTGAAATCTCTGACTGCATTTTCAAAAGCTGGAACTAAGCTGTCAAAGAAGAAAGCCAAAAAAACCCTCCCTCTATTAACAGTTACAGGCTTCTTCTACGGAGTCCTGTCTCTGCTGCTTGAAATAACTCTCAGCTTTACGTAAGGAGCAGTATACTAATTCAGATAAACTGAATATAATTTGGTTCCCTGCTGAGCAGGTAGTAAATTGCTTCTTTGTAGAAGTGACCGTGTCCTGTTTTATATGTCAGTCATTTATATTTGTGATTCATGGTTATTTAAGAATCTGTATTGAAAGAAGATTTTAGAAGGAGATCCAGAGGAATAACTCACCAAAAGATAAATGTGAATGAAAACAGCGTGTTTTGTTCCAAGTTATTTTGTCATAACACAGGGTCGGTCCAGTGGTTTGTTGAATATCCCACAAGCCCAGTATTAGGGGTATAACACGAAGCTCCATTTGAACCCTTCAGGAACTAAAGTTGTAATTGTTTTAGGGTTTTCAGTAGGCCACATCCCACAGCACAATGAGAAATCTGGCACAATAATTTATAATTTGCTGTTCATGAATGATGCCAAAAGGCTTAATGTTGTCCCAGCAAAAAGCTCAGCTTGAAAAAGAGTGAACTTGGAAACACATCATCCCTGGTCCCAGCAGTCTGAGCTGTGGAAGGTGACAAAAGGCAAAAGCACAAGTGCTGCAGAGCAGGAATACCAGAAGGAGGGGCTCAGGAGCCAGGAAAAGTGTATCTTCTACAAAAACAGGTGAAGGAGGAAAAATCCAAAAGAAATCCAACCAGTATACTTTGCCAAATGGGAACTGAACCTGAGTGCACAAATCTGGATTTGGTGGTGAATGATAAGAACTTCCCTGATTACGTTGTTCCTACAATCCCCAGCAGCACGGGATGTTGGTGGAGAACGCTGCCTGTCCCTTGGAAGCATAAGGCAGACAGCAAAACCAAAGAGCTCCTGACAGGTAAGATGGATTGATTAATAACTATTGATTTATTATACAATTCTATATGCTATATAGCTTTCTTCATAACTGCATGCTATTAATCTGTCTCACTCAAATGAAAATATTTATGATGATAACACAGAGAAAATTTTGAGTTGACCAAGATCTTTATGTAAATATTATTTATTTGCTTTACTTCAGGCTGTAAATTAGATATTGAATTTCAGTATGCTAACTATTTTTTTCAAATCACTGATCACTCAACAAAAAGTTGCTTTTTAGGTAATGAAATGCACTGTCAAATTTGTATGAGTGTCACGCAATCATACTATTTTATAAAAATATACATTTTAAATGAAATAGATAATGTTCATTTTGGATTGAAGAGAAAAATATTCTAGAGAAAAGCTTTCTAGTTCACCATTTCTCTTACCTTTTATCTAAGTTATGCTGGTCATGAGTTACTTGCCTGGTAAACATGATGGGAACAGTAGCAGGGTCACCCTAGCACTGCTGAAGCTGTCTTTTTCGACATCTGAGCTGGAAGTCGCTCAGCTCAATAGAAGCTACTTCAGTACATTTTCCAGAGAGCAACATTGCTTCTTACTGAGTGCTGTAAGGCTACTGGAGAACTCCAAAGTAAAAAATATATATATGTATATGAAAAGTAGAATATCTTCTCCTCCCACCCACCCACAACATTTCCTGTTGGCTTCGGTACTGTCTGACTTGAAGCTGATAGAGTAGCATAAGGAAAATGGTAAGGCATATATCCTGCATAAGCAGTAAATGAGAGAAAAGGCTGTGTGTACAGATTGTTAATATCAATTTGAGAATACAGGAGTGTTAAATAGGGGAGCAGAAGCTGGCTAAGCAGCTGATAGAAGTCACTGCCACCACAGCCTGGTGGAGTTGGTTATGCCCAGAAAGACTGGTGCTCTTTGGACTCCTTTCTCTCCCCGCAAATGATCAGATAATCCCCTGCAAATAATCAGATCTCCAAAAAATAACAACCTGAAAAGGGATCCCCATTTTCCACTCACTCATATAATTAGTATGTAGGATAACTCAATCAGTAGGCAAATCAGAGCAATCATATTGTTGTTCAGGGGCTGCTTCTTTTATCAGTTTTCTTGGGGCTGTCCCATTACTTGTTAATAGCACACTTACAGCAAATACTGCTCATAGGACTTGCTTCTGCTTTAAAGGAGGAATTGTCTGTCTCTTTGTACTTACCCATCAGTTTGGTTTTTTTTCCAAGTACTTAGTTCTAAGCAGAATGTCCATCGAGTCTTAGTTTGAACATCTCTCCAACCTTACCCTGTTTGACTGCAGATTATTGCCATGCTGCTCTGGAGAGGAATTCTGCCTTTCAAATCGGTCAGATGCAGAATGTCTGTGTATGGAGGGATGCATACAGGACCTATTAGAAACTATTTGTCCTTAGTGGTGCTTGCTGGAAATAATCTGTGCTCAGTGTTAGATTTGATGATGCACACTCTTCTTAGAAAGCTGCATGTGTACGTCTCAGTCCTGTGGTTCTTTCAAGAGGGGTCCAGATTCTTCGTGTCTGACAGTGTCACACCGGTCTCCACAGGGCTGGCATTTGCTAGTTAGTAAGATCAAGGAGTTCCACGTATTTGGTAACCTAAAAGAGAAACTCAACAGACTCAAAGAACGAAAATAATAAAAAATCAGGAAATAATTGAGATGAATCTGCATGACAATGGAGGGCTTTTTAGAAACAAGAACAGTTTAACAAAGATGACAAGCAAAAATCAGTAAGGAAGACTCACCCAATGGGAATCAATAGAAAGCATACAACACAAAACATAAATATATTAATCTCTTTCAGTATCTGGTTAGATTTGCAATAGTTACAAATAAAAGTGGTTTGGATTGTCATTAGCGCCTTCTGAAAATGTCTTCTGAAACAGCTTTCCAGCAGAAAGTCAGATTTCAAATAAATGCTTTTTTCTTTAGGAATGTGTGCTTTAACAAGAAGCACGGAGCTCCCGAGTGACACCATAGCATGTCACCTGGCATCCTGGGCCTCGGTGCCGTTGCCAGCTCCCAGACGCACAAAGCCCTCCGTCCCCTTGCCAAGAGCTCTGCCTTCCTCTGAAGCCCCACGCCCGCCAGCTGCGTGGTTTTCCGCAGGCAGAACGTATAGCTACGTGTGGGTACAGAGAGATATTTTTATATTTTATAAAAGCACGACTTGGGCACCAGGTTGCTGCCCCGGCTGTGTGCTGGCTCAGACCCCTGCGAGGCTGGGTGCTGCTGCAGGGCTGCAGGAGGACAAGGGGGAGCTGGGCCTGGGCCTGCTGCTCCTGGCATCCCCGTGTTCGGAGCAGCTTCAGGAAGTTCTTCCAGGCACAGTTAGCTTAGCTGTTTTTTAATGGACATTTCAGTTATTTCAGAGATTGTGGACTTCCAGAGGTAGGTGGCACTAGCATATTTCTAAAAACATGAGTTGTCAGTTAAGCTAAGAGAATTTTTTCTCATGACATTAACTTTATATTTCTAGAAGGGTTTGAGTATCCCAAAATCTATACTTTTTTTTTCCTGTGATCTTAGTGTTTTGTTTTTTTTTTTTTAATAATAACACTTATTAAAACTCTATTTGATATTTATTTAAAATAAGTAACATCTGATAAGTAGAATTCAAAGATAATCAGATATCATCTGATGTCAGATATCATCTGATAAATATAATTCAAAAAACATCTGATAAATAAAATCCAAATAATTCTACTTGGAAATTGTACATTATTGTTCTGTCATAAAAACCTGTTATTTCTTCTATTTGAGGCACAGAAATAAGATCTGCTGCAGGGGTTGTTTGCTGACAAATGCAGTGATTAGTATCTCCTTCCTTCTGAAGTATGCAAATGACTGAGGATTAGGCTGGAAGCTGAACAGAATGCATGTCTTCCTGAAAACTTGGACCTGAATGCACCTAGCCTTCTGCTTCTGGATATTATGTATAGAAGGACACACATTTGTGCTTTTTTTGTAGGAAGTAGAAACACATGCAGACATCTTAGGAGTCCCCCCATCTCTGTGCCTCACACCCCACCCCACTCCACCAAAAAGCCAAACCACACACCTGAGATGTGACTTGCTGAAGCCCAGGTTTGCCAAAAGATTTGGACTTGCACACACAAGCTTGTATTTGAATGCATGGGCTCTAGGAATTCAGCAGTATGTGTCTAAGCATATATTCAGTCATATCCTAAATGAATGTTGAGAATTACACTCATTTTTTGTGTATTTGTCCAAAAGGCTTAGTGGTTTGAGGTGAAAACCCGTAAGATGCTACCTAGCAGAAGGAAACCTGTCCTTCAGGTTGCAACAGCCCAGGAGATGATGCTGTTGGGCTTCACAAGACAATTTTTCCTGTTCCCTGTTTGCTGCCTACAAGCTTCCTGCCCAGCTCTCCCTCTGAGGCATTACCTGATGTTAAACTCTATTGAAGATCAGCACAGATACAAATAACAAATATCGGTCCTGTGTCTGCCCCCAAAAGGAGATATCCCCTCCATGAGGAAGGATCACAGCTACCCAAAAAGAAGGTGTGGGGAGCGGGGGGTTGGCCTCTTCTCACAGGTAACTAGGGATAGGACCAGAGGGAATGGCCCCAGGTTGCACCAGGGGAGGTTCAGGTTGGAAACGAGGAGACATTTCTGCTCAGAAAGAGCAGTCAGGCGTTGGGACGGGTTGCCCGGGGAGGTGGTGGCGTCACCGTCCCTGGGGGTGTTCAAGGAGAGGTTGGACGTGGTGCTTAGGGACAGGGTTTAGTGGTGACATTGGGGGTCGGGGGATGGCTGGACCAGGTGATCTTGGAGGGCTTTTCCAGCCTTAATTGATCTATGATTCTGTGATCTGGGTGATGATCCAGTTTGATTCATGACTGCAAAGGTTTCCTGTTGGTAATAGAAGAAAGTTATTTAATTACTATTTTAATTATTTTAAGCTCAAGTAAAATATTGAAAAAAAATAATAGAAGTTTATATATATTTTTTTTCAGTGACAGAATGAGGGAGGGCAGACCTCAGTATAAAAGACGGGTGCCATTTTCAATTTGCACATGTGGTATGTGTGAACATGCTTCAGGAGTGTGGGGAGATGCATCTCCTCCCAAATCCCCCATGACTGTGACCAGTAAAGAAACAGCTTTAGGTTCACAAGGGACAACAGTCCCAGAGAGTAACCCATACACGTTCCAGATCCTCTAACCCTTGTGTTTCTTACATCAATATGCTTTCATTTTAGGGGTGGTCTTAACATTTTTGAGATAACATGGTGTTATTTCCTACTGTAGGCACCACAGATCACTTAGAAATACCGATTTCAAATCTTCAGCATTTGACCTTTTTATTCAGTGTGGGTAGTACCTACAAGCGTCTTCACAGCAGCTGCACTGCAGTGGGGCTGACCTGAGGCTGGCAGGGGGCATTTCAGTGTACGCTGAGGGTTTTCCCATCGGGGTCGCCTTCTTTTACACCAGTACTATATCTGTCCGTGTGATCTTCTTACTTTGGTAGATAATTGCTTTTCTTTAAATCACTCTATTGACTGCATAATCAAATTTCTCTTTTTTATTGATGTGCTTGAGTTGTCAGAAGAGATTTTTCTTTTAAGGTCAGCAGCACATTTTTCCAGAAATGATCCACAGGGGAGATGATGAGCTACTAGAGCTTAAATTTTGCTTTATTGTTCTATCAACCACATCCTGTATATTTCCATGCATTTTGAAAGGGGTCATAAAAGGCTTACTTCACAGAGGTACAGAGATAAGGGTAATGAGTTACATTATTAGAATACTAATTGGGAAGTCATTGCTGTGCAGAATGACCCAAAACATCTTTGTTTAGCATAAGCCTGTAAAGAAAGTTCAAGTCTTTAGGAAGCCCCCCGTGGGATGAACAGGAGATAATAAAGCAAAAGATTCAAAGTCTGGTTGTGTGTAACTTGATCCCAGTAAAGAGCAGAATTTGGTTCAGTAATAGCAAAGAGATTTCCTGCAGCCTGATAATAACCAGCGTATATAAAATGTAGGATGCCTCGTTGCACAGTATTTCTCCTTTAATATTTCAGGAGTTGATACAGACTGGAATACATAGAAATGACAATGTCAGTCTGAATTTGCAGTGTCTGGAGATGAGATTAGGTAGAGGTCCCCAGGCAGGAATAATGCCATTAATGGTGCTTAAGGACAGTTTAAGCACAGAGCGGATTTGAGGCACGTCTGGAAAGCTATTTGATCATGGAGAGGTTTCAGTTCATAAGGCAAAAGGCTGCAATTTACTGTTTTGCTAATTCCCACTGGAAAACAATTTGAAACAGACCCGCTGAGATTTTCCATGTAAGTAGAACATCCGCTTTATGGTAGTAATCTGAGACACTATTTCACAGCAACAGACCCTCACACAGGACAGATTTGTTGCACTAACCTGGACACAAATAAACCCAGAAAATTCAATAGCATTATGTAATTTTCAATCAAACGCTCTTGGTTACAAAATACAGCCACTTAAAATGCTAAGCAGACAACAGTAAATTTCTGTAATGAAGCACAACCCCGAAACAGTAAAATGCATAGAATTAACATTGCTGAAACATATTTTTTACTGACACGTCTATTGCTTTTAAGATCAGCTTGCGGTCAGACATTTCAGTAAGATGGGTGGATATAGTTTCAATACTCTTTCAGGGAGCTCTGCTTTGAAAAGATGTTCACATCCCACTGAGACACAAGCAAATAGCCCCAAGCACAGGGGTGGGACAGGGGACTTTACCCGTGCAGACAGGTGTACGGGACGTCTGACCGCAGCGTGGCCAGGCTGGGGCTGGGCTGCAGCCAAGCTGCTTGAGCACTTCCATTACACTTGAATAGTACAAGGTTTGTTTGACCCAGTTTTGCTTTAAGATTCAAGAGTAAATTAATTCCAAACCCAAAAATGAATACAACCTAAACTGCATACTTTTTACGTGTTTCTCGGAAAGCTCAGTGAAAGCATGGAAGTCATCAAAATGGTCAAAGCATGTGAGTCTCATATGCAGAGCCCAGTTTTGTGGTGTGGCACTTGATATACAGCACATAATCCATATGAGTTTCCTTATGTTTGTGGTAACTAGCAGAGAGCTTTCTCTGAATATAAACACTTGGTAGATCTGTGTACTGTAGTGGCAATTCTTTGCAGTGTCTGCTTCCCCTTCAAAGCCTCCTGAACTTGGAGCCCATATTTTTCTCAGGAAAACTCAATTTCTGCTCTGTTGAGCTTTCATAAAATATGGGGTTAAACACCTTAATTAACATTTAAAAGAGCCCTTAGATCTGTTGAGAATTTCCACAGCTGTTGCATTTGTGGCGGTGACAGTGTTTGTTGGTGAAGCATTGACGGTTTCCATCCGCAGTGCGTGGAAGGATGTCCTCTGCTCACAGCTGTGCTCCGCGCTACAAAACTTCCCGGGGTGGAGAACGGAGCCTGGAATTTGGAATAAAATGTCCACAGGGACCTTTCTGCTTGAGCCGACCATTTCTTGGCACACTTCACGGATTAGACACACTCTGCAGTGACAATTTGTTTCATGTGTATATGAAATTAGTGATTTAATTTATTATTAACAAAAACAAGCTAGCAATTATAATTGAGATACCCATTCAGTCCTAACTTGGTACAGAACTGAGAACTGCGTTGTAAAAGCCTTGTCCACTGAGCTGTTTTTAAATATATACATGCCCTTATTAACCATTCATTTTCAAAAGTACACCCAGACATCATAGGTTCTGTTTTTTGTTTGTTTGTTTGTTTGTTTCTGTTTTTGTTAGGCCTGAAACATTCTTCCCCCTAATTTTATTCTTGCAAATAACAAGGACACATTTTTAGAACATAGTAAACTCAGTAGCATCCTGAAGAATTAATTAGCTGGAAAATCTATTTTAAAGTGAATTCTCTTTTGAAATGCACTAAATTTGTAAATGACTAAAACTGTGTATACACACCCCCACCACATATGTATATATATGTAGATGTGTATGTGTATATATATACAAAGATATATACATATATATACCTAGCATTCATTTAAAGGATTGTAGCAGTCAAAACCTTTTGGGAAGTTGTTATACATAATAGCAAAGAAAGAGAAAAAAAAAATTTTTTTTGAGTTTACTGTAGCATAAATTAGATGGAACCTCTCTTTGTCACCTGCTAAGGACCTCGTCCTCTGAGCCCCATTTCATGCTGGTAAGAAGATGTTAACATCCCAGCCAGACCCAGTACAGAAGAAAACAACAGAATTTGATCAGCTGAAATAAAATTGTCTTGACCAGTCTTCTATGTTTCATTCACATCTTGAATAATCCCCTCGACAGAGAAATCACCGTGTTATATCAGTACTACAGACAGTCTTTGCAAAGAGGCAGAGCCCAGGCTAGTTTTGCAAGGCAGTATTTACTGCAGTCCCTAGCCTCCAGCTTTCCTAATGGCATTAAAGTGCAGAAAAGGGTCCTCACAAAAGCAACAGTGAAACTTCAACACCTTTAAAAACTTTTTAAAATCTAAATCACACCTGGTGACACATTATGGCCTTCCCAGGGCTGATGCTGGCTCCTGTGGCAGTCTGACGGAGTTGGGGATGCCTCTGTCCCTGCCCAAGGCTCGGGGCTGCTGGGGCTGGGTGCCAGCCCGCAGCCCGGGCACTTCTTTTCCAACCTGAATGATTCTGTGAACCTGTGATCCTGTGATTCTATGACTGTGTGATTCTGTGGTTCTGTGATTCTCCTCTGGCCCCGTGGAGCCTCTGGGCTTCTGCAGGGCTCCCCACGGCACCTTCTGTGCCTTGCCCCCGCTTGCTGCTTCCTGCTGGGCTTCCAGGAGCCCACTGGTATTATGTCTGATCGGAGGGGGAGAGCCTCAAAAAGGCTTCAGCATCAGTCTGTCAGTACTGATCAGAAAGGCAATTATTTAAATTAAAGGTTTATGTCAGTAAAAAATTAAAAGTGAAATGTTAATTTCCTCAGAATGATCTGAAGGGACAATCGGGAGAGAAACAAAAACCATCACTTGTACTGTTCATGAAACCAGATGAAATCTGAGGTCAGTCGGGGGACGAAGGCAGGGATGTCTGAGCATGTCCCTTTCCCTTTGGTGGGGAACCCAGATGCTCAGCAAAACCCTTAACTATTATCTGGAGGACCGGATTTTGAGTGTAAATGCAAATTACCTAGATTAAACTTAGTTTTTATGACAAGTTCACAGCGCTTTTGGCCACAACTTTTTGTGAATTCTTGTTCTTTATTTGTAAAGGTTTCGTGCAATAGGCCTGAAAAAGTGGTACAGCTGTGTGACGGTGTCATGTGGTAGGGAGACTTGACATTAAGTGTCCCTTCTAGCACTAGTGCGTGTATGCAGAAATACAGGAGGGTATTGTGAAGGGTTTCTCTTGAGATGTATCATGGAGAATCATGATTCTGTTGATTTGTGGTTGGATAACTGGGTGAGAATAATGAATATTTGACTTGGTACCTAGCATTATTAACTATTAGGAAGTTGTGTTACCAAGCCCTTAAACTCCCAGTTTTATCTGCTCAGCCTGGTTTCCTAAGGACACAGAAATGTGTGTCTGCCTGCCCAGGCCCAAATCAAGTAGTTTTGTCAAGTCATTCCAATTAAGGTAAATTCCTGCAGATTGTAGGAAAAGAGGATGGTGGCTGAGAGAGACAGAGGTTCAAACGAACGCACTTATGGACAGAGATCTCGCAGCAGGTCAGTGGGCACAACGCACAGCAGAGCGTAACAGAAAAGCAGGCCCCGGCAGTCCTGCTGCTTCTTTTGGAGGCACCGTCCAGACGTAAGGCAGGTGTAGGACAGACGTGGGTGCTCGGGCTGACTGCCCCGTGGAAGCTGTGCGGCCAGGCCGGCTGCTGGCGGCTCTCAGGCTCCGAGGGCAGGCAGCGGGCAGCGCGCTGGGGAGGCTGAGCTAAACGGGATGGCCCCATAGGGGCTGCGTGGGGAACCTCGTGTCGGGGTGCTCGTGTGCATGGGATGCTGCTCTGTGACCGCCACCCCTCTCTGCTGTGCTGGGTGGTACCCAACACCCAGTTTTTCTGGTGAACCCAGTGGACCACGGTGTCTCCTCGTAGCTCCCACCGGCTGCAGGGTGGCACAAAGGTAAGGGCTTCCTCCACATGTGTGTTGTGGCCAGCTTGCCGGATCGACCCTAATCCCTGTGCGTGCACCTAGGTGCGTGCTCTGAGCCCTGCGTCCCCAAACCCACTGCCTCTGCCACATACATGCAGACAGTCCTCAAGGCATTTATGCAGTGGGGCTGACACGCGCAGAGATTGTGTCCGCATTAATGGTCAATTAGAAATCCCAGGCAAACCTCCTCCAGGAAAAGAGAACCTGTCAAAGTAAGACCTGTGATGGCCTTATTACAAAGATCTGTAGAGGCAGATGCAGGAAAATTTGTTGTGTCAATGGCTTCTTCTAGAGAAAGACTGTCCCAGTGGCCTTCTTCATTCTTGTTACAAGCAAGAAAACACCCTAGGGGCATAACAAATTGGTAAAATGAGAGTTACAAGGACCGTCAAGGAGATACCATCACGCATTAGCAATGCTGTGACAGTCACTAAGGTAAGGGGACTGTAAAATCCTCACACGTTGTCAGATCAGAGCCACCCAGTCAGCCTGAGCTAACTGTACAGATAGAGCGACTGCAGAATCCTAACGGCTGGATATGTATAGTCTAACAGATTTATGAGAGTGTTAATTGCAGCTGTGTTCCCTAAAAACTGCCCTAAAAAGGTCATCTAGAGAAGATAATTAGTACAATTTGGTGAGATGAGGCAGCTGCCTTCACGCAGGACGCAGGGCATCCCTCGCCGGGGCCGGTACCGGGGCTGACGTTTTGCCCCGAGTTCTGGCCGCGGGGCTGCTTGCTGCCCAGGAGCCGCCTGAGCTGCGTTCGGGTGTCAGCCTGCATCCCCTGCTGAGCTCCGCGTCCACCGCTCAGCCAGGCTCTGGGAATGGGCATTCCTCGGGGAATGGCAGCAGTCATCTCCTGCCTGCGCCCTCACGCTCTGTAATTAATGTTTGTGAGTAACCGGGTGCTTGACAGAGAGACATGTTTTCATTATTTCTGTCTTCCAGAGATGTTTGAATGATTTGTTCCCATTGCATTTCTCAGAGCTGATTCCGCACAGAATATGTGAATCGGGTGGATCTTTTTATTTGCTGCCAGGCTGTGCAGCTGCGACTTTCAAACAGCATGGAAGCTTTGGCCATGAATTCGGGGGGGAGCACACGATCTCCCAGGGCAGCGGAAGGGACTCGGTCCCCTTGTGGCAATACCTGGGTACCCATCGATGCACGTGCTCGGTCCCAGGCCCGAGCAGCGGGTGGGTGTTCACAGCTGCCCCTCTCCACCTGCCAAGGCAGACACAGCTAGGAGCGACGCTACATCTTGCTGCCATCCAACGGCTCCTTTTCCTGCAGGTTAATTTTGGAAGTTCAAAAACTCAGTTGCTAGATATTTGACCAGGCTGTGTGGAACTGAGTGGCTTCCTCACCAGCAGTTGTCACAGGAGTCCCCCAGACACGAAATTCCCAGTCCTTGTGCAGTGCCTGGCTGCCCGGGGAGGCATTGCCACGTAAAGGCTTGGTTTCCTTTTATTTATTTCCTCTGGGGCCTCTTGAGCCCCCGGCCAAGGCAGCAGATGGATGTATGCGCTGCATAAAGGATTCTAGCCATAAACTTATCACTTGCACCTAAAATAGAGATTTCTGTAAGGGCTAGGTGTTTTGAAAATCCACATTGTAAGTGTCAGAAGATACACTTTTTTTTTCTTACTTGGAAACAAATCCATGCTATTTATGTACAATGATGCACATAGATATTATGTACAAATAGTTGTATTATGCCATGTTTTATGTATAACAAATTAAATTTTATAGCTATTGTAACATATTTTCCAGTGCCGTAATGACAATTTACTAATAGATTTGCCTTCTAAAAAAGCATTCAAACATCACTTACCAAATGCATGAGAATTATATACAAATAATTTTTATGTGGGTAATAATTACAAATTAATAATTACAAATTCACTCATAAGCACCATATGATACAAAATTTAAAAAAAAAAAAAAAAAACTGACTTTGTTAATTATGAATTTTGCTGTTCAAGAACCACCCTAACATCAGCTCTGTAGTCTCAGAGTAGTCTGACTTTGAGCTTTTGGGTAACCAGTCTGTGTAACTGCCTCATCTGCCCACTGTAAAGCCGTTTCCTTAACCCCATACGTTCGGACTTAGGTGCTACCAGACGAGACGCACCACCAGGTTTACACGTGGATTGAGAGGTTGGATGTGCCCAGAGTAATGTGGGCTGGCAGGTGCCTCCTGAGCTGCAGACAGATCCGAGGCAGCAGCACATCCGCAGCAATTCACTTGCACCTGGAAAAGGAAAGGTTGTAAGACAGCTTCCAATTATCAATAATTACTTTCACAGTGATAGGGGTTTTTCTGTGCATGAGATACCTAAAGGAGGAATTAATGGCAACCGTGAGGCCAGTATTTTGGAGAAGCAATAAAAGAAGGACTGCGGAGACACCAGGCAGGGTCAGTGGGCAGGGCACCAGGACCGGTGCTGCCCAGCGAGGCGCCGGGCTGGAGGCAGGCACTGCTGCTGGTGCTCACCTCGGCAGCGCCCGAGGGCAGCACCAGAGTCCCGGGCAGGCAGGGCCGAGGGCTGCAGCTGCCCACGTGAATGCCACCGGCAGCAGGGGTGGCACCAGCAATTAACAGGTGCCGGGTTTCTGAAGGGTAAAATGAACGGCTTTCAGTGCAGAATCAGCCCTCGCTCTAAAAAATGCGCGATGAAAACAGATAAATTCAGTGTAACCTGTTCTGGTGTGAGTACGGGATTCAAGCCAAGGTTTCGTATGCTGCTCTTTGGGTGATACAGACTTTTAGGTATAGATAATTATAAATCTTATTTTCATTCTCTATCACACTCTGCTTCAAAATTTAACTTGAAATAAAAATGCTACAGAATTCTTCCCATATATATATATACATATACACATAAAATGAAGAGTATTCAGTTTGTCGCCAAAAAAAATATCACTTAGGTATATCAAATAAATCATTCATAAAGGGAGGAAACAGCTTTGAAAAACCCTGTTATTAAGCATGAAAAAGCCAACACTATTTTGGCCTCTAGCAGAAGTAATTTGCAGTGTATCAGATTTCCTCACATCTCCACCAACAAAAATGGGTAAGTGTAATGGTGCTGCAGGGCAGCGCGGCTTTGTGCACCTACATGTCAGAGGGATGCTGGTGCCAGAAGCCCCCCTTTGCCTTACACGGGGGTCTGATTATGGTGAAAAAGGAGTGAGCAGGAACGGCAAAAAGCTGGATGTGCTGGCTGTTACCCTCCTCGGTGAGAGACTCAGCAGAGCGCGCAGTGATGGGAGGGGAAGGAAGGATGGCAGCTCCTATCTAGGTCAGGTCCCTGCCACCACCCCTCGCCTTAGAGATGCTTTGCCTGAGCCCTGAGCCCTGAGCCCCAGCCGCACGGGCCGGGGGCACTGCCCAGACCAGCCCCGTGCAGAGCCCCGAGCCCGGGTGCAGCCCTTCAGGTCCCGGCCCTGCGGAGATTTCTGAACGAAAGTGCTTTTCTGCTTATGAATAAATATTTTGCCTTGCATATGTTCACAAGATTTATCAACATAAGCTGATACGTTGGGTGATTTTTTATGCATACAAATATCCAGTTGCTATAGGAGACTATTTTAGCAGGGGAAAAAAGCCAGAATTTACAACCTGGTATGCTCAGGAACAGAATACCTGATGAACATTCACTAGATTTATTGCAGAGTACTCTGAAATGCTAAAATCAAAATAAAAATTAAGAATTTAGTAACAAAGTGCTGACTGCTGAGACGCCTGGAGCTGGCAGCTGCCCTGCATGCCACAAAAGCCATCCAAGTGTGGCCCTGCCACCCGATGTCTGCTACCGGCTGGGCAG
Source organism: Stictonetta naevosa (assembly GCA_011074415.1). Classification (NCBI taxonomy): domain Eukaryota; kingdom Metazoa; phylum Chordata; class Aves; order Anseriformes; family Anatidae; genus Stictonetta; species Stictonetta naevosa. The sequence goes on from CM021702.1 coordinate 36,285,126, forward strand.
GTCGGGAGGCGAGCAGAGGCCCCATGGACAGCAGGGCAGGCTCAGGAGGAGGGCAGCGCTGGGAGCTGTAGGTTCAAACAGGCCTGGCCCACAGAACTGGATGTTTTATTTCAGCGTTAGGCAGGAAGATGCTCCCGTACAACAGTCTGAATTTATGCTGAGGCTCATTTTCATAGAGAAAGTTATTCTAGAGAATTAAACCAGGAAAACTGTATGAGTGGTGTTCAACCACTCAACTGGCTTACATAGTCAGATATTAGCACAAAATAACATCTTAAAAAGAACATGCATATTTTCCAGCCTGTGGCTGCAGTGTAATTTGTGTGAGTATTGGAAGACCCGTAACTATTATTAGCCTGATCTTTTGCTAATGTAGGTTGCCATAGCTTCATTGCATCTCGCACAGATAGGTTCTTCTGTCTCGACAGAAAAAAAAAAAAAAAAAAAAAAAGGAAAAAAAAACAGAGGTCTTCCCCCCGCCTCCCCGGGAGGAGCTGCCCTGCCATCTGCCACGACGAGCACGCTCATGGTTCTGCGGGTGCCGCCGAGTCGCAGAGCGGCAGGGGTTGGAAGGCACCTCTGCAGAACACCGTGCCCAGCCCCAAGCACACTGCTGAAACCTGCCCAGCTCGAGCAAAAATCGAGTCAAACTTCCAGCCAACTGAAACTTGCTCTGGCATTTCAGCCAGTTATTAATCCTGCCTCACATCAGCACACTAAGATATCCTGAAGTAGTAACTCAGCTAGCCGAATAAAAGCCCGTGTGTTTCAGTTAGCTGTCTGTTATTCCCTGAACATCTCTCACATTTTCCCCAAGAAACCGTGACGTACGCACGCACGCTGCTGGTGGTGTCAGCTCCCGGCCATATGGCCGTCTGCGCTGCGAGCGCGCGGCCGTGCTGGCTGTAGGGGCCGCGGGACCATCTGCCGGGCACCCCCCGGGAACGGCCCTGCCCAGGCACCGCCAGCCTGCTGCCCGCCCGAGCCCTGCGGAAGGCAAGGGCATGCGAAATGGGGCTGGGGCTTCCAGCTCTGGGTGCTGTGTTTAAACAAACCCCCTGCAAACCTCCTCAGTACCTTTTGTAAATAAAGTTATGTACGTGTGTGTGTGTGTCCTTCGGTTGCAGGTTAAAGGGATATGCATAATTACAGGCTAATTAAGGCAATCATTCTTACAGATTGGGGGGAAATAAAAGTCTCTTTGGCAGAAGATTGCATGGTGTGAGAACGGTAGCTGTGTTCCTTTTAAAATAAGCAACCATCAGCCCTCTAGCCAGTGCCAAGGAGCAGCAGACAGCTCCCTCTGCCCAGCACCTCCTGCCCCTCCGGCAGTGGAAGCTTTTCCATTTACCTCACGGGGCACGGGAAGGACACCGGTCAGGTTTTTTAATATCAGTATTTCCTGCACCTCCTCCTGCTGAAAAGCCAGCTCCAGCTCCACCGCACGGCGTGCGTTAGCTCCTGGCCCCTTCCCTGGCCCAAATGCGGGTGCTTTGCGTGGGCCAGCTGACAAAGCTGCTGTGCCTTCCTTCTCTGGTCTGTGCACTATGGTTTGTTCTGCTTGCCATGCATTTGCCCTAGAAATACCCTTCTGTCTGACTTTTGGCTAAATTTGAAGCTGCAAAGAACGGTCCAAGAATGGAGCACACGGAAGGACAGGAGATCAGCTCGCATGCAAGGGCGGGATGTCGTTTTGTGGCATCTTTCCTCCCCCAAGGAGGTCCGATTTGGCTCCCGTGGGTATTTAACTCGTCCTTGCTGTGACACAATTCCTTTCGCTGCCCATTGCACTTACACAGAGCTGGCTGTGGGGACCAGCTCTCTTTGAAGTGGCTTATACCGCTGCGTCGCCTCTTTGAAGTTCCCAGTGCCTGGCAGGAGCGTTTAGCATCGATTATGTTCCTGCCGACAGACTGAGATGTGTGCTCACGCAGGATAGGCATTAAGTCCCTGGTTTGGGAAATGGAGAGGGGGATCATTTCTACTGGGCTTTTGTTTGTTTGTTTTCAGAGAAAAATCACAATTGGATAAACCGACTCCAACTGTAGCGTGAACTGAGAGCCATGTAATGCCACCTGCCAAACCTCATAAACTGGAAATGCTGAAGTGCTTGGGACTGAAAAATCACCTACTGGAGAGACAACCGCAGTTGTAGTTAATTCTGATGTTTATTTTATTCTATAGGTACCTGCACTGCTTCCGCAGCCTATGTTGAGTTTACAAAGCTAAGAAGAAAATCCCTTGATATTGAAATCCTAAAAAACCTCCAGGTGTTTGTACATCAGTCGCCCACTTTAAACTGGACAGTGTGAACAGCAAAGGGAGCTAAGCTACAAAAATATAAGAAAATGAATTATTGATAGAAGTGTTATATTTGTACTGAAGTAGTATGACAAAACATTTTAAAGCAAAGGTTATGGATTGTGGTATCAGCATATGATTATACTATAAGAGTGATTTAACTAATTCCAGTTCTACCAGATACAAGCATCTATACCGGAATTACGCAGATGAGTTAAATTTTTGCTTCCCCATTTTTTGCATAAAAAGTTGTTAAATCCTAAGTGTCCATTTTGAGTTCTCCTTAAACACGATGTCTTAACACACCTCACTGACTTGGAAGAACTGCAAACAACAGTACGTGGTAACTACCTGCAGTCTAAGACATCACCCGACTCTGGTGGAGACGTTGTTGGCTGGAAGTCTGCTGGAGCGTCCCATGCCGGCATCTGTCGAAACGCCTTAACGTGCCGGGGGGGCACAGGAGCGCGGAAGCTGCTATCGGTGTGAATGTGCAGGATGTCTGCTGCGCTGTTCAGGACCTGGAACAGCGAGGACCAGTGTCTTTGGAAGTCGCTCGGATACATTTCACCTCGGTTTACTCAGGCCATGCTTCTGCATGTTGTGTATATACGTCAAGACATTCAGTTCTGCTTCCCCCTAAATTAGGCTTTCTTAATTGTGTTTTCTTTAACAAAATGCCAACTGTACAGGACAGATACGTGTGTAAATAAGGGATTATGCTTATGTATATGTTAATATTTATATGTAAAAAGTTATGTATATAGGAAAGAAAAAATGGCTCAAAGAATGTTTTAAAGAGTTTCTTGTGTTTAAAGGCACAGACAGGACATTTACATAAATGTGCTATTTAATTTCAACATAAGCGTTTTTCGCTCGGTTTTCCATCACTTTTATGTTGATCCCTCCGGGGCTTGGTGTGACGAGCAGGGCTTCATGCAGCTCTCAGGGTCCTTGGCCACAGTGAGAAGCCGTCCTGGCGAGCGGTGCCCTCACCGGTGAGACAAGCTGCACCAGACCTCGGCTGCTGCCTTCTTGTACACGGCTCCTAAAAGCAAAGGTGATCTCAAAGCCATGGGGCCGTGGGGAGAGGCGTTCCCCAAACCGGGCTCTGTCTCAAGGCGTTTCTCCTGCAGCCCCCCCCCGGGTGCGAGCCACCGGGGCCCAGCCTGACCGAGCGCCTGCTCCGCACAGAGCAGCCGTAAGCCGCAGCCACCAGCCCTGCTCCTGCGCGCACCCCGTGACGATGCCCCAAGCCTCCTTCAAACAATGGCAAGCGGGGGGACAGACACAAGACAAACCACGTGTATCACCGCTTTCATTACCGATCTATTGCCATAGCTATGTTTGCCTACCAGAATCTGAAAAGTACGTATAAATGCAGTAGCTCATAAGCGTAGATTTTCTGAAGAAATGCCAAAATAGTCATAAATGTTCACAGTCCGGGTAACACAGCACTTGGCTTGATGTGAACCACAAGTCGTGCTGACCGATTACAGCATGTGCATAGCAATGCAGATTTTTTTGATTACGTCTAAACTAAAATCCATTTGAATTGCAGCTTACTTTGTCAACAACCGTATGTTGAGTGTTTCAGGCCTGTAATTCTTGTTCAAGCTGTTGAAGGACTGTGGCTATTAGTTAAAGTATTCTGCTCTAGAAATATCTGTAGCCTTCAGTGTATCCTCGAGTGCCTTACGCAGCTCGTGAACAAAACTACTGACAATGAAGAGGAGACGAGAGTCATTCCTGGTGGTCTGATGCCAAATCCCCTGCATCTCCAATGCCACTGCTGAAACCTGGCAGTGGGCAGTGTGTTTTAGCACAGTAATGGATTTAGTTTAGACTCAGGAAATTGTATTGTGAATATGTGTATTAAACCATGTACTTACGTATTGTACATTTTATAAAAAGGAACTATTGTAAATTTATGCAAACTGTAAACCAGAGAAACTGTTTTTTTT
>CM021702.1:36289790-36394930 GCA_011074415.1 Stictonetta naevosa
GGAGCTCGCCCGGGGCCGCTCCCCGGCTGCCGCCCGCCCCGGGCCGGCCCCGCACGGGCCCGACTCTCCCCTCTCGGAGGCGGCGGGCGGCCCGGGGGCCCTTTGTCGGCCTGGCCCGGCGGCTCCCGGCGGCTGCCGGCTTTGTCCGCCCGGCCGCGCACGGAGCCGGGGCCGCGGACAAAGGCGGCGGGGGCGCGGGGCAGGGCCCGGGGGGCGCTGCCCACACCGGACCCCGGCAGTGCTGCAGGGGGGGATTCCCTCCATCCCCTCCTTCCCCTGCTTCCCCTCCTTCCCCTGCTTCCCCTGCTGCCGGGGCTCGGGGCAGCAGCAGGACGCGCCCCCAGCAGCTCCGCTCTTCCTTTCTTTCTTTCCTTTCTTCCCTTGGCCGCCCCCCGGCCGCGCTCCCGGGCGGACCCCGCGGGCAGCGGCTGCGGGCTGGGAGCCGCCGGCGCGGAGCCTTCCCGGGACCGGGATCGTGGGGCCGGGAGCCGAGCGGGGAGGCGGTGAGCGCCTCGGGAGTTGGGGAAACAGCAGCGCAGTCGTTCGGTAGCTTCTCCGTGCGGCAGTGGGGGGCTCTAGAACCAGGCGCCGGGTGTTTTCCAGGCTCGGCGTTGCGGCAGCGCACGGGGCCGTGTGGGCAGCCATCCATCTTCCCGCTGTGCCTTCTGCTCCTGCGTCCCTCCGCGGGGTCTGTGCCCCGGGACGGCCCCGGGACGGCCCCTTTCAGCCCTTAACGGCACCAGAGAGCAGGGAAGGAGCCCCTCGTTCTGCTGCAGTTCCACGTTTACAGAAATGCATCTGCTTTCTGATTTTTCTGGTTAAAGATCCTGTAAGTCTGACAACCGTGCCACGGTCCTTGAGGCATTACCAGCCTCTGACAAGACTGGGAAAACTAATTAGGGAATGCCAATAAATTACCGGGTTAATAAGATGCACTTAACAGCCCTCACAAGAGGTGCTGATGGAGGAGTCCGATGCTGAGCTGCGGGACGTTGTCTTGCAACACTGGTGGAGCCGCTAAGCTCCTCACCTGGGCAGCTGGTCCCGGCATCCGTCACGGGTCTGAGGGGGCTCCTGCCCGGGGCTTGCTCTGCATGGGCCCAAGGCCAGGCCCTGCCACAGCACCCAGCTGCCGGCACGCTCCCTGCGAGCCCTGCCTCTGGAGCTGGGCTCCTGGGCTCTGCAGCATCCCCATCCTGGGCTCGTGCCCTGCATCACGGGAGATGGTGTCTTCCTCTGAAACTGTATGTGGACTTTTCTGCAGCGTACAGCTGGGCTTTGGTATGGAACACTTAGGATATTAAACTAAGTTTGGATCGTTAGATAACAAAATGCTAAGTCCTAGACTTCATAAAAGCTCATCCTGAGTAAAGAAGCATCTAAATAAAGCAATCTTGAATTTTTATTTGTTTTTCCACTAGACTGATCAGCTTCTAATCAAGGGAGGAAAAATTGTCAACGATGACCAGTCATTTTATGCAGACATTTATGTGGAAGATGGTTTAATAAAGTAAGTTAAAATTTTGTGGTTTTGTAACAAAATTTCCAGGCATATTACCTTTAATTTGAACAAGGAAAATTAAATTTGACAATTAAAATTGTCATTTAATTTGAACAGGGTTCCTTTCTGATAGTTTTTATCTTGGAAATATGTCCCCTATCTGAAAAACAAGAATTTTAGAACATGGCCAGGCAGTGCCTAGTGTGCCCCAGCGGTGTTAGGCAGCCCCGGGGCAGGGAGGGATGCAGGGTTTGGTTCAGCAGATCCCGGATCAGTCCTGGAGCTGACAGCCCCTGGCCGTGCTCTGTCGGAGCAGAGCTCTGCCCTGCTCTCTGGGGACAGCCTGGCAGGGAACATGCCCCAGAAGAGCTGAGGAAGCACACATGAGCAGGTCCCACCAGCAGGGCCTGGACTGGGCTCTTTGTACAGCACTTAAAAGTTGCTGCCACTTACCAGGGCACCTTAATCCTGCTTTCAGACAAATTGGAGAAAACTTGATCGTTCCCAGTGGGGTGAAGACAGTTGATGCCTACAGCCAGATCGTTGTGCCGGGCGGGATAGACGTGCATACAAGGCTGCAGATGCCCGTGATGGGGATGACCTCTGCTGATGACTTCTACCAAGGCACGAAAGCAGCCCTGGCAGGAGGAACCACAATGATCAGTAAGACGGAGCGGCGCTTGAGCAGGCTTCTAAGTAGAACATAGTGCAGTGAAATACATGGGGCCTTTTGTTGTGGCAGAGATTATTTATCCTCAAAGCAGAGAAATGTTAATTTTTGCTATAGTAATCAAAACATCACAAATATAATTAAAATGCATTATGTGTCTTTCAGTAACCGCCTTCCTTTGCTGTACACATATATTGCAAACACACAGCTGTTCCTGCTTCACCTCATATGACAGTAAACAGAAGAAAACTTTAAACACCTTTTTATATACGTTTTTTATTATGTATGTAGAATAATTTTTATTTCTGTTTTGTTCTTATTCTCTTCCCGAAGCACACGGTAGTATTGGCCTGAAGGAGTAGTTCTGAAAAAATCTGCAGTCTCTCTGTCCCATTGTCATAGCCAGTGCCCTAGGGAGTAAGAGCAAACACAGGAGGAAGAGCAGAAAGGGATGGGCTGTGCGTGGCTGCACGTGGGGAATGCCCAAGGGAGCCGCGCAGCAGTATGCAAGGCCATGCTTTGTCCTCTCCGCGTGCCGTGTGGTGGAGGCTGTATGAAAAAAAAGGCAGAACAATAGCCATAAATTAGTTAGTCTGTTTCATTTGTTTTACTTTTCTGATACATTGATCTGTAATCAAAGCTATAAAAGCGAATTGCTATGAAAATGTCTCTTTATCGTAGCAGTAAAGCCTTGCACAGAAATACCCATGGCTGTTGTAATCTCCAGGTGTTTCTCTAGTCACACAGAGCTGTCCCTAGAAAGCATACCAATACTCTGCAGTATTTCCTCAGTTGACCACGTGTTCCCCGATGCCGGAACGAGCCTTCTTGCTGCATACGAGCAGTGGAGAGAGTGTGCCGACAGCAAAGCCTGCTGCGATTACTCACTGCACGTCGACATCCCTCGCTGGCATGAAAGCCTGAAAGAGGAGCTGGAAGCCCTCGTGAAAGACAAAGGTAGGGGCACAAAGAGCAGCATTCTGACACACCTCCACCCCCACCAAAAAAAAAGAATATTGCAGCATAGGCACATAAGCAAGTTCCCCCAGGGTAAGCTATGACCGTGCTTCTCTGCAGGAATGCTGATAAATGCGTACGTGCAGGGGACCTTACTCATTTGCTATTGAGGTGTGAATCACCCATCTTTTACCATCTAGGTTAAAGATGTAGACAAGAGTATTTACACTGGATTCATATCCTAACGTATTTTGCACGATCTTGTTCATGTGCTCTTACCTTTGGGCAATTTACAGCCCAGTACTGAAAATCTCTTTTGAAAACGACAGAAATTATATCAGGCTTCCTGATTCAGTCTCCCTGACTTACAGACAATATTTAAATAAAAACATTTGAGATTGGGCTAACAGGCCCAAAAGCTTTAGGCTTTTCCCAGAGATGTCATTTGTGCTTCTAATTCCTGTACATCCTGAAGTGTCCCTTGGACATAGCTTACCAAAAAGCTGGCCATGTATCAGGAATTCATGCATTTCATTAATACTTAATTCGATGTTTGGAACTACATTTTGCTTTCAGATATGCTAATGTAGAGCTAAATGACTTCAGTGTAAATTGCAGTCTTGCAAGCAAGGGCTTAATTGGTCAATTAACATAGAAATTTTCAGTGAATTTCCCATTAAAATGCGGAATGAATGAAGTAATGTAGCCATTCAAAGCTTAAACCAGATATTTTTCATATGTATGTTCCCATGAAATACAGTTTGTTTGCAATTTGATCGTAGTTTGGGATTAGTTGTTGCCTTTATCCATATAAAAAGCTGCCAATTGTCAGGCTTTGACTCTGTTCTTCATGTTTGATAGAAATGAATTAAGATTGTGTGCAGTGCTGTGTGCAGAAATACCGTACATCTATTTGTCTAACTAAATGCCAATGTGCTGAATAACAGTGCTTTAAAACAAGAGAGTCTCATATTTCGTTGTATTTTTTGGTCTTGGCACTAATGCATTAATTCAAATACAGTTAGAAGTTGGAAAGAAACCATAAATTCAGACCACTTCTGGAGGGAAAATTAAGATTGGAAGCAATGCATTTATTTCTGTGAATTTGGATCAAGTTACAGAGAGTATCTAAAACCAGAAATGGACAATGTGTTTTTTTTGTTGTTGTTCAGGTGTATCCAAACATAGGAGTGTATTGTCTCTCGTGACTCCCAAAACGTGGGGTTCAGCTCTCATGAGAAGTTTCAGTGCTTAGCCTTGGTTTGCTTTCAGCCCAACTCTCCCTGCACAAAGCCACCTGAGTCGAACATCCCTGCTCAGCCCGTACCAAGGTGCTGTGTTCTGAGCTGTGCTAATAAATGCATGTGTCGTTTTCTTTTTTCAAGGCGTGAACTCCTTCCTGGTTTTTATGGCTTATAAAGACAAACTTCAGTGCACTGATGCCCAGGTAATACAGACAGCCGAAGTGCAATAGAAGTAATTTTGCACTTCTGAGCAGAGACCATAATTTATCTGATACTGGGCAACCCATTCTCTCTTGACAGATGTATGAAATATTCAGCTTAATTCGAGACTTGGGGGCCATTGCCCAAGTGCATGCTGAAAACGGAGACATCATTGATGAGGTACAGTAATTGCGCTCATTTACATTAAAGGTGGAGCAGAGTAACTTGATGTAAGGCAAAGTGCTGACTTCAACAGATAGGACACAGACGCTAATGGAAGGTGCCAGCATGCTTTTAGCATTCATTTGATGCTGCAAAATTGAGATATATCCAAATGAGACAAAGAGGAGCAACCTGCAATTGCTTTGTGAAGAGAATCAGCACGCACTTTTGGTGTGTGCTGTCCACTGCTGTCACCGGGATTGTTCACCTTTGAAATCTCTAGCAGGGTTCTCTCTCATTCCTCTTTGCATGTTGACACCAAGCTTTGAAGTGGTAAATACTGCAAATAGTTGATAGATGTAGAATTAGACTTGTGGTTGCTTTTAGTTTACAGTCACTTAAGTGTTCAGTATGGTGTGGGAGGAGAATTTAAAATGAAAGCAGAATCTCAGTCCTTGAAATGGGTTTACTTGAGCAAACAAGTTAGAGGGTAATTCCCATCCCCATCTTCTCCTTCCATGGGCTTCTCTGAGCAGCTTCAGCCTAGGCTGCTCAAGGGTCCAGGAGATACCTGCTCCTTTTCTATAGCCATGAATCGTATTTAGCACAGGCTTAGAGTAAGCAGTGGTGGGTCTGAAATCCCAAATCTTCCAGAACTGTAACTGGATTTAAAAAACGGAGAAGGTCCAAAGGACATGTAGCAGTTCCCAGTCCAAAGATGTTTCCACAGCTTAAGTTGGGTCTTACTTTCACTGCCAGCAGTTGATGGATTGTCATAGATATGATGTAATTGTATTCATTTATCATTTACGTGTATCGTGTAATCGTATTCATGAATTGCCGTCATCCACCAGGCACTGCTGAGCAAGGTGAGTCCCACACTGCTTCAGACAGACTATTCACATTGCTCACTGCTCTTGCTCATCTTCTTCCACCTAGGAGCAAAAAAGACTGTTGGACCTTGGGATTACGGGGCCAGAAGGGCATGTCCTGAGCCGCCCCGAGGAGGTAATGTCAGCAGCTTTTCCAGCAGAACTATCCAAAGCTGCAGACCAGCCACTGCTTGTGGCGGCTCAGCTTTGACAGAGATGTCTTGAGATGTTTTCTGCTTGTATTCATTTTTGTGTCCGCAGGTTGAAGCAGAGGCGGTGTACCGGGCCATTACAATAGCAAAACAAGCCAACTGCCCCTTGTACATCACAAAAATAATGAGCAAAGGTGCAGCAGATGTGTTAGCCCAAGCAAAGAGAAAAGGTAAAGCGCTATTTAATGTTTGCACACTAATTGAGCCTATTCAAATAAGTCCAGGAATGTCACCCTAGGTGCAAGGTTTAAGAACTCGTTAGCACCCGAGTTCTCTCGCATTTTAAGGGTGCTAAAACTTGGTGTTGGCTTTTCTTCACAGAGTATGCCAGAGCTAATTGCTCTGAACTGAACTCAAAAGATGAAGAGATGTGCTTGAAACTGACACCCGAATCCGAGTAGATGCAGAAAAAAAAAAAAAGAGAGAAAAACAACAAACCAACATCTCGCTTCTGATCATTTCTCATGAACTAAATGAAAAGTGGAGCTGGAACAAACTCCAAATTTAAATGGGGTGCGGTGGGAAGGGCTAGCAATGGTCCTACAGGGAAGCAAGGTTGAGCCATGTCCTGAGAATATGGTGTTCTGCGGCCACGGCTGCCCCCATCCAGAGAGAGCCTCCGATTTGGTGTAAAGAAATGTGTAACACTTAGCAGATAGAAATATATGTGTTTTTCTAAGGAGAAAGGAGGTGCATTCAAAACTTGTTCTGGCAGCACTTCCCAGTTATCTGAGATAATCTGAGGGATTAGTCTGTATTTAAAAAGCTGAAATACTGAGAGCACCAGAGGTAAACGAAACCATCGTTATTGCTAACCACGGTATTTGTCTGCGCTGTGTGAACGGAGGCTCAAGGGCACGCAGCACGTTTGCAGTCACTGATTCCATTGCTCTGCAGGCACTGTTGTGTACGGAGAGCCCATCACCGCCAGCCTCGGCACCGACGGCTCGCACTACTGGAGTAAGAACTGGGCCAAAGCCGCAGCCTTCGTCACCTCTCCCCCCATCAGCCCCGACCCGAGCACGCCGGACCATCTCACCTCCCTGCTGTCCTGGTGAGTTCTGTGCTGGTGCCGGTGGTGCTGGCAGCCTGCCCGGCTGGGGACGTGGAGGAGCGGTGCGGATGGGATTTCCAGAGGCAGCACCACCGCAGGCCGGGCCCGCCCCGAGCCCACGTCGGGGGAGCTCTGTGCCGGGCGCCCCGTGGGGCGGTCAGCGTGTGGAAACCAGCCTAGAGACTGTCACGCTTCTCCACAGCAAAAGCATAAATCTTGGGTTGTTGTTTTGTAAAAGGAGCCAGGTGACAGTCGTGTGGCTGCTTTGAAAGAGGATCTAGGTTAGGCTTTGATGAAGCCGGGTAGCAGCTACCAGACTTCTCCCATATAAATCAGTCTCACACGACCTGCTTCCATCCCCAGAGCTGCGAACGGGAGCGCGCTGCGCCCTCCTATCACCCGGGGGGCCCAGGGCACGGGGACTCGGCGGCCAGCAGTGCCCTGTCTCAGCGTAACCCACGGGAATCTACCTGCGTTTGTTTAGCTTTACAGTAAATTGGAGGGTTTCAGCAGAAGCAATGTTAGGCATTCACACGCTTTTAAAATCTGAAACATAAACATTGAGGGCATGTTACCCTGGAGAGCTGTTTCCAATCTATTGTTACACAACAAAGCCCATCATGTCGGCATGAGCATCTCCGGAACAGTTCACAAACACGACAGACACTGGCAGGTCAGCAAACAAACGGGCAGGTAAACAACAACGGCTGCATGTGCTCTGCCTGTAGCCACAGATGCAACAGTGACTGGAGCTTCGCATTTACATGCAGTACGTATACATACAGTACTACGTAAAATGTCATGTCTTATAGTATATTACATTTGGTTTTATCCAGGATCTTGTTATATTTAACCATATCCTTGCTTTAAGAGATGTTTTAGCACCATATCAAAAGGATGGTTCTTAGAACCACCTTTATATTAAAACAATATGAGGTTCAAAAGGAAGGTACCAAGACTAAGGAGGCTACTAAACACTAAACGTAATAGCACATACAGGCCTGCTGTTATTGTTCTTAGAAGATTTCAGTGCTTTATTCCTGTGCAAATTGGTAGAGTGAGATGCCTCTGTGTACTTGTAAAAATTGCCTCAACATACCTTGACTTTCAATGGGATTTAAAGACCTGAAGTCGCCTGCCTGTGCAGCCTTTATTGATTAAATCAATGTACATCAAACAGGCGGGGCACAGAGCCCACAGGCACCTGTGTCACACTGCCTTGTAGGCAAGGGAGAACTTCACCCAGGGAGAGCGGCAGTTCCACAGGAAAGGAGACACACTTTCGCAGTTCTGAGAAGCCCATTGAAAGCCACTGCCGCCGTTGTTTGCGTCCTCTGACCACATCTCTTCTGTTTGTCCTAGCGGGGACCTGCAGGTGGCAGGCAGCGCTCACTGCACATTTACCACCGCCCAGAAGGCAGTGGGAAAAGACAACTTCACCCTCATTCCCGAGGGAACAAACGGCACTGAAGAACGGATGTCAATAATTTGGGAAAAGTGTGTGGTAGGTGCTGAAATAACACCGATTCCTGCCTCCACGCGAATGCAAGTGGATGTGAAGAGTGCTTGTGTCAGATGATGTCAGATTTCTCATTAATTCAAATGAGCCCTGAAGTGTGACATTGTCTAGACTGCTTCTTCAGAAGAGCTTGATAATGGGAGAGAATGTGACACTCGAATGCCTTCAAAGTGTCTTCAAAGGGTTTGGTGGGGGAATAACCCCCCCGCCTCAACTTGCAGTTGGGAGAGAAAGTTTTCCACAGATTTCTGTAAGGGGAGGACGTGATGTTGCTCTTCAGTAGTGTTCGCAGGAGGCCCGGGGAGGTTGGTGGGCACAGGGAGCATCCTTTGTACCTGCAGGAGGTTCCCTGTCCCACTGCTCAGCCCATGGGCCTGCCGCCCCCCAGAGCACCCCTGGGAACTCATCGCCTGGCACGGAGAGCTTCGTGGCGACTTCCCAGAGCCAGGGAACCATGCTGAAGCCTTACGTAGGCTTTGTTCTTGAGGAAACAAAGGAAATATTTAGGAGTTGGACTCGATGATCCTTGTGGGTCCCTTCCAACTCAGATTTTCTATGAAATATAATTCTGTAGAATCAAAGTGTGGCTTGGGTTGGGAGGGACCTTAAAGATCATCGAACTCCAGCCCCCTGCCATAGGCAGGGATGCCACCCTCTAGATGAGGCAGCTGTTGAACATCTGGGTGGTCCATTTCCAGTTGTTTAATGCTTCAGCAGGGCTTAATTACCATTGTGAGGACAAATGAATTAAATACTGTGGTCAAGACTGTGGGATTTTTTCGGTGTATAAAAGCGCTAAGAGAAAGGTTGCATGCAATCTCTGTGTTTGTATGGAAAGTGCAGGTTTGTTTGTGGTGGGACTGCCGTGCTTTTCTGTATCAAATGGTTCTTCCTTCCATCTGCTGTCCAGGTCTCAGGGAAGATGGATGAGAATGACTTTGTAGCAGTGACCAGTACAAATGCTGCCAAAATCTTTAACTGCTACCCTAGGAAAGGGCGAATTGCAGTTGGCTCTGACGCAGACTTGGTCTTGTGGAACCCCAAGGCAACAAAAATTATCTCAGCAAAAACCCACAATTTGGTAAACTATCTTTTAAAGTTTTTTCTTGAGATGATACTACAGTCAGAAGAGAGCAGTAAAGTAACACACTTCTTCAGATCAGAAAGATTAGTGCATTCACCAAGGGAGGAGCAATGTGGAAAAAGATGATGAAGGACCTTCCATTTGATTTTTAAAATGCAAGCGAATAAAAATATCCCTTGTTTACTGTAGACCTGGAGAATTTGTGAGGGGCAGGATTGTGACTGGGTAGCTGGGTGATTGATCTGAGACAGTCTGCCTCTGGAACAGATGTTATGATTGATGTGCTTGCTGCAGACTGGAAAAAAAAGTGTTGACCTTGTTTTGAGTATTAAACTAAAAGAAAGAGCGTGTCCAGTGAAGGCAGCATGCGGAGGCCTGATGCACATGAGGGAACAAACCCCAGCTCACATTAGTCCCTGTTTGGTCAATGTGAACTTTTAAGTTCCAGTTTAGAAAACCAATAGTAGTTCTTTTAATACCTGTTCAATGATTAAAGAAAACAGCAGTTCACAGCATAAAGCCATTTTGCCACCAGCGCCAAACACCAGCATGCCCCAGAGACCCAGGTGCACTCCCCTCGGGCTCTGGTCCTTGGCAGTTGCTGGTCGGCAGAGTGAGTCAGTCAGAAAAGGTTCGGGGTGTCTCTTAGTGGCATTTTATCCATGGTTTTCCAGGCTGTGGACATCCCCAAATTAATTCCAACATGAGTCTCAGGTAGAAAGCTGTAGTTGAAATTGAGGGATGCATTTGAGGTGGCGTGAGGTGAGTTAGAGATGGAGCTGATTTAAACTAATGTAGAAACATTTTTTGGCATAAGGGTTTTTACTGAAGAAAAATTATCATTATTAATGAGATATTTGTGTGTTTTCTTTAAAAAATATAAGCAGTTATTTTTTTTGTCCAAAAAATTCTCTTATGCATTTTCAAGATGCAGCATTTTTTCACGGTAAAGTTTGGGTTTTGGATAGTTTGTTAGTGATAGTCATGGGAATATTTGAAAAAAAATGTTGGCATGATTTTGCATTTCCCATAAAATACAATTCTCATTTATTGTGGTAGAAAACTTGCAGTGTCTTGGAAAAAATTACAGGAACATTGTCACCAAATGGAGAGCTGCAGCAGAGCTCTTCTGAGGTTTTGAAACCATTAATTGTTAGTGTATAGTAAAAATCTGGTTTGCTTCAGGAATGCCAGTCCTTTGGTCAACTACTGAATCTTCTGAGGATTTAATTTTTCTGTTCCACTTTGCCTTAGTTCATCCAATTAGAAGAACCTTATTATTTGAAATATAAAGTACAACTGATTGTGCGTGAGGAGTAATGTACAAAAATGCATGCATGTGTAACTGAAATGACTGTGACCACCTTTTCTTAAATCTTAAATTTACTTAACATCCTGTTTTTCTTTTTTTTTTTGTTTGTGGTGTGTGTTTTTTTTCAGAATGTGGAGTACAACATATTTGAAGGCACGGAGTGCCGTGGGGCTCCTACTGTGGTCATAAGTCAAGGAAAAGTTGTTCTTGAGGATGGGAACCTGTTTGTTACCCAGGGGTCAGGTCGCTTCATTCCCAGAAAGACGTTCCCTGATTTTGTTTATAAAAGAATAAAGGCAAGAAACAGGGTAAGAAGAACTTTATTTGCAATACTGCCATATTTTCATTGCAATCTCCCTGCATTATTGTACGGAAGTCACTGTTCTGGTATGCCCACTGGTGCAATAGGCAGCAGAAACAAGACTATTGTTAATGTTACTCCTCCTCATACCTTGGAAATTTGTGATGTTACCATGTAATTACTTTGGTGTATGGCTCGGCACAAACTACTTCATAATGCCTGTTTTAGTATTATAACCTATCATACCAGTTTTATTAGTATTAGTATTACTGTTACAAAGTTACAGAACAAAAATATGACTTCTACCAAATCTGCTTGTTTTGTTTTGAGGTAGAAGGGAAGAATTAATCTCTACCTGTGCTAGAAATGATTACATTACTGTATTACCTATCTGCTGCTTTGCTTCTGCCCGTGACTAATAGGGGTAGCGTTCAGTAGTTGCTGGAAGTAACGTGAGTCCTTCACAGTGTGCTAGCACAGCTTTTTTAGCAGATACAAAGACATTCAAATGCATACAGATCTTCTTAACGACTGCACCCTCCTTCCCTTTTCCATGTGTTATTTTCATTATGCACTGCAGATGAATGCAGCACAAGAGTCACAAACTCCAGGCTCACCAGCAGTGGTGGCAGCAGTGGTCCCAGTTTCCCTCTCTGGAGTCCCTGCTGCAGTGGAGTCAGGGGAAGGCCGACGGTGGCGGGGCAGCTCCCAGCAGAGGGCAGGACCTCGTGGTCCACCTCCAGTCCCTTTGGGCGGCCCAGCAGCATCGGCAGCTGCAGCACAAGAAGCCCTGTACCGTCGGCTCCATCTGCCTGGCACTCCTAGCACCCTCTGCATCGCTCTCACACAGGGATGCCATGCGGGCTGCGGGGACAAGGAGCCCCTGGGCTCCTTGCTAGCAGTCAGGTTGCGTCTGTGTTAGCTTTGAAAGAAGACACCCTGTGCCACTGTTGTGTCCTAAAGGACGGAGCTTGCTAAATATAAACTCTGACTGAAGGTCCCCGGTCTCCTGGCTAGATGATAATTGAGTGTCAGACCAGGCAGTTAGTGATTTCTTTGTTAATTCATTTGGGCAGGCACATTTGGTACTTTACAAACAGCCAGACAGTCTGCCCATGCCATCTCTTGACCCTTGATTTAACTGGAGCTTTGGAAAAGAGCTAGGGTCGAGAGGAGTGCTGTAGAGCACTGAGCAGAGTATTTTCTCTACAAGGCAGTCAGCATGAAGATGAAGGTGACGTACGAGAAAAATCGCTATGGAAAACTTTATATATTAGTTGATAACCTATCAGTCTGTCCCTTCTTATTTGAAACCCAGCACTTTTCATCTGCAAAACAAGCCCATTCTGACCCTGTGGCTGCCAAAGGACTGCCACACTGTTTTGCCTGTGAGGAGAAACAGCCTTAAGCACATTCAGGATGAAGTACTGGTAATTAAGTCCTTTCCCTGTGCCAGCCGTGGCTTTTCTCATACAGGTCTGAAGGGACAGAGTGTGGCAGGACATGGCCGTGGCACCCCGTCATACCATACCGCCTGGGGCGCGTGCTGCCGGGACGCTGCCACCGGGGCAGAGCGGCCGTGGCGTGGTGGGCGAGGGGCCGGGCACCTCCTGCCCGCCCGCCTGTAAGGGGAACGGAAGGGGGTCTGTTGGTGAGACACCAGCATGGCAGCTGGGTGCCAGGACCGAAAGAATAAGAAGCAGGTTTTATGCTTGTTTCACAAAATGCAGGTAACCCCTTGCACGGCAGTTTTGCAGGAGTAACCTCTAAGTGCTTTTCTTTGGGGGGTGAGTGCAGCCAGGGGCTAGTGCGGCGCTGCTAGGAGTGCAGCAGTAGGAGAGGACCAGAACCAGCCGGGATCCCGTGTGGTTTCGCCAGCGTTTGTGTGTTCCTCACGCCTGCTCCTTCCCTCCCTGCAGCTGGCCGAGGTGCACGGCGTCCCGCGGGGGCTCTACGACGGGCCGGTCCACGACGTCGTCCTAAGCACGAAAGCCGCAGCGCCCACCACGGCATCGAGGATGGCGGCCTGCGTGGGCAAAGTCCCATCTGTCCCCGTGCGCAACCTGCACCAGTCGGGGTTCAGCCTGTCCGGTACGTGTGGGCCTGGCGAGGGCGAGGTGGAGGCCACGGGCGGTGGCAAGGCCCTGCCAGGCCAGGCAGGGGCTGTGTGTGGTCAGGGCTCCGGGGAAGCGATCTGTATCTGTGTCACAGCTGGCTTGTTCAGGCTGGTTCAGTTCTGAGCTTGGACTGAGTCGCATAGCTCCAGCCTCAGGAACCAGCAATAAAACCTCCTCAGCCTTCACATGTAGGCAGAGGGTGCTTCAGCACTGCCTGGCACAGCGTCCCGTGAAAATCTGCCCGGCAGCGTCAGTGACCTTGGAAAAAATTATGCTTTGTCTTAAAACAACCGCCATCATTTTGTTTTCTGAGCCGGCTGAACTCATACAGGTGGATCATACAGTGTTTGATAAATCTACAGGGTCCCACATTCTATTGCATAGAAGCTGTTTATTTACAGGAAAGCCATTTATAATGTGCAGGAAGAAGCAATAAAAAATAAAGGCATTCAGGTAACCAAAGTCATTCCAAACTGTACTGTGATAATACAGCACCCAAATTAACGTATATTGAAAATACTAGTGAAATACTTGATGACTGGTGCATTTAAAGCAGCGAGACCTTCACAGCTCGTGGACGTTACAGCCGCACGCCTCTCCTTTCCCGCAGGGTCGCAGGCAGATGACCACATTGCCAGACGTACGGCTCAGAAGATCATCGCCCCGCCGGGCGGGCGCTCCAACATCACCTCCCTGTCCTGATGCCGCGCTCCTGCCCGCTGCGCCCGGCTGCCCGCGGTGCTGCCTCCTGCCCACGGCGGCCCCACGGCAGGGGCTCGTGCCGGTGGTGCTGGGGCCGAGCCAGGAAAGGCACGGTTGGTTCCCTCAAGCTCAGGATGAAAGCGAGGCATTCGTCAGATACCCCGGGCCCCTTCTTCTCTTAGGTAGAAAATAGACGAAGCCCACCCAAGAGGTAGTGGTGATAGTACGCCCATCTGCATCTCTCCCACTCTGTAGAGCTCCCAGTCTGTATTTCTTACCTAGATACTCAGAAAGCCCTTAGCATATGCATGCCAACACCTAGAAGTACGTTTTAAAGTGTGTTCAGCGGTGCTGCTAGCTGTCTTGTGACCAGGATGACCATGAAGGTGCATTTGGCTGGAATATGCTCCTTTCTATCGCTATGACTGCCCTTCCTACTCCGAGGACTTTTTACTGATGAACACTTTTCGTACACAGTGAATGCACAGGTCTGTTGTGCTTGCAGCTCTCACCAGGCAGCTCTTTACACCATCTCCTTGGGCAGCTCGGGCATGCTCCAGGAGCCGTCACTGACGAGACGGCGCAGCGGTCCGAGCCCGCAGCGTGGCCGACTCGTGCTGTAGCATCCCTGGGGCTGGTGCAGGTGCTGTCGGGGCAGGCCAGGGTCATGGCTGTGTTCGTGGGAGCCACGTGTCTGGTCTCCTGTAGTCTTGGTAGGCTTGTTTTTAAAGGTTATTTATACAGTTTTTCAAGTACCAAGTGTATGTCTTACAACCAATAAAAGGCTCATTTGAAGGCCAGTTGCATATGACAGACTTTTTATAAAGGCTATTCTACCCCTTTTGTTATATTTAAAGGTACGTACAGTAAAAGCGAACCTCTGTGCCACAAAGCTATGCATGGACCTCTGGCAGAATAGATCACCATTTGGTTTTTGTTCCCTGCTTTGAATAAAGTTTGTTGGAAATCCTGATATGATGGAAGTGGTTGACCGGTCTTAGTCTATCTTTGTGTGGTCTTGCTTGGCTTTTTATGCATGACAGTTTGTAAAATTGATTCCTGACGTATGGGTATCTGCACACTGACAGTAAGAGTTTGGTGAGTGTTTTTTTGTTTGTTTGTTTGTTTTTCAGATTGTCTACTGACCTATATCTCATAGCCCCGTGCAATTACCTTTAGGAATTTCTGCATCAAATACTGATGAGTATGCGATTATTCAGATATATTTTATTTAAAAGAAATTATTTTTGTTTAATGGTCTTCTCTTTTTTTTTTTTTTTTTTGCCTGCAGTTGCAACGAGGCTATTGAACATCTATTTATTTTCTTCCTGAAATGTGTTTTGTTGCTTTTTAATAAAAAGCATTTTCTTTCTAAAAACTGTAAAATCCATTCATAGGGAAAACACTCACTTGAATTAATTCCCAAAGCTGCGTGCTGCTAAGAAGCACACCCACCACCCAGCGAGGCTGAACGCAGCCAGTAACCCAGAACACAGGCGTGTGCCCCTGGGCTTTCCCAGGCCCTGCACAGCCCCAGATCTCACGGCTCTTAGCAGGGGGCTTTCTGCAAGCTCTTCCTTGGCAACACGCCTTCCTTCAGCAGCCAGGCTGCTGGTTGAAAGGGGCCAGGGCCAGGGGGACCATGGCAGTGCCTGCAGACACCGTCCCCTCCCCGCTGAGCCCCGCGGGTGGGGTTGGGGCCAGTGCCCCCAGGAGCCCCCAGGAGCCCCCCACCAGCTCTGCTGCCAAGGAGGGGTTCGCATTCGTTTCCTCTGTGGGGGGCGTTTCCCAAAGGGTGTCCTGGGGAGCAGCAGAGCCCGCAATGCTGCAGGTTCGCCCCAGCCTCTGAACGCAGCAGTGGGGGCTAAAACACGGAGCGTGCCCCCCTGGGATGTCTGACGGGTCCTGCAGACCCAGCTGTCTGCAAATGCATCCAGAGCCTGCAGGAAGCGAACCCACCTGGGGCACAAGCAGCCTGCGTGGCCTTAATTCCCTCTGACAGCGTCGCTGCAGGCTCTGGGTCAGACACTTCCAGGCGCTGGCTCAGACGAAGAGACGGAGCTGGTGTGCCTTCGCCGTGTGACGCTGGAGCTCAGGTCACGGGGGGCTGCTGGGGGACAGGGACCCCCGGGGGTCATCGGTCCAAGCCCCGGCTCCAGCGGGGCAGCTGGCTGGAGGCAGCGCTGAGCCAATGCCCGGTGTTTGGGGATGAATGTCTCACCTTCCAGCAGAAGAGCCGCGGTATGTTCCAAAAAAAGTAAAATAAAATCAAAGACAATTGCCCAGCTGCAAGCAAAGCGGGCTGTGCAGGGCATGAGCCTGCGGGCACCCAGCAGGGGCACAGGCCGAAGCCTGAGGCTGCAGGACACGGCTGCAGAGGCACCGGGAAGCAGGGCTCACTCTTGCAGGGGGAGCAGCCCAAAGCACGCAGATCAGCTGGCCGGATCTTTGCTGCTTTTTCCCCAGCTTGCAGCAAACCTTGCTGTGAACCACCCTCTGGTGGGCAAGCGGGCTCCTTCCCAATCCACCCAGCGCAGGCAGCTTTCCTTCAGCCCCAGCCATCCCAAACGGGATGCACTCCGAGCAGGGAGAAAGGCAACTTGGGTGCTGAGCACGGGGAGGGGCACCCCCCCTCGTCCTGCCCTGAGGATGAGCCCCAGCAAACGGTTTGCAGCCTTAGGAGAAGCAACACCAACCCAAGGGCAGGCCGTGGGGAGAGGGCAGGCACTGCTGCTGCAGATGGGCGACTGGAAACGCTCCTGTGGCAGGCGGGCACTGCGCTGCCGCCGGGATAAGCTGGGGAAATGCAGCACCGCTCACAGAGCTGCTGCTGCGAACAGACCTGCTCATTGCCCGGCCGTAAGGTACTGCTGCTGCTGCTGAGCTTCTGCAAGTGAAATGCAGCACACGCGGCAGATTGGTGGGGTGTTCTGGCCATTACACCAACTGGTGCAGTTTGGATGCTAAACAACTCTGGTCTGTGATGCGTAAACAAGAGATGTAATTATAGCATGCACTTTTTACAAGTTTTAATGTTGTTTTCCTACAGAGCAATAACCTAGAAATGACTGCAAAAACTTGGCAATGTTAAAAACACACATTTATTACTCCACATATGCAATGGCTTCTTGCAGTATCTGCAAAAACACAAATTTGTTGTCATAACTGAAATCTTCAGTGACATGGCAGTATTGTCATGCAATAAAATTACAGAAATGTATGAACTTAAAATACAGAGATATGCTTTACATATCCAATTTACACAAAAATAATTAAAAACCATACCCTACCAAGGCATCAGGATTTCGGCACTGTCCAATGTCAAGTTCATATTATTGGCATTTTTGCTATTATTACGCCTAGTCTCTTTTTGGCAAGGTATAGAGCAATAATAAAGAACTGGCAACAAAAGAAACATCCGGACCTGATCTGGCATTTGTTTTCTATGCAAAATTCCCAGTGAAGTCTGTGTAGTTCAATGGAAACACTTAAAAATATGCAACTTTGCAGAACTTCAAAATACAAGAGAGACAAGAAACTTATGGCAAGGAATTTAAGGAGAATAATGTATAGGTGATGCAGAATTTTCAGAGCAGATAATGGCACACCCTGTATAAATCTGTCATACAAAAAATACATGTATTTAAATATCTATATACAGAAAATTATTGTATTCTGATTCTAGTGGAGATGTACACCAGAGCTGGATCAACTCCTCCCAGGCTCTGCGTTACGGGGTTTGGTAACGGTAGTGCTTCACGACTTCACCATGAGTTTTGCTTACACCTGGAGCTCAATCAGGCTCTGAAGCAACGGAGGGAGAACAAGGACAGAAACGGCTCAGAGGACTTCAAAGCAACACGGTTTTCCTAGGAACCAGCCCTTCCACAGGGCGTACGCCCCACAGCCGGCGGTGCTTGCACGGCCGCGGGCACCACGCTCTGCTCCAGGGCGGCCCCGCGCTGCACCCAGGGCATGGGCTGGGCACGGGGCCGCAGGGAGCCGGGCACGCAGGGGACGGCAGCACGGGGACAGCGGTGGCGCAGCCGATGCGAACCCGCCCCAGCCCACGTGCTACAGGCGGCAGTGAGAGAGCAGCCCCGACACCCCGAGGTGACAAACAATGCCCTGCCCCACAGCCCCATGGCAGGAATTGAGGTGACAACACACAGACACACAAAACAGCGACAGGGAGCAGGGCACAGCAGAGGAGACACATTAAAACCCATCCTGGGCTTTTTTGACAGTGAAGCAGACAGGTATCCATTTATTACTGTGTTTCCTTTTCACAATTGCTCATTTCTTTCAGTTTCATCTCCGGGGTCTCTGCGTAAGTAGGCATCAGTAAAACCTGTTCCCCAAGCGGGCAGCAGTGAAGTGTACGTCCATGCATTATTGGAAATGGGTACTCAAACTATATCGGACTCACGGTGTCTCGACTACACGGCACAGTGAACCTAGAAGTCTACGTTGTGTCACCTGTTCCCAGCGAGTAAGGTTTAGAAGTTCCTGATGTGAGGCAGAAATGAGAGTTCCCAGATGTGTTTCCCTACGTGTCTGCTGGATGTCAGCAGTGCTTTCTGGGCAGCCAGAATCTGACCCGGGTCATTCATCCTGGGAGCAGCCATGACATGGTGCCTTCCCAGAAGCTTCGCGGGTCACTGCGCGGCGCTGCTGAGGGCATTTTCACAACTTAGACAGAAGTGGAGTGCTGCAAAGAGAACATAAATGACCAAGACAGGTTCTGGAGTGAGGCGCTCCGGTTTCTGGGAAGTGAGCCAGCTCATGCCTGCACACAGCAGCGGGATGCTAAGGGCCATTTGTAACATGTCCTAAAGAAAGCGACCAAGATCTCTGATGAGACACGTCCCACAGGACTGCAGACATCTCTGGCCTGAGAGCTTGCGGCTGAACAGGACGTACCTGCACCTCCCACATAGGGTGCATTTGGTCCCCAAATAAAAGTTACACTCCTCGTTGTTCTCAGAGTCTCTAACTTTTGTCATTATTTACAGAAAGAAGCTAAATAGTGAAATGGAGTTTAATGAAAAGAACCATTCATAACGGTGAAGCAAATCACCTATAATTCATACTTCCTGAATAAAAACATCTCGTGACCCTCATTTCACTCCTCTCACACCCTCCTGGCCCCCGGCAGGCCGCGAGGCAGGTTTCCAGCCCCTCGCAGCAGCAGGGTTATGAGACTACTCTTACCAGAAGCCAAACAGAGCCCGTCTCGACGTGGTTACATGACTCGAGGCTGAGGTGCTGTTCCCGTGATCGTGCTGCCCGCACCCAGCGGTGCTGTGCCGCGAGGGGTGCTCAGCACAACCCCGGCGCCGGGGCAGCCGAGGCAGAGGGCAGCTGGTGCCGAACAGCCACAGCCGTGCTGCCGGCTCCACGGGGAGGCTGAGGGAAACACAACGCACGCAGACGGTACAGGACCGAGGAGCAAGCCGGCAGACCCTGCAGGACATCCAAACGGACAGGACTCGTTCGGACGCGCTGGAGAGCCCGGTTCCGTGAGCTGCCCGTGTCCCCAGCACCGCGCTGATGCCCCCCAGGCGCAGAGCCACGACGATCTCTTCCAGGGAACCGGGGCTGCCGCGGGGAGAGGTGCCGCCAGCGGGCCGAAGGCACGTGGGACCCATTTATCGACGTGGCTCGCTCAGCGCCTGCCGCCTCACCCCCAGCCCCATGCACGGGACCGCACCGCGCCGTGGAGCCGCGGGGTTGTACTGCGGAGGCGCTGATCGGATGCACCGTGTACCTGGCGCTGTCCCGAACACAGCTGTGCCACTCGTGTAAAAGCTTTGGCTTCCCCCAACCCCTCGTGAAAGTTGTGCCTGCACACCTGAACACGTCTATTTAAAGACTTTTGAAGGTTTGGTTCTGCACAAACGTAGTCACTCACTGGTCTCCACATAAAACTGTGGAAAATAAACGCTTTGTGTCTTTTTTCATATAAAAGAGTTTTAAGCTGGTTAAGCCATTCTATTTCATCCGCTGAACACAAAATTTGTCCTAAAAGAGTCTGCATCTGTTAAAAACGTTTCCTACCCCTTTTTGTGTTACAAATATGCACGAGGGATGCAAACCCAGCAACCTCCTTAACGGCTGGCAGCAAACAGACTATGATAGCTTTGAAGCGAAGGCAGTTCTCGTGAAACCTTTGCGTATCACAAGTTTTGTGTTGCAGCAGACCCAACGGCTCGTTTCTAGCAATAGTAACCAAAAGCCACTGTACAGCAGGTTAAGCAACTAATATAGTGAAGGCTCCTGAAACAAGAAGAAAGGTAACATCCACAGCTGGAACAAGTCAAAGAGATCTCCTGTCTTATTACGAAGGTAAAACAGGTACTGGTAAATTATACACAGCAGTTTTACTTTACACTGAAAATACAGTAAATCGAAGGGTGAAATAAGATACTCCCCTCTCTTTGTGATCGAGCAGCATTGTAAGGCCACCCACTTTGTTTCCACTAAAATCTGCATCTATGATGAAATAAATCCTCCGAACCTGACAAACAGAACCAGAATGATCTGATCCGTTTGCTCAGCTCCTTGCAGCTCACAACAGCTATGTGAAGAAAGCAAATATTTTAAATATATTTTACGTATCAGTTATGTGTTTAATCACTACCCAGCCCCAGGAGAATCCACGGAGTGCACAAAATACATTTATTTGCCAGGAGTCGGGAAAAAGACTCTGGCAGGTGATGAAGGGACAAGGGTGTGCCCGGGCCATCCCATCCCCCTGCCACAGGACCGTCCCTACACCACGGGACCGTCACTGCCCTTGGCTCTCACCAGGCTGCTAACACCCTCTGGGACCAGCGAGGCTCTGGGGCTGCTTCGACTCCCAGCGGGAGCGCTCGTCCCCGCGCAGCCCTCACTGGGAATGCCAGAGGACGGTGTGGCCGCCTGTTCAGCCTGCCTCCAGCTCCACGCCTGCTGTGCCCCTTTGTTGTGGGCGGAACTTCGTATGTTGGCATCTTAGTGTGTTAAAAGCATGTCCAGATCAGCAATGTGACGTTAAAAAAGAACAAATAAAGAAGTTGGTCTCCTTCCTCTGACACGTTGCATAGCAAGGATCCTTACCCGCGGCAGGCACCCCAGTGTGCAGACCGGCCTTCGCCTAAATCCGGAATTCAGCTCTGTGCGAACTGTCTGTGTTGCTACAGCGTTGCGAGACGAGTTGTCGCGTGTCTCCGGTTGTCTCGGAGCGCAGCCGGTGTTACTCAGCGCAACCTGAGAACGGGGGACGGGGAGGGGGCGGCCGGCGGCCCCCAGCCTAGCTGCTGCCCGCCGAGGAGCACACGGAGCTGCACATGTTCAAGTTGGAGGTCTCAGACTCGGCCTCCGTCTCGGCTTCATCGGTGGTTTCGGGGGGGGACACGGACTCGCTCGTCTGCTCTTGGCTCTTCTTTAGCCTGTGCGGAGCAGAGGGACCAGGCGTTACACCGCGATTCCCGGGGCAAAAGCAGAACGGGTGGCGTGCAACGTGTCTGCAGCAGCACGGCCCCGCGGCCCACGCACTGCTCGTGAGGTGCCTACAGCAGACCCTAGGTAAAGGAGAGGAGGCCTTCCAGGTAGGCAACACCCCCAGCACCACACGGAAAGGTCCTTACACGGGCTGAAGTACCAGCAAAACACACCAAAATGGCCTCAAACGCTCTGCCACAGCCTGCAGCCTTCAGCTTTCACAAACACTGCCTGCTCGAGCTTGGCCACAAGCCGCAGCAGCTGCTTTAACGCCAGCACTTCTACTGCCCGCTTGTGACGTGCAGGGAAAATTTTACCATGTTCCTTGCTTTTGTCCTCCCAACAACATCCTCTAAAAGCAAGATGGACAAGAGGACAATGTGGGTGAACTGGAGGTGTGTCATATGTGCGTGTGAGACCCCAGAAGCTTCTCTGCAGCATATTTTCTTTGCCTGCGGTGGTTGATACCCACTGATCTTGTCCCCCTTTCTGGGAAGAACTGTTTTTTACAAGGACACACCACCTGAGCTCCTGGGCTGACGTCTGTCACACAGAGCCGAGACCTCAGCGAGATGCTCCTGACCTTCAGGCTCTGGCACTCTCGATTTGTGAGATAAGAGAGGAAAAGAAGTATTTCTTCTTTCCAAAAAGTACCCCCCACACTTACTTCTCTCTGTTAAAGATGACAAAGTCTTGCTGGATAGCTTCAAGGCATTCTTGGAGATAGTCATTTTCCTGTTGAAGAAAAAAACCCACACCTGCGTAAGAAGGCCCATCTGCATATCACTGCTTCCTACGGCAGGCACAGCACAGAGCAGCCACCAGAAACTTCAGCCTCAACAGCTGCTGGGAATAGCACAAGCGATCGCTTTTGTGGCTTTCACTGGGGGCTTGGTTCAGCTGCGGCGTGCGCAGGTAACACCGTTCTCCAGCTAAACGCAACGTGGTTGTCTGGGTGTCCTGTGCTCCGTGCTACCGGCTGGCAGCGAGGAAGAGGCCCAGGACCGCCTGCGGCTGTGAGCCGCTGGCCGAGCACAGCCCCGCGGCGGGGGCGCCCCGGGGTGCACACACCGGGGAGCTGACAGCGCCCGCACGGCAGGAGGAAGGCGTGGATGTGCGGACGGCTCATGTCCGGTGCCTGCCGTTGTCCGACCACCTGCACCCGTCTGTCCACGTGCAGAGACCTCCCCTGAGGTCACACGCTGCCGCTGCAGGGCCAGCTCCCATCCCGTGCCGCCGCACGTGCTGAGGGTCTTGGCAGACAACATGCCCCCAGCTCTCCCGGCAACAAACCCTCCCAGAGGTATTCTCAAGTCTACTTATTCTGTTCTTTTCCTCCCCAGCTTCCCGATTTATCCTCCGGCCTTTTACAGTAAGTCTCATTGATCGCAGCATTAGCTCCTGTCGAAGAAGGAAGGGATCTATTGCAGTTAATTGGCGCAGACAACGAGACTGGCAAAATCCTGGCTGGCGCTTCCTGCTGCTGCTCAGATAACGGGTAGCTGTGTCCTTGCGGGAGGGGTGACTTCTGTTTCCTTACTTTGGAATCTGCTCAGCTAAGAGAGGAGCTGCAGCACCAAAGCGGCGGTGATGGGATAATGCATCCTGCCACCCCCCGCACGCCAGCCCTACCCGCGAGCGGCCCTCACAAAGCACTCCTTGCCCCTGGACCTCCTGCCCTGGTGCACAGTGTGACGGTTTTATTCCGAGGACATGTCTGATGTGTAAAACCCAGATTCTAGTATTTATCTCCCTACTGACATAAAAGCACCCTAACTCCCACCGGGAACAAGGGCAACAACTGCATCTGATCTCCAGCTGAATTTCCTGGCTGATGAGCTCTCTCCAGAAGGAGCTCATGGCACGCGCCTCCAGACTCACGTGCTGGCTTCTCCGGCACAGGAGCCCAGCAGGGCTGCGGGGGCTTACACAGGTGTACGGCCCATGGGGCGTGAGGAAGAGATGGGCCAATTATCCAAAAAACGGAACTGACACCCTGGACGTTTCTGTGTGGCCATCATGCAGTGCTCGGGCAAACCACTACGACCTAACCCCGTCCTCAGCTGTTGGAGCAATGGGACCGTGCCCTTCAGAAGGCTGTGATCACATGGACTTCGGTTTTAGTCTCACTCTGGACCAGCATGCCCAGACCTCTCATTTCATTTACCAAGCCACGGATTATTGTGAAAGGGCTTTATCAAGCTTATGTAAGAGGAACATTTGGTTGTCATGAAGACTCCATTTGGCAAATGTTTTTATCAAAACAAATCTGCACAGGAAGCCGCTGCCGCAGTAACTACTGGTGCACACCCCCACAGTTGTATCTCAGCCTTTTTCCCTGCTGGCTGTTACCGCAGAGATCACTTACGGACTGAGAGCTGTCTTTGCTGTTGTCCCTCGACTTGTTCTTTGCAAGCCTCTTCTTCTTCTTGTGCAGGGGCCTCGACTCCAGGATCATCTCCTCCAGCTCAAAGGTGGGGTCGCAGTGCAGGCGGCCCTTCTGCGAGGCACAGGGACACCGCAGGCGCGGGTTAGCCATGGGGCGGGCTCCCTCCCTCTCAGCAAACGCGCTCAGGAACTACTGCTGAGCACAGCCCTTCACCTTAGGGTGCAAACTGGCCCTGGCTGGGTGCGGGAAGCCGCCCACCGCTCGTACTCACGTTCGGGACGAAGCCCGGCTCCACGCGTTTCTCTCCGACGTCGCTCCAGACCACGCCTGACAAGTATGCCGACGTCTGGATGTCGGTGAGGCAGGAGAAGCGGTGCTCGGGGTTCACCGTCAGCAGCTGCCACCACAGAAGCGTTCCCGTGAGGAAAGAGAAACAGAAACAAGAACCCCCCTGCTTTCTAAACGCACTGGAGTAACTCAGCAGTGCTGCAAAGTTTCTGTTTTGGGAAATATGCAGCACCCTCTATAAAAAAACAAACACAAAACTCAGAAAGCCGTTCTACAGACTGCGAAACCAGGCGGTCACAAGTTCGGTACGGTGACAACTCGGAGCACCCAGGTTTGCCTCCTCCCGTGGGTGCCTGCGATGTGTGACCCCCCCTGCCGCAGCCAGGCGCTGCCCCCTGCCACCGCTCCCCCAGGGACCGGAGCGGACAGATCCTGCCCGCCGCAGCCGTGCTCCCTGTAGAGGTGCTCGGCCTCCCCAGAGGCCCTTCCTCTGTTTCAAACTGCACACGCCCTATTTTCACACCTCTTCTGGGTACCAGGGGATGTTATTCCGTTTATCACACACGGACTACTGAGTATATATGAAACAAAAAGTCAGAAGCGGTAGCTCGCTTGCTGCTCCACCAAGGAGCTGATGTGAAGGCAGACTTGAATTGTCAGAGACCCCCGCACGGTGCCATGCTGCGTGCTCAGCAGCTCTGAGGTACAGCTCTTAGGACTGTCAGTGCAGTCTCTACCATGGGACTTGGGTAAGGCTTCTGGAAAACTCAGTGTTTTGTCTCCACCGCCGAAAGCCTTGGCCGGAGCCTGGCCACGCCACCACCCTGAGGCCCATCTGGCGATTTCCCCAGGGCACGCAGAACTCCAGCCCCAGCCTCCAGCCCTCCCAGCTCAGCTCTGGCATCCACAACCTGAGCACAGTCCTGCTGCCCGGGCAGCCTGGACACCACGTCCCCGCACGCAGTGACATTCACCTGCACCGCACGGCACTCCCACGGCACGGCCGCGCGGCAGTACCAGGGGACAGAGCGGGGCGTGGGGACAGGAGCGTCCCGTGGCACCTGGGCCGCAGGGAGGCCATGGCCAGCGACTGAGCTCTGTGCCGCTTCTAAAAGCTGGCATCTCGTGCAGCCCAGCAGATGGCAATGTGAACTTGCTTGAACACTCCACCCAGTGGTAACTAACTGCTTCTCCTTAAAACAAAACCCAATTAGGTAAATTGTCCAACCGACATTACCTTATCCTGGAGTCCTTATTTGCTGTCAGCACTGGGCATATCTTTTCTGCAGCATACTCATCAGCTGCTTTCTGAGCTCTCAAGCACACAGCCTCCACACCTAATCAGAAACTTTCTAGCTGCAGCAATAAAATTCAAGCAGCTGTCTGTTTCATAGATGTGCAGGAACCCTCTCGGACAGGCCCCTGGACCAGACTCTTCAAGCAGCTAACACAGCAGGCTCAGCACAGACTTCTCCATCTTACTCTGCTGTCCCAGGCACAATCGCCACCTTTCCAAGTCAGAAAGACCACAAATATGCTTGGATGCTGAGAGAACACAATCCTCGCCTAGGTAAGAACTGGATTGTTTCAACAAAATCAGCCTCTTCACTTGCTGTGAAACAATGCATCTTATTACAGAGGTCAGCGCAAGAAAAAACTCAAGATTAATCTGTTCTTAAGCCTGAGCAAAGTCGTAAAAAACTAGTCCCATTTCAATTTTCCATTAACGTGCTGAAAGATGGCCAGTTAGCCCTGTCGTGTACAGTTCAAAGCCCACCCAAAGGCACCTTACCTTCCTCAACAGCGCAACCATTTCCTTTGACCACGTGGATGAGTACTGAACGCTGACAGTACTGAACAGCTGGACCAAGGACTCCACTGGGTTATTGGAGTGGATGTCATACGGTCTCTGGGGAAAACACAGAAAGGTGAGAAGAAATTCACTTTTCTCTCTGCAGCTCACTAAGGAAGCAAGTTCTTAGAGCTCAGGCAGTCCAAAGCACCCTACCCAGCCCCGAAGGAGTTCGTAAGCCATAATTCCCAACGACCACCAATCCACTTCGAAGGAGTAACCCGTCCCGCCGTTCAGGAAGGAATGGAAAATCTCCGGAGCTGAACGGGAAGAGCACAACCACAACAGTTCATTCACTGACTTCAGTCAGCTTCTGTTTCCATCGCCTACTTCATGCAAGTCCGTAGGTAAATGCAGTGATTGTTCTCACGCGTGAATGCCACCGGGGGGGCTTTCAGGACAAGCCAGGCGGCAGCACGCCCGGCCACGCAGGGCGCTGGGAGCCCCGCTCCCTCCGAGCAAGGAGCAGGGCTGGCGGCAGGGCAGGAGAGCGGGGCAGGAGAGCGGGGCAGGACAGCGGGGCAGGACAGCGGGGCAGGACAGCGGGGCAGGCTGGCACGGCAGCACTGGCAGGGCTCTGCTGAACGACTTGGGTGCATGCATTCATGGGCTAAGTTAACTCCGTGCCTTTGTGACAGGCAGGAGTTATGGGACAGCATGCAGAGAGCATTCTCTCAAGGTAAAATACAGATGCAATGAACAGCTACTATTTCTTACCCATGTATGGCTTTGTTCCAGCTAAGGCAGTTGCTCTTTCACCATCCCTAATTATTGTTGCAATATTAAAATCTGTTAAATGTGCATGACCTTAAATAAAGACACAGTTTAAGAAGGAATTACTCTCAGCACAGAACAATCACAATGCAGAGTACAATTTTTCATAAGCTTTCTGTCTCCGCGAGCACAGCACAGGGACAGGCAGGTTGCTGTACAGATCCCACCAAATGGCCACAACAGATCCCGGAGCTTTCTCAGGATCCTGTGCTTGCCAGACGTTTAGATGGCAGCTAGCTTTGCTTCTTGGTTTTGAATCGCACACGGAGCTTCACATTTTGATTAGAAGCCATTTACAATATCCAGCTTATTCCACCCCACCTGGCTACTCTGCTTCTTTGTTCACGTTACCCCCACTGCGAGCCAGAGACTGCCCAGATCCCCGTGGTACAAAGCAGCGCAGTCAAGCCCCGGGCAGGCTGCTCGGGGAAGCTGGGGTCTCCAGGACTGGGGCAGAAGCCCCAGGACTGGGGAAGAAGAAAAACACACCCACGTGCCTTTCTTGAGGCTTTCTGCTATCTACCAGGAAGCTGTGATAAAGGTCTGTAAATCACAAACAACTTTGTGCTGTTAGTTCTCCCTTGTATCTCCATTTTCCCGGTGTGCTTGGGCTTTATACCCTGCGCTAGCGTCTAATGAAATTCCATGCAAGTGTAAGCTTTGGTTCTGACAAGCCTTTATGCTAAAACTCAGGTGCTTTGCCACCTTCTGCCCTGAGAAACTGTGTCTTCATTTTGTAAGGTTTATTGCTGGAATAGAGGTGAATACATGGGAGCCGTCCAATTAGACCACTGAGAGCCTACTAATTGCTTAATAATAATAGTATCAATAGATGGTCTCATGAAGGTTTCCAAGCTTGCTCCTTCTGGCTCAGCCCAGATCTCTCTCTACAGGAAGACATCAAAACTCTTTTTTCCTGCCTAGTAGAAGTATATGTGCAGATCTCTCACTACAGAACTCAAAAAAGACAGTTCTTGTGCTCTTGTGCCCCTTCACAATGAATTTCTTGCCTGGACAACCTGTGCAATGTAAGAGGCACTGGCTTGGTGCTGGTGAGAAGGGAGGCAGAGGCAGGGAGTCAGTGAGAAGGGCTCCTCACGATGGAGCTCTCCTCGCGTGGCAATGCACACGTATGTCCGACCAAGCACCAATCAAATACAAGAAGTGGTGCCTCTTCCACAGTTTTTGCAAATAAAAAGATGCACAGTAATCAAGGCTGTAAAGAATCGGTCCCTTGAATGAAGGAGGTGGACAAAGCGAGACAGAGAGATCCTACCTTGCTCATCCAGGAGAATGTTGTCTGGTTTTACATCTCTGGAAAAAAAAAAAAAAGCAAGGTTACAGCAAGATGAAATCTCAGTCACATGACGGATGCAATTCTACAACAACAAAAAAATCTGCAACTTTTTTATCTACCAAAAATTAGAAAGATATAACCCAAAAATATCCAAATAAGGAGCAAGTCCCTTTAAGATGGATTGGAAATACGTTTCCCCAGGGAAAAAAAAAAAAAAGTGGGACCACCTGACTTACTCAGGCAGCATCTCCATGAAATTAATAATCCAAGCCTGTGCCTGTGAAGCCCTCGATCACAGCTCTTTTGGCTGTCCCATGGAGGAGCGAGGAGCAGGCAGGGCCAGCAGCCCCCCGCCGCCCCGCTCGCAGCACCAGGGGCCTCATGGCAGCACGGCCTCGCAGGGACCGGCAGCCCAGCCGAACCCCAGCACGGGCACCTCTGGTGCACGGCCAGCTCCCGCCGGCCGCAGGGCCACCGTGGGCTCTCACAGCACAGGGCACCTCGTGTCCCTGCGTTCGCCTATGGACATGTCCTCGTTTCCAGCAGCACGGGGCAGCAGAGGGTGTTACCTGTGAATAATATGCTGACTGCGTAGGTAGTCTAGAGCCAGAGCCATCTCACAGATGTACAGCCTGACTGTTTCTTCTGTAAACTGCACGTTTTGCTGCAGATGATAGCGTAGGTCCCCCCCAAGGAGCAAGTCCACCACCATGAACATGTCCTCCTCGTCCTGGAAGGAGTACCTGTGGGAGCAGGGTGGTGAGCCAGCAGGCTGGCTCCTGCGGCTTCTCGCAGGAGTCACAAAATGAAGTTGTTTTTTTTTTTCCTCTCTTAATTATACAGCACCTGTGAAAAACTGCAAACAACCCCGCAATGAGCATATGTTGGCGTCGGTGTTTACACCTTTTTAATTAAGCAAGCACAATTCAAGATGCTGTCTTGCTTTTTAGCCGTTCGCTGTGCTAGGCAGCGCCTCCCGTGACAGGACAACCCTCCCCGTCAGGCCTCCCCCAGCGCCGCTGCCATCGGCACAGGAGGCCGCACACAGCTACAGACCCCGTAACTCCCCGGACGAGGCTTAGGACACTTCAGAAAACTGCGAAGCAAACTGAGGTGTCTAAGCTCCCGCCTCAGCACCCCGCTTCGCCGGCACCTCATGCCCGGCAGCGCCTGGCCGAGGCCCCCCTGCGCGCCGCCCCCACCCCTGCCAGCAGGCCGCCTCGATTTGCAGTTGGGAAAAACATGACAAAACTGTACCGAAAATGTCCCCGCATATCCTGAAAGTGAATTAGAAAATGCAAGTGCTAATTTAACCAAAAAAAAAAAAAAAGCAAACCAGAAAAAAGACCTATATTTACGGTAGAGTAAAACGCCTCTCTACATTTGCCGTGGATCCCGCAGGAGACTGACAGCAGTGAGGATACACTACAAAATAACGTTCAATTGTTATATTTGGCAACACCATTTCTACGGAGGGAGTCTGTGGGGTTGTGTAATACTTGTGAATCACACACATCTCATCCTGAATGTATGCTCATTCTAAATGTATGAGCTGAGAGGGGAAAATCTGCAATGAGCATGTTTCCTCAAGAACTTCATTACCTGTCGGGAAAAACAAATGTTTGCAACTGTTACAACACTGAAAACATAAATACTAACTTCTTGGTGACTGTGGAGTAACTGACCAGCAGAAGGCAGGCAAAGCTTTAACAGCTCTGCACAAGGCTAGCGGCCCCAGCCTGCCAACACGCTCCGAGGGCACCACGAGCCCTGTGGTCTGAAGGAAAACAACGCGTGCTGCAGGTGCATTTTTTGCATAATGCGTCATTTTCACTTACCAAAGTTTTTCCAGGCAAGCATGGCCTCTCTTTTATATTTGCAATTAGCTCCTCTTAACAGCTGATTAGTTGCTGCTCCAGGAATTTGTAGGTAATCTCCAAAACTGCTGGGCTGGAAATACTGCCTGAAAGACTCGATTATGCTCTCTGAGCCACAAGCACAGAAGCCTGCCTCTACAAAGAGCCATGCTACCATCTGAAAGAGCGTATCACAAACCAGGCAACGGATGTGCAAAGCACTGAGGAAATCAGTCCTAGGCCAAACGTTAAGTTACCCTGGTCACACACACAACAGAGAGGACAGCGTGCTCCTCTCTCCCTCTCGGTCTGTCATCCTCCTCCAAAGCGGAGCGAACGTTCTCCACCATCTCTCAGAAATGCCATTCTTCCTGCAGGCTGGGCGTACAGGCTGTGCACTCAAGGTTTCTGTAGCCCGCAGCGTGTCCCGTGCCTGCCCTTCCCCCGGCTGCCCCCAGCAGTGCCCAGGCCTGCTCGCACAGGACGGGGGGGCTGCAATGGGCTCCGGCCCCGCGCCAGGCGCCGGCCCTTCAGGCGGCAAGGCTGGCTGCAAAATACTCATTCAAAACTAACCGGCAATCTTAGGACATGATGCCTCATTTTCTAATACTTGTAAACGAGTTTATGTTGTGCAAAACTTGGTAACGATTCTTCTGCGCTCCAGAGAAACGTATTTTCTTGGGCCAGTGACCCTGCTGCAAAGCACTTCTTTGCCACCAGCTGCTCTCCAGCAGATGGCCATGCACGTGGTGGTTTGAAGAGATCACACAACTTTTTTTTCAGAAACAGATCACTAAAAATAGTTACATTTCAAATTGCTCACTACTAATTAGATCAGATTAGATTACGTTAGATTAGATTACATCAAATTAGGTTACATCAAATTAGATTACGTTAGATTACATTAGTGCATGTGCACTGGCAAAAAGTATGCTCATTACCTGGCAGTGTTTTAGGGTCTAACTTAAAAATAACTACCCTTGAATGAGGCCGACATCTAACAACTAGTTTTAGTCTGAAATGCTTTTGAAAAACATCTTGTCTAGATAGTTACTGTAAAAAGCGGTAGGCAGTACAACTCCTTGGCTTCCTACAAGCACAGTAATCCTCCTGCCCCACAAACAGCACAGAGCAGCCTTGGCGATGACTGCACAGATACAAACACAGGCAGGGCAGCTTTAAGCTACCCGCTCAAGTCTCTTGACTAATCTCAGTAAAACTGTGCTGAATGCATTGGTTATGGCTAAGAGCAGTTCTGCTTATTTAAACTACTAACACATCTCTGTGAGACAGAGTCCTTTACTGGGACCAAACATTTACTGTGTAAAACGTGACTTTGTATATTTTCATATAAATAAAAGTAATAAACATCTCTAAAAATGCTAGTTTCTTTGAATTTTGAAGCTGCTTTTTGGGAAAAAAAAAAAAAAGGCCTCCCCAGAGAAGACAGGTCACCACAAACTGACTGTAAAAGTATTCAGTATCTCCAAGCACACGGGATGGACCACTTCTTCAGTGGCAGTCAATAAAGGGAGCGTCTTACTGAGCCAAGACACCTTAGTCACACAGCACACAACGTACTACAATATTTTAGTTAAACTGGTGAGTGGCTCCTCAGTAGGTACGTGATAGAAGTATTTGAAGAGGGCTCACAGAAAAAAACAACACAAAGGTTTTTGATGGCAACAGATAGGCTGCCTTAAAATGTTTGAGGCCATGACATGCTGGCATGCCACCAGGAGGCAGAGGCAAGGAGATGCTCACCAGAGGTTCACCAGGAACACGTGCTCAATCTCCTGCAGGATTTCCAGCTCCCTGAACACGTTGCGAACCTCGTCCCTTTCGATGCACTGCTGCTTGTTCATGTACTTCATGGCATACATCTTCTCAGTATCTCTCTTCTGCACGATGCACACCTAAAATACAGCAAAAGGGGGGGGGGGAAGATACAAGGTTTAGCAAAATGTTCTGTATTCTCACTTGCTGCTTTACCTAGCCGAGTAAACCAATTTCAGAGCCGTCTCCTGAGTGATGACGGAGCTCCCGACAAACCCAGCGCTGGCCACAGCTGACAGAAGGGTCGGGAGGAGCGCACGGAGCGGGCGGCTCTGCACACACCAACACTGGCTGCATCCACAGCCGCGTTGGTGCTTTGTAACCACAACTTGTGTTGGAACAAACCGATCCGACGCCGCACACCCTAGCATCCCCACCATGAGTTTGGTTTCCTGCTGCTGGCCCGTCTGGCCAGCCTCCCGTGTGGCTACCAGGCCCTCGCCACTCAGTGCTGCCAGCCCGGTCCCCGCGCTGTGACCTGGGATCCGTGCCCCTGGGGACGGCACCGGGTACTGCTACGGGACAGCCTCCCTGCGGGGAGCCCTCCCTGCGAGCCCCGGGCTCAGGGCCTGACTCCAGGTCGGCTGCAGGGAGTCGCTGAGGGCCCTCCCAGGGCTGACTCGATTCTGCTCACGGCCAGCGGGCACGAATTGCCAGCAGATTGGCTTTAGTCTGTTTCACACATAGCTGTGCCCTGAAAGGCCACAATAATCCCGTCTGGTTTAGCTGAAAGCGATTAAAATGTAAATGTGTTAAAAATGACAAAAACAAGAGCAAGCCCCGTGCCCTCAGAAACGCTGCACGGCCCCGCGGAAGCGAGGTGCTGGGCAGGGCGCAGGCTGCGCGCCTTCTGCCTCTGCAGGCACCCCAGCAGCCCCCAGCGGGAAGGCTCTCCAGGGAGCGCACGGCCGGGGTCCGGCCGCATTCCCCCGCTGGTATTTCCTTTGGTGCTGCTCCCCGAGACTCCTCTGGCTCCTGACGACACTCTCATTATCAAGGTAACTATTTTTAAATGAATTAATGAACATTATACATGTGGTATAATTACGTCTGTCCTCTTAATTACCAGACGACATGCTTATTGATTACAATGTGCTGAATGCATTTTCTTTGGAAAAAATAAAAATCTGGCAGTTTGCTCCTGCAGCCCTCATCTGGAACACCACGGCGAGGCCGACCCAAAGGTGACTTCTCCCTGCCCGTCCGAGCCGTGGCATCTGCGCCGCGCGGGGCAGGGACAGGCTGGGGCTTCTCTGGTGGCAGCAAACATCACGCAGGGCCCTAAGGCACTGAACTCCACTGCACCTCTGAAATGATCCCATTAATAACAATTTGCAAGCGCTAATGGCACATAATATAATACCATCAAGGACACGTTACAGCAAGAAGGTGACACAATAATGGGTGGTTATCATTAGCCTGATAAAAACATCCCAATTAGCGATACACACTCAAATTATGGGGATTATTTTGCAGTTGTCACTGCGATTACTGTACGAACAGGGAGTTACGGATTTTAATAACTACGTGCACACCTCAGACCCCGTGCTACAGGCTGGCGTCTCCCAGGTGATTTGAGCCGCACAAACCAGGTGTGGGCCTGGGGCCACCAGGACCCCCCTCTTTGGGGACAGAGCGTGGCCGCACGCCCGGTCCCACGGCAAGCAGGACAAGCTGGCCTCGGCGCCAGGGCAAGGGGCCCGTGGCCACAGCTGCGGGGAGGACAGCCCTGGCCGCTCTCCGCCAGGTCCAGCAGAACGAGGGAGGGCTCCTGGAGCCCCGTCCCTGCCACCGGCGCTGCCCAGGGGTGCCAGAGCTGCTCGCCTGCAGCTTCTGCTGGGAGTGGTGATAGAAAACCATCGGCTGAAGCCCTGCTTACTGCAGGTTGAGTGATAGTAAACTACCTAGCGCAGGGCAAAGCACCCGCAGGACCTGACTTCTGCTTAAAGCAGACTAAGCTGGCCGTATGTTTAATTAGCCAAGCAAAAGTAACTCTATTTTTTAATTTCTTTGAACTGACAGACCTAATAACCTCTCTTTAAATCATGGACACTGCTTCTCTAAAAGGAAGCCTTTCACTAACAGCATTCCAGGCACTGAACAACATCCTCTTCTGCTTTCAGTTTGTCACATTAAGGCTAGAGGCACATTAATTTCTAAACCTTTCTTTTGTTTGTTTTGGTTTAGATTTTGACTTTCTGTATTTTCACATGTATTGCTTTTCACATTTCTCATTTGCTTTTTGTTTCTCCGCAGTAGAATAAATGAGAAAGTGATGGAAGATCCCTGTACTCTGCAATCATCCGAAGTAGTTTTCAGAAATGGAACAGCATCACCTAAACACGAAGTAATTCCAGTTTCAAGTGCTCTAGAAACTTTTATTCTCTATTTCCTGGAAAACAAACAAACAAACAACCCCCCCCCAAAAAAAAAACCAACAAAAAAAAACCACCTGGGAGTCAATCGGATCGTTCTGCTTATCGCCAAGCCTCAGGCAGTGCCGGCTGGGGGCAGAGGGAGGTGCTGGTGCCAGAGCGGTGCCGGCGAAGCCCCATGGCACAAGGCAAAGGGCGCCAGGACAAGTCTGCAGTGCCCCGGGCGCTCCTCCAGGGCTCAGGCATGCTGCGTGCACTGCTGTCACCCCTACAGCTGTTAATGGTTAAGGACCACGTTAATGCAGTTCTTGGCAGGGCCTAGCACTAGCCTACAATGTGAGGAGCAGTGTTGGTCCTGCCCTCGCCTGGCACGGACGTTTAGGTCCTGTGGCAGCAGGAATCCTTCCTGAAATGTCTGCGGTTACAGAAATATGTCCCATGCACAGACATGTAAGTGCCCAACACGGACCTCTGTCTGCTTCTCTGCTTGTGCATCTGCTCCTGTGGAAGCAAGAAGCGTCTACTTGGTAACGCGTCCAAGTGGTTTTTTCTATTAATCCCGATCCATTTTTCAAGTAGATCTACAAAGCGAAGTGACACAAGAAAGCAAAAGAAGAGACTGCTTTGTCCTCATCCTGCATGACGTGGTCCCTTGCTGCACAAAGGAAAATTTCAGTGCTTAAATGCAGCCATTAGAAGAAATTGTGTGTAATGCTGCCAGATTTGCAATGCAGAAGGCAGGCATCAGCTGGTAGTATATTGCTCAAGACATGGCACATAAAAGATTTAATAGAGTCCCAGATACCCTGAGCATTCAGCTGCTGCCAAATGGTTTGTATACAGCTGCCTTTGCTTTTATTGCATTAAAGGCACAAAGGGTTTGGAACTTGCATTTACTATTCAGGACATGAGATGTGCATTTAACATCTCCCATTTCGATCTCACTTTATGGGGCCCCAGACAATGACAACGCCTGTATTGTCATCATAGCTGGCGGCTTGCTTTCATCCGAATCTGGGGCAATCTTGGTCGTTGCTCAACAGCCCGATCTATTGCACTAATTTAGAGGAGACTAATAAGGATCACTGACCTAGATGATTCCCCAGAAAAAAGTAATGGGAGGGGAAAATGGACTTCTGGCTTTGTAATACCCATCTTCTTTATGTAGGTGTTACTGTTAAAGCACACAGCACACGAGTGTGTCTACACATGCAGATACGTGTAAAGGCATCAGAGTCCTTTGGGTCTTCTCAGAACAAGCCCAACTTGTCCAAGCTTG
Organism: Stictonetta naevosa; assembly: GCA_011074415.1. Classification (NCBI taxonomy): domain Eukaryota; kingdom Metazoa; phylum Chordata; class Aves; order Anseriformes; family Anatidae; genus Stictonetta; species Stictonetta naevosa. The sequence continues at coordinate 36,325,130 of CM021702.1, forward strand.
GGCAGAGCCACAAGCACAACCCAACATGTTTTAAACAGTTCCCCAGTATGTTCCCAAACTCCTTTATGCAACCTGCACCAGCCAAGGGGGACGCACTGCACGTGCACGGAGCACCTCACAAACACCTTTGACAAGACAAACCTCGAACACGCAGAGGGACAGAGGCAGCAGCAGGACCCAGCACCCCACTGCGGGGCTGACCGCCAGCAGCTCTGCTGGCTCGGCTGCTAGCGCCAGCTCCGCGGCCACGGTGCGGCACTCGCGTGTGCCCACATTTGAAGCATTCTGCGGGACCGTCCGTGCGGGTCCCCACGCGGCGTGCAGGTGAGCTGCTCCTTCACAACACTTTCTGTCAACAGAGCTGCCCTTGTACCTCGTGCTGACAGCGTGTTCTCAGCAGCCAGAGCACTCAAGGACCTAGCCTTACCCCGCCTGACCCCTGCTTCCCACCCAGGAGCCTTCCGTCGCCGCCTTGCTGCTGGCGGACGTGGCTGTGCCGCTCCTGACCGCCGCTGTCAGGTGCCAGCGCCCGGCTGGTTTCCCCGGCCTCGACACTGAGCTGTCCCTGCGGCCTCCCGCTGCCAGGACACCTCACCCTCTGTTGAGCTGACAGCAAATCGTCCATTTAAAAATTTAAAAAGAAATGAGAGACGCTTCTGGAGAGCGGGGTCACGGCAGGAGCGCTGGCTCTAGCCCCAGGGGCCACTGAGGCTGGTGGGAGGACGGACGGACAGATGGACAAATGGACAGACGGACGGACAGACGGACGGACAGACGGACGGACGGACAGACGGATGGACGGACGGACAGACGGACGGACGCGGGCTGTGCAGATGTGCGCGGGCGGAGGAGGCAGAGGGCAGGCGCCGGGAGGCACGAGGCCGGTCATCGGCAGCTCCGATCCACTGCTGCTGGAGCCAGCCAGGGGGTGTTCGTCTGTGCCGGCTGCTCATTAGCTCAGGGAAAACATTCCGAACTGCAAATATCCGGCCACCAATTAAGGTTTTGAAACCAAAAATAAATAATTAAATAAATAAATCAAATCAATGGGTGTAAATTAGTGGAATGTATCTGAGCCTACACGCCGACCAGCTCACACCACCCAAAGGACGACTGCTCCTGCCCGGAGAAGAGCCCTGCGGTTTCAGGAGGAAGCATTCACGTCATTTACACTCGCACAGAAATCGTAGGGCAAAGCCTTGGGATAAACCTTACTCTGCAGCATCAGAGCACTCTTTGTCACTCAGTGGATTAAGCAGCAACAGCAGAAACAAAGTCCATAAACTGCCAGGAATGCTTTGACTGTTCCTCTGCGTCACTCGTTGAGCTACTGCTTTGAAGAGTTACTTCTATTTTCCACCCAACCATTCCACTGGAGCGGAATTAGAGAGCAGAGATTTGGTTGTCTTTTTGTTGTTGTTGTCCAGGGGACAGCAAGACATTTTTTCACTGGATTTTTTTTTGCTGCTGTTCTTGTTATTTTAGGGTATTTTCCCTGATCCTCCAGATTTCTGCTGCTCTGTGCATTTTTCAGTCCAACTTACTTGCTATCTTTTAGGCAGGCAGGCTTTGCCTTCTCTCCTTTAGAAATTCAATAACTTTTTTCCTGCTGATTCTGAATGAATCCAGTGGGCTGAAATCCCCACTCAGATGAAAGGTCATCTAATCATTTAATAGCATGTCCTGACTTATCTCAGGCTAATTATAATGGAACAGCACAATTTGTCTGTGGGCTCAAACAAAAGCAAGTACTTTGCATTCTGGGCAGTATTTGCGAAGCTGATAAATACTTGAGATTGCTTGATCTCAGCTACCCAAAGATTATTTTTCCTTCTACTGAGGCAGACGTCATCTTAAATTAAGGCACTCACGATCCCATCCTCTGCAGGACATTGCTGTCACATCTGATGCAAATGCACACAGATGGGTTCAAGAAAACTTCCTCTTGCTTTGGGAATGTGAGCGGTAGGTTTTCCAGAACCTCTTAATGGCTTCTGCCTTTGTAAGACCAGGAAATGCACTATAATCCTTCCACACACAGAAATGTTATTGACTCCGGCTGATAGCCATCGAGAAGCTTCAGCATACAAACCTGGATTTCGCTTATTTTGTTTTTAGAGCAGAGTCAATGCTGTGCATTAGCAAGTACTGCGCACCAACAGCAAACACCTTAATCCTACATGAAAGGGAACCGCAGGAGAACACTGCTCCAGCTTGCAGAAGAGCTGATTCGGAGTGGTTACACCTGACCCAAACGTACTGACTCACACTCCAGTTCCTGCTGACTTCCTTTGGGTATTTATGCCTGGGCTCCTGGACACGCAAAGCGTACCAAACTCCCATCAGATATTCAGATGGTTAAAAAAATCCGCACACTTCCCACCGTGCAGAGATGACAAGCACTGCAGCTACAAGCGGCCATTGCGAGCCGGCTGTTTATCGCGGCTGACGCATCGATGCCACCCGCAGGGCTTAGCTGACCCCAGCAGCACCCCCCGTCATTAATCACCCAGAGCAGCAGCTTTCAGCTCTCAGACATGAGCCAACTCCAATGAAGTCATTAGAAATCGACATGAGCAAAAGCACCGCCAGACTTTGCCCTAAACTTTTACCCAATAAAGAAAACCTAATTGCCCCTGGCATCGAACACCTTCTGCACCAATAGCTCAGGCACCAGGCGCTGCCTCCACGCGAGCACGACCGTGCCCAGACAGGACGCACCTTGCAGGAAGAGCCCAGGCGGCAGCCGTGCCCCTCAGGCTGGGCATGGAGCAGCAGCCATCGCTGCTCGGGCAGTGACAACCACGCTGACCGCAGCTCACGGGCTTGGCCCAGCTGCCCCCCGCCTTTCGCTGCACTTCAGGCTTCCAGTGACTAGCTCCTCCACAGCTCTCTCATTCTCTGTTTAGTACGCAGCTACACCAGTAGCTCAAAATATGATTTTGCCAATTATATATATATATAAAAAGAAAGCTGATTTTCAGCTATCAGGCAAGTAACAAAAAGGGATCAAGTTATTCTGAGGAGGAACCAAAGACATTTGACGTGGCCGCAGTGTCACAGTTGCACGGTAGGCAGCATCAGCTACCTTGTTATTTAAAACCAGTCTTCATATCCATTTTGTGTTATGATTGCGCTGATGGTAATTGAAATACAGTCTTTGCCTGGTAATTAACATCTGTGTAACATTTGTAATTAAAAAGATAATATTAATTTGTTCTACAGTTCTAATAAACATTAAGGATAAAACCATACAATCAAATGTTTTTTAGCCATAGCCAAGACAACGAAGCTTAAAGCTGTCTCCTAGGTGTATTGGCAGTGACATAACTGAAATGTCAAGGATCCATTAGGCACACGACCGCGGTGCGCAGCTGGATGCAGCTCTGCTGGAAGCGCCGACCCGCTTAACGAGCAGGGCCGTGACTGCTGTGTCCGGCCGGGAAGGACCCCGGGGCCCGCGTCACCCCCTGCGGCACTGCACAACCCCGAGCCCCGGTGCCGTGGGCGTGCAGGGGGGGACACCCTGCTGGGTGGTGTCCGTGGCCCCACGTCCCCTGGCTCAGGCTGTGGCAGCTGCTCACCCCTTGCTATCGGCCAGCTATCGGCTCCCAGCAGCGGGCACGCGGAGGGACGCGACACTCCGTCCATACGTGCTGGGGTCCACCTGCAGGTCCACCTCCCGAGTCAGAGAATCACAGAATCACCTAGCCTGGAAAAAGCCTTCAAGATCATCGAGTTCAACTATGCGCCTGACCTGCCAAGCCCACCGCAGACCCATGTCCTCTAGTGCCACAAGTCCTCCCTGTCCAGCCGGGGTATGGTCTGCCAAGAGCCTTCATTGTCTGGGAGAGGTCTGCACAAAAAACATCTTCAGCCTTCCCTCAAGGGCATTCCCTGGGTCTTTCTGGCTGTTTTGACCCCATAATTACAGTGCTGGATCCCAGGCACTGCGTTACAAGCCATGGAAACCCAGCTCCTACAGAGCAAAAGAAGCACGGAGTTACAGGTTGCTTCAGGTGTGAAACACCGACAGCTTCTGACAAAAATCAACTCAAATTTATCAAACCAGATTTGGCCGATCTTAAGTGTCCTCGAAAAGGCCCCATTTGTGTTGGCTCTGACAAAAGCAGCCATCTGGCAGCTGGGTCCTGAGCAGGGGCCGTCCCCTCCCAGCGCCCGGACAGGAGCGCAGGAGGCAGGAAGGGCAGAAGCGCTCGGGCACGGCCCGGAGGGCAGCTACCGGGAGCACGAAGCCGAGCCAGCTGGGCAGGAGGGGCTGGGAACAAAAGGGGAAGTGGGGGTTACCCGACACACACACCTGTAACACCGACGGATCCCAGAGGACAGGACGCGGGCTGCGGAGTGCAGGAACCTGCAGCAGGAGCTCCCCTACAGCAGGCCCCGATGCGGTGCCCAGCACCACAAGGACGCTGATCCCTCCAAGGCCTCCGAGCTCCACGGCTGCTGCCGAGGAGCTGGGCCAGGAGCTGGCACAACGACTCGCAGAGGCTGGGGACACTGGTGTGGGTGCTGCAGGAGCCCTACCCCGCACTCAGAGGGGACCCGTTGCCATAATACTGTCTGATCCTGAGGAAAAACATACTTTAAAACAATCAAAAGCCTTCATTGCTTTGATTATGCAGCTTATTTAACCAGAACTTTGTTCTGGGAACAGTTCTGACAGTGGTGTCTCTGGCAGTGTTTTCCCGACTATTATCTCCAGCACACAAAGACCCGTTTAAAGAATGGGACATCTGCAGCCCTGATCCCGGTGGCAATCTGCATAGCAATCTCCTGTACTAACGAGGCACAGCGACACAGGCTTGCAGGCTGCTGGCTGTGACGACAGCGCTCCTCAGCCCTTCCTCGCCTCCTTCACCCCTCGGCCGTGCCTCTGAAGGGGATCAGGCCAAGGTCACTGCTGGGGGCCGGGCCTGCACAGCGCAGCAGCGCTGCATTTGGACGCTCACCTGAGCAGTTCTGCTCCTCAAAACAACGTACACCTCCAGGTGTAACGCTGAAATCGCTGCTCCTGCTGGTCACAACTGGTCCGGGTGGGATGCTGATGCTCGCAGACCGGGACACACACGGCACCAGTAGGTACTCCTGCTGCACGCTGCTGTTTTTTGCAAGTACCTCCACATTTTTAGGCTCCCGAAAAGGGCACACCAGCTGGCATAGCAGCTCCGCATGGCCTTCGTTGGAGAGGTCTGTCTGGTGTGCATCTGCTGGGCTGCACCCAGACGCGGGCATCTGGCCTCCAGAGCAAGCTGGTACCATAAGCAGCTTTTCAGCAAGTATCAATTTCAGCCAGTTGCGACCATATTATAGCTACGTCTCAAAGAATAACAGCAAATATTTTAATAACACAGGTCCCTCTTCAGATGCAAAGGTCAAAATCAGAAGCCATGTACTCAGGTATAAAGGGAATTAAAAGGTATTAGTTACAATGAATGGAAAAAGCCTACAGTCCTCAGGAGACATGCTCTCAGTACAAGGTTAGCAGCTCGACGCATCTGCTTTCACACCCTTACCTCGAGAGGTGATTCTATTTTTTATTCTGAACACCTCCCCATATTTTCCACCTTAAGATATTTTTCATGGAGTCTTACCGGTTTACTTTTACCCTGCTGAGAGTTATGCTTTATCACAAGACGATGAAGGACTGGTTTGTGAGAACACCATAAATCATTAAAACCTCTTTAATTCAGCATGGCTGTTTGCTACAGCCAAGTTGTAACAGTAGCTGATAAAACTTTTATTCATAGCAAGCCTGCTGGTGTTTTCAGGTCATGTCAACACTTCCATTAAAAATCCCTTTCTCAGTTGCGTCTGATGGAGATGAAAACCTCTTCCGAGCTAAAATAAAAACTGCTGTTCAAGATAGCATCTCAGTGTGTCACAGCTCAGTAACTTTAGCTGTCTGGTCTTAAGAACACGATCATGCTGTTGTGTAAATCTGCTGTTGAGTTCCACAGGCCCGACTGATTTGTATTGTGCTCACTCCTCCGTGTTGCAGGGGGAGGAAAGCACACAGAGCAGGGACAGTTGGGAGCGTGCTCAAACACATGCCAAGCTGCCATTGCAGGGTGGTTTTTGTTTTGGTTTGGTTTTGCTTTGCTTCTTGGTTTTCAAAACGAACCTTATTTCTTACTTTTATTTCTTATTTCTATTTCTGTCTTGCCGTTGACATAAATAGCATCTAAACGTTAACACAACCAATACACAAAAAACGCCCCAGGAAAAAACTCATTATTGGTTCCTGTTTCTAGCAAGGTGGGACTGAGTTCTTCTATTTGGTGTCTATCGTGATTTTTTTTTCCAACTTTCCTGAAAGAATTCCTAAGCAGACAATGCAGAATGTTATCCACAAGCTCTGAATCCTGTGATTTAAAGCAATTTTACATGGTTCAGATTAAACACTTCCTTTTCATGTCACGCTGAGAAAATAACATCTAGTCGGACATTAAGCAGATGTTTCTGTAATCGAGTTTTGGGTATGGGTGATTATTTGACCTGCAGCTCCAAAAAATACGTAGACTTCTATACCTCATCAGAGACATTAATCCAAACAAACAAGGAAAAACCAAGGATGTGACAGCATATAAACCGAATAAACAAAAAAGGAAAAGAAGCACCGCCTTTTAGTTCTGCTTGCCTTTTCCCCCACCCTCTCCCCTCGTGCACACCAGCTGTATGGTTGCATTGCTTGACAGAAATCATTGACAGCTACCTCAAAATCCGATGTCTTTACTAAATGCTACAATAAAAAAGTACGCAGGCTTTGGTCATAGCCCCCAACGCGTGCCCTCCACGTGGCACTGCCCGGACTTGCTGACCGCAGGGACACGTGAGAGCAGACAGCGCTGAGTGCCTGAAAGCAGGCCGGCTTCTTGTTTCCCACTGCTGCGGGACCGGGAGGACAAGCAGGGCGATGTGTTTTGGAGCTGCCACGCTTCCAGGAAAGCCTGACGGGCACCTGCATTTTTGTACAGCTTTAAACATGCCCGTCTCTCTGCTAGGATTTTCTGGTTTTAATATTCGAAGAACAGCAGTGAAAAGTCCCACCGACCTGCAGAACCCCCCGAGCACACTGTGACCCATCTTCTTTCTGCCTTTTGGATGCACCCCGGGCCCACCCTTACTCCACATCAGCAGCAACCCCTGCATTTCTGTGAGCATCTGCACCCCAGCACACAACTCCGGCTAACAAGTCTTTTCTGAATGAGATGTGAAAATACATCTTCCTGAGGCTGACAAACAGTTTGAGTTAAGCCTTGTATTTGGAGTCATCTTTCATTACAGCCATGATTAGATTCTGTGATGTTTTATACGCCGGTCAAAGAGGTAGACAAGATGATTTTTTTAGTTACATATTTGATAAAACCTGGGAGCAGACGGAAATCTAATTATTTCCAATGAAGAATGGAGGGCTTTATTTCATCTCTGCACATAAATTAATGTTGTAGCTATTCCTGATCCCAAGGCCAAAACAATCCCTGTGCTATTTGGAAAAACCTCATCGCTCATCTTGAAAAGATGCTGCCGGGCAGTGGCACTGAGAGCAGCGTGCCCTGGCAGCCAGGTCGCCGTGCTGCTGCCGCAGCCTGCCTCCCAGGCACAAGTGTCTCCACTGCTGAAGCAAATAAATGCAGGTGTGACTTCACAGCCAAGGAAGGAGGCGGTACTCGTGTTCCACAATGCAAAACTTTCAGGGGGAATTTAATGAAACTTGCAGCCAGATGCTTAACGTTCCGTTGGCAGAAGCCTGCTTCATTGCACTGTGTTTATCACCAAGTGCTCACAGAGATCTGCCCTGGTAGACACCTCATCTAGCGAAGGTCCCCTGTACCAGAAGACCTTGTTTTTCAGCAGCAGGCACATGGGACTGCGAAGTAACCATGAGAGCTATCACAGTGCAGGTGCCTGTACCTAAGATGCCAGCAAATTGTGAAGTGATTCCCAGCAGGAGGTGAGCAAAGCTCACCTCAGTTCATTAAAAACAGCTAATATGCCAAAGCTATAGGAAAACCTCTCAGATTTTGCGGTGTTGGGTCTGCCAACTGGCAGCCAGCAATCAGTGAGTGTAAACAATTGCTACTTGACAGCAAATGCCCCCGTGTCCATACTGTGCGCGCTGCACTGAGCATTAATTACTCCATCAACTCCAGGTTTGAAGCCTGTAACTTGGCGGGATGGAAGTTTGGCCAGGTGATAGCTCCATCTGCTCAGATTCCCTTTTTAATACTGCATTAAAATCCCCACTATCTTTCCCTTGGGAAAAAGGACAGTTCAAACCTAGACCTTGCAGGACGTGATCAAACACAGCTTTACTCTCCCTTTGTCCAACACTCAACACGAAGCCTTCGGAGTGCCACCCTCAGAAAACATGCCATCGTAGTACAAGCAGCAAAAGTACCGGTGAGAAAACACCGTCTCAGAAGGGAGAGCATTAAGGATGACTTGTGGTTAAGATCGTTGTTGACCCTTCTTTAGAAAAAAACAAGTAAGTGCATGCGATGGCAGCTCCTCGGGGTGACGTCTCCTCCAGCTCCAGCACCCACCTCTGCCTGTGCAGAAACTCAGCACACAAAACATACCGAGTCCTTTGCCTACGACGGATCCGTTGCAATTCCTTCTAGCCACCAGTTCCTTCACGGCGTGCTGGGGCGAGCCGTGTCTCCTGGGAGAGGAGGCTGCAGGGGCAGACGGGCACGGGGACTACCAACAGCCCAGGGGCTGCCTCCAGCCCGGATGGGGAACGTGTTCCTAGGAAGCCAGGGCTCTACCTCACATGCCTTTCTGTCAAACCTACCAAACGCCACTAAACGATACTGTATTACCAAAATGAAGAAATATGCTGAGAGCACTCTACGGCACAGAGAGGATCTTCCTAGTGCAGCTCTCCCATTAGGCACTGTGGAGCTTTTATGCTTCCACTAATTAATCCTGCTGAGTTATTCCCCGTCCCTCAAGCGGCCCATCACCACAAACATCCCCACGCACAGCAGACAGCAGTTACTCAGCTGAGTAATCGCCGTGACTTCAGCCAAGCACCCAGAAGAGCCAGCAGCTACCGAGGGCAGCCCTGCGAGACCAGCGCGGGGAGAACTGGGGTGCAGCAAGCGGTGCTCGCTGGGTGGGCGGCACAGGGCATGGCAAGGGGCACAGCAATGACCGCGCTCATCGCTCGTCCGTTCTGCGATCCACATTTTAGAAAGGAACATGTCTAGAACCTTTCAGCAGATTCCTCTGGCACTGCATTTGGATATTTCTGTAACACTCTACTTTTCCTGAATGACCATGGAAAATGATGTTTTTTTCCATACACTTGCCAACAAATGTGAATAAACCCTAATCTGTCACTTATCTGACAATGCTTCATACATAAATTATTTGCTCTCCTATCCCACTGCCTGTGTGACATCAGGTCATTTCTGAAGTTGCTTGGTCCATCTTGTCTTTGGCACTGAAGGTTGCTCTTACTAGTATCAGTTTAAGGCATTCCTAAAGTGCTGCTACAAATGATAATCTTTCTTCACTGTTTTTTCAGTGAGTTGTCCCGTCTTACATCTTACAGTACTTACTGCCCGATATGTACTTAAAATTATCAACTGTGAGATGCTTCCTCTAACTAAAATACCCTTTGACACAAAAGGTTGCCAAATTAGGCATTTCACAACTATAAAAACAGAGAATTTGCAATGTAAAGATTAAAATAACTTCCCATGTTTGAGCAGAGCACCTTGAAATCAGTGGCTCCTTTGTGGTTTTGCAGCTCTCCTCACTCAGTGCACAGACTGATTTCATGACGGTGCAGTTACCTGTCTAACAGCCCCACCGCGCTGCTATTGCCCAGAACTTCTGCCACGCTACTGCATGCTAACATAGTCCATTTCCAACCTGTGTATTGAATTCTTTGTAAAAAAAGGGTCAGCAGTTGTCTAAATTTACTTTTTTCTTCTTATGCCAATATAATATGTACTTTTTATATTCGTTATACTGCAATATTTTATTACAGTATAGTTTTTAATCAAGCACAGCTACACATACACAGGCAGCCTACGGCTACGACCCCCTGCTTTATAAAAAGGAAGTTGGTGCACATCCACGTTATTAGAATGATGGTTTACTTGTCAGGACCTGACAACAGATCCTTCACCAGTTCCAACGCAAACCTGACTTCCCAGGAAACGAGCACAGTACATTTTATGTGAACTGAGGGTGTAACTCAGCTGGTATGTTGCACGTAGGGTCTCAGACAATTTGAGGTTGTGCGTGTAAAGTCTCTAATATCACTTCAGAGCTGATACAACAGGCTGACACAACTTGGGGAAAGAGACAATCCTAGTCTGGTATCACGAGGACTGCATCTGAAGATAAATCCTCCCTTTCCAATTAGAGCTGCTATCTCTCTTTGAGGTACTGATCCATGTCAAAAAACCCCTCGTGTTAATTAGGAGATAAGCGGAGAATTGGGAAGTAACCTTATTTCCAAGTACAGGCAAAATGACTAGAAGAGACAACGCAATTTCCCAAAGGATTCAGCTTTTGGAAGAACACCTGAAGCATATTTATTTATATTTATTTCAGACTCTACCTCTCCAGAAATGCTCTCCACCCCGGGCTCAGGGGGACGCGCTCCAAGGAAAGCACTGGGGGTCACGTTGGTCTTAGAGGAGGCACCGTGCACTGTCCAAACAGAGAGAGGTACCAAAGGAGAGGCTGTGCAGTCTGCAGGGTGCTGCTGCTGTTTTCACTAATGACCTTGGTAATGGCAAGCAAGCAGCTGGCAGAGAGTGGGAGCACTGCACACCAGGTAGGAATGCGGAACGGTCTTGACCAACGCCAGGCAGGCCCTGAGATGAACCCCTGGGGACCGGGGCTGGGTATGGCAACGGGGCAAGATCACATATAGTGCCCAAAAGAGAGCAAGAGGAGTGTCTTATGAAGAAAAACTGCTTGAAATGAGCTCGTTGGCTTAAAGGGGGTTGACTGAAGGAGACATAAATCCTCAAATACACCAAATGATGCTGCAAATCAGAAGATAATAATTTATTTTCTATATCCAAGGTCAACAGCACAGGTAATATATGGCAACACGGAAGCTTCAGGTTACTTCTTGAGAGAAAGTTTCTAAGGCTAGGCACAGTGAGACACTGGAAGAGACTGCTGGGGGATCCTCAGCAGGAATGTACAGCCTCCAGCTCCGGATGGTGTTAGTAACAGTCCAGATAAATACCTGCTGAAATTGACAGTGACCCTCCCTTGGAGAGGGAAAAGGCTTTCAGATTTCTTGCAGCCCTGGTGTTACCCTCATTCCATGGGAAGCAAGGCATTTCCATCAAACTGTCTGTCCTGATTGTCCAGTTTCTTCCTTCTCCAGTAACTTTTGAAGTAGCCAACTTCAACCAAGACTGAAATAAACTAAATGTCTTAACAAAAATGAATTTCTTGCAGGTTGTGTAAAAAATCAGGCAAAGAGAACCCAAAGCAATGCCTCCCCTGAGGAAAAAGCAAGCAAACTACCACTGCTGTCTTGTACTTGACAGCCCCTAACTGCCACGTTAGCACCTGTACCGCTGCAGAATGGTCATATCACACGCTGAGCTTTCCCAATAGTGTTATTAAGGGAAAGACAGATGGAGGAAAGCAGCATTCAAGAACTCAAACCTAATGGAAATCACATTCTACTTCTGCTGTTTACAAAGCCTTTTTTTTATGGCCATTTTCTAAGAACCTCTTCAGTAGCGGCAGGCTGAGCAGCCTGACCTTTCTGTTTTCCTGGTTTTTGTTTCCGTCTCCCCAATGCTGAAAGCATTAGCAGAAAGACACAACAACGGAGGAAAAAAAAAAAAAAAGAAAGAAAAAAAAAAAAAGAGTAGATGACAGAACAGAATTCAGAAATACATCTCAGGCATGAGAACTAGTTATTTCTGTCTCCCCTTCCCCCAAATCCATCAATCTTGAGGGGAGAATTAAATGAGAAATGAAGTCCAGTGCACAACAGTTTGGACACATTAGGAAAAAGGTTTTCCACTGCTGAAGAGCAGAGTGGTGCCCAGGCTGCCGGGAGTGCTCCAGACCAGCTCCTTTCCACGTGCACACCCCAGCCCCTCGCTTGTGCTGAATGCAGGGGACCCGGCGAGCTCAGCCCCGCAGCACCCGTCCTTGAGCTGCGACGGAGTGAAGCTTTCGGTGCCTGGGCGTTTGAGAAGTGCACTGCGCTTGGCTGAATTAATTCATTATCAGAAAGCATCCAGACAAACACTAAGCTTCTGAGCAACTGGGGAGAGCAGCACCCACCTGTTACTGGCAAAACATTGCCCGTTGTGCAGCACATGAGCTGCTGGTTTCCTGAAATGTTTCCTCACGAAGCAGGTATTCTGAGGGCACTTTTTGTTTAAGAAAACTTTTTCCTGGCACTGGGAGGATGAATACCCATGTGGAAAATATCCAGCATGATGCACTTTGACAATTCCAGATATTTTCTGGCTGCACAGCTCATCTGCTTCCCAGGGAATAAGAGATATAAATAAAGACTGCCTGGAAAAACACAGACCATTGACAAGAGTTGATCTGACGCCAGCACCATATCCTGCCACTTTTAAAGGACACGTACAGACACCGGAGACCTGGCACATGACACAATTTAAAAAATAGCATGTAGCTCAAATCTATCATTTTGGTGCTTCTACCGCTGGGGCCAATGACCCGCAAAAGGAAGGCAGCCTCTAACAAACACCACCGATGTTTATGATCACTAATAAAATCACAATTACTGTTGTTGGCTTGTGGGCAGCTCCCGTATTCACCACTGTACAAACAGAAGAATGGAGCCGTACCCAGTGCAGCTTCTCTGGATTTCTGTCTGTACAATTGCTATGAGGAACAGATTTGTTGCTAAGTGGTGCACAGACACTTGCATACGAAGTCAAGAATTCAGACTTCTTTGAATGCTGATCCAATCCACAAGAACAAATACATCACGAGAAGACGAGGAGCAAGTCTCATTCTACAAACATCACTGAATTACGGTGCTGCCTAGAGTAACAAAGAAGGCACACCCCATAATCCTCTGGGTACATCCAGAAAATATTTACTCTAATAAACTCATAGAGAAGTGCTTAGGGAATATTTGCTGTATCATGCTAACACATTCAAAATTTCATAAGAACAGAGGACATCGTTACTTACCATTTATGACATTAAGTGGTTCATAATTGGATTGTCCAACCACCAGCATGAACAGAACAGTCAAAACTCATAAACTGCAGCTTCTAAGGACTTGCAGATGATTTGGACATCCAGTTTAGCTTAAATTTAATTGTTGCCAAATCCTTCATCTGATGCTGAAATATCCCAAGCTCTTGGTTCAATTAACTAGCTTGTGGGGGTGTGCTGTATGATTGCTTGTCAGAACAAAAAAAAAGATCCAAATGCTAGCCATATTTAAGCCACTGAGAGATTTACAATTAACATTAGAAAAGCAGGGCACATTTTTTTTATTTTAAAAACAAGACGTTTTAATGTTGGCCATGTTAGATCAGCAGTCTGCTTGTTGGCTGCACTGCTGGCACAGAGAGCTGTCAAAGGCACTGTCAAAGATGAGGCACAGCCTCTTTGCAAAGACTACAGATGAACACAGCCGAGCTGGAGTTTCTCTTACAAGCAATGCTGGAAGAACACGACCTCCAGCTTTTTCACTTCTGCATCTGCTGCCATCACACAATGGGTGCTACAGCATCTCCTCGTCCCCTCAAAAGACCTATGGCTGTCTGTCTCCCTACCCCGTGATTAGGCTGGCCCTTCTGAACACGAGTATTCATGTTTGATTCAAAGACATCCAACATCCAGCCGACGTAAATCCACAGAAAGGTCTTTTTAATCCAAGTCTAGAAATGAGACAGCATTTGTGGCTTAGATGGGGCAGAAGGGCAGGAGATATTGTGAGAATCTAATATTGAGAACAGTCACGCGTAAGAGCAAGGAAGAATTCAAGCAGGAAACGGCTATTTATCCTTGATGCATACACTGAAAAATCTGTGACAAATATTTTCAGCTGAGACAAGCCACACAAGCATTCACTGTATCGACGGGCAGAAGCAGCCTCGTGGTTCAGCTCGGGATGCTGCTCCTTCGCCCAGGCCCAGGGGATCCATCCCCTGCAGCGGTTCTGGGAGCGCGCTCCCGGCAGAGCCCCCCGCGTGCCAGAGACACGGCCGACGGCAGCTGCCGCAGGGCCCGCTGTTTGTCCGAACAACGAAAGCTGCGCTATCTTCAGACCAGGACACACAGCATGGCTTTCGTCTGGCAGGAGACCACAAACGAGAGCTAATGGTTCAATCAAGTCCAGGCAGAGATAATGATGTGAAAGAAACCAGGCCGGGAATATGGCAGAATGAGGTCCTAAAGGGTCCAGCCTGTGGTCCTGAATTGTCAGGGTGCTAACTTGGATATGACAACGTAAACGTGCAAATATAATAATCAAAGATACATTTGCCATAGCCACATGTAAGTGGAAAAAAACACCTGTTTTTAAAAGGGGATGTGAGAATGTGCCAGATGCTCCCTTCCACAAGGACATCACTGCTGCTCTCATGTGGGGCAGCTGGACACAGCTGTGGGACTCCTACAAGGGATTTTGCAGAGGAAAGAGAAAATGCCCCTAAGAAAGCTTGGCTTTGTGCCTCCAGCTCACAGGACTGAGCTGCACCCTCCTGGGAGTTGTTTCTTTTGCCTACACTGTAACGGCACTGCATCATTTTACTCTTTATAGCAAACAAGAACTTCACAGTCTGTACACAAACATGTCATGTGGAAGATGTATTATGGATTTGCTGTCTAGGCTTCCTCCCACTAACGACCTTTTGGAAACTGCTGTAGGAAAGCATTACATATGCCTATCACTGCGTGACTTTGGGATTGAGAAGGCACCGAGGAAACGAACAGGGCCCGGTGAAGCTTTGGGCCACCTCAAACAAACAGCACCAGGCCCGTAAGGTGGCAGCGCCATGTGGCCACAGCGAGCTGCGTGGCTGCGCCTGGCCTTGTGTCTCTGCCGGCCGGCGGCACGTTCGCATTGGGTGGGAAGGCTGCGGGCAGGCCGCGCGGCCCGGCCAGGCACCGAGCTGGCACCGAGCTGTACGGCCCGGCCAGGCACCGAGCTGTACGGCCCCGTTGCCATGGGAATGGCGATGTTTGGGCCTGCTCCGCTCAGGCGCCCCGTGGGAGCTGTGGGTACTTACGGCTGCCTCCACAGCACCACAGTCTGCCCCAGGCACAGCGGTGGCACCTTCCTGACCCACCGCGGCTTCAACCTCGATTACCTCAACAGCTCCCTGCTGCCGGGATCGCTGCCCTGGGTGTGGATCTCCATAGGGAAGGCCCAGACAAAAGACAGATAGAGAAGAATAAAGGAGCTGTTCCCACTTACATCTCCATTTACACTCCTCTCGGGGTGACAACTTTCCTTTTCCTTTTTATTTAATGCTTGGCTTTTGGAAAACCAAAAGCTTTACATAAAATTACATACAATTAAAGACATTTTATACTTCATGTTTCCATTTTGTTTTGTACAGTTGGTAGGTGGTAGGGGATAGAAAAGCACTGGAAAAAAAAGCAAAACACAACTTGTTTGGATGCCAGGGAAAGGCACTAGTTACATCCCCGGGGCCAACAAAATTAAGGAGTAGGAGCGAGGCAAGGATGACAGAAACGCAGGATGGGATCATTTGGTACCCTTCCCTCTACCCTTTTCAATCACTTCCTGCCATTACAATTGCTTGTGACAGTTTATCGCGCCGCCAACGTCTGACACATAAATAGTGCCGGCATACCGACCCCCGAGGTGTCACCGCAGGGGCTGTGACACCCTGACCGCGCGCAGCCCCGCCGCGTGCTCCCCGCAGCGGCACCCAGCCCGGCAGCGCTGTGTGCAGCTGCACTGCCCGCTGCCGGCCGGCTGCCAGCCCCAACGGGGTGCCCGGGGACATCGCCACTGCCCCGCCGGCCGGAGCCGCTCCTCCTTGCAGCCCAGGACTCAGGTTTTCCCACAGAGGAGCTCCGCTGCCAACTGCATTACAACGCAGGCTCATGCCGCAAGGGATTGAGTCTGCTGCCTTTACACGAGGCTTCATGAATTAAACATTTGTGTCTGGTTCGCTAAGAAGATGAGGAGATGTGATTTTTTTCATATTTACTCCTACAGACTTTTAGAACAGTTGGCCAGTTTCAGCCAAATTTCACACAAGGGTGGATGTCTAGAAGGTATGAAAGTTCCTCTCGGCTTTGAAAAACAATGAGACGACGCAAAAGACAGATCCAGAAGGAGGGAAAGGCTCCATCGTTAATTAAACTCTGTGATTAAACACCAAGGAATTCTCATCAATTCATCATACCAAGTTCACTGGTCTTTTTAATTCAGACAGGCTTTATTCTGGCAATGGACACTAGATCCTATCCAGTGCTGGAGCACTTTGATGAGAAACGACAAGAGAAGGTGATAAAATTTCAGGAGAGGGGTAAGCAGGCGCTTTCCCCAACACCTCTGCAAGCCCAACATGGGGCAAGTGCTGGGGAGCGAACAGAGTGAAAACAGCCTATGGTTTATTTTGTAGTCAGTAAAGGGGATAGGCTAGCTCACACCACAATTTTATTCTCAGATGTATACATGACCTGTGGTGTGTTTCCCAGCTACCAGAGCCCAAAGAACACCACCAAGGTGCTGTCTGTGTCTGCCCTTCATCACCTAGGAAGGGAAGCGTACGGAGGAAGGTATGTGAGCACAAATGTGCACTTGTGAATAAGTACAGTACAAAGTACTGCCCCGGGAAAGCCATCCTTAGCCCATCAAGAGGCTTCATTAAAATACACAGGGCACTTCCCTGAGACAAGATGGAAAGAATCAGTGGACAAACGGGAGTGAGCTCAGGGTCGGACGCTGCTCGGGAACAAATGTCACATTCCTATGCCATGATTTACGACTGGCATCCCGTTTTCCTCTGATCTTCCACCAAGCAGGAAACAGCAGCTTTCAGGGGGACAGCAACATCCAAGTGGTAAGCCAAGAAGCTGCATGAGAAAGGAGCGCACAGTGAAGTTATCCTGCTCAGGAGCCAGCTCCCGGGAGCCGCCAGGCAGCACTGCGGCAGGCCGTGCCTCCCCTTCGTGCTGGCACAGGGGCACTGCCAGGAAGGAGGGGCGCAGCAGCCGGCGGGACGCTGCCGCCCCAGCACGGCTGTGGGCACGGTGCTCTGCTCGGGGCAGCTCACCGCCCCACGTGCTCACCTGCAGGGGTGGCCCAAGGGGTCACAGCGGGTTTCGGGAGGCGGCTGTTTCCAGCCTCTGCTCTCCAACGCTGCTTTGGCAGCCCACAGGCTCCCAGCTGCCGGCGGCAGCATCGGTCCCACCCCCGTCCCACCTCCACCCCACGCCAACGTGACTCATCCACCAGGAATGCCGGGGGCTGAAATAAACCCCTGGCAGTTTCAGATGCAAAGATTAATAAGGGCCTGGGTATATAATGTTAACAGAAGTGGGTAGCTTTTTCTGTAAATCACTATTCTAGAAGGCTGATCCTTCAGAAATCCCAAACATGTCCTTGGTGCGCTGTGCACTGTCATGTCCCAGACCTCGTTTCAGATGAAAATGTTCAGTATGTTCAAAACCATATAGCAGAAAAAGCTGCAGAACAACTTCACTCCTGCTGCTCTCACAACTTGAGATACTAACGGCAAGGTATTGCTGGACCACATCGGACCAGTTCAGGACAGGCCCTGAACTGCGCCGGCTCCTCTGCGGCTGCAGAGACCCCCCACACCGCCCCAGGCCTCGGGAGGCCCCTCGCCTGGCTGTCCCCGGCCGGCTGGCCCTGCTGGCCAGGGCACCCCCACCCGTGGTGGCCCCCAGGGACATGTCCCTCTGCTGGGAGGTGTGGGGCGAGCTGCAGGGCTGGCCTCTGGCAGCGACACGCGGCCTGAAACCACCCGCAGCACGGATGTAACCTCGGCCTTGCACCTGCTCCGGCACGGGCAGAGAAATAGGAGGGAAAAAAATATCCATGGTGGTTTGATGTCAGAGGATTATGTTTCTAGCCTTTCTTTTGGGGGAAGAAAATCCAACATTTATAAAATTGGGAAAAAAAGGAGAAAGGATAAAGCTTGTGTTGATATCAAAGAGGCACTCGGTTGAGAAGAGACTTCAGGGGAATTTTCTCTATCGTGTATCTACTGGATGGGCATCTATGACCTTTAGAAAATGGATTAAAGCTTTACAATACCCAGCTTCAGGCTGTGTGAATTATTAAAGCAACAAAGTCATGAAGTTAAAGCACTTTTGCAAAGCAAACAACGTTAAGAGCAAGCTTTGGTTGGAAAGGTCTCTCCCCGCCGCCCTCCCCGGAGCTGGCACGAGGTGTGTGGGGCTCCTGGCCACCGCCGCGCAGAGCAGCTGAGGAGCCTGGTGGTGGGAAGGCCTCACACTGCAGTGTGACGAGACACACGACCATCTTCATCGGACAAACGCCTGCCAGAATTTAACTTTCCATCTTTGCAGGTTAGTTGTTTTCGCGAGCCTTCGTTAATATACTGACCAGGTCAAACGCAATTGGAAAGCAAAGCTGAAGCCAGCCACGGGGCCAAACACTGCAGCACATGGGGCAAGGCCCCTCGGGCCAGCGCCCGTGCCCACAGCCTGGGGGGTGACCAGGCAGTGGGGCACGCCAGCTGTGAGACTGACCGTTCATTCGTTCCCCACTGCTCTTCCTGCCAGCCTGGACTCAACCCCTATTTCCAACAGCAGACATAAATTCGAGCTGAGGAACTTAGGATATGCTTTTATTTCTTCACAGCAGTAAAGTGAAAATAATGAATTCCCTATAACCCCAGTTCTTTAATCCTTGGCAAAAATAACAAAGGTGGTAGCTGATTAGGAGCACATATGGAGGCTCAGATAAAAGGAAAACCTTGCGGAGAACAATCTGCCTTTCTGCCTCCAGGCTTGAACCGAAAAAGCCTGAACCCAGGAAAGGTCAGCTTTTAAAAGGGAGATGTCAGGATACCTACAAAGTAACTAATGCCTTCTGAGACTTCCAAGCCTCACGGTGTCTCTCACAAAGCCTACCAAAACTCAGAGCGAGTTTCCCATCAGCAGAGTGGATCAAAACTTGCATCAAATTCTGAAAGCCCTTTCCTGGCTGCTGCTCCTCGGGTCACAGCCCAGTTAAAACTGGAGCAACTTCTGCTGCCTGAGAAGTAAGTCTGTGCTACAAGACAAACATAACACTCCTACTGAAATACTGTAAACCAAATGATGTGATCTCTAATACATACGGGAATATTGTAAATTTGCTAATTTGAGTGAGGAACTGAGCACAACCTTTATTTAATTAATGGTACCTTAAACATGGTTAAACTTAACTCGAGCACAGAAAAATCAGCCAGTTCTTGCAGCCATCCCAGAGATGAAGTTCAGGGACTCTCCAGTCTCTTCAAAGGCAATTTCTGGGTTCCCTTTTGCTTCATTTTGTCCAGTGCCTGTACCAAGGACCATGCAGTCTGTTCTG
Source organism: Stictonetta naevosa (assembly GCA_011074415.1). NCBI lineage: Eukaryota > Metazoa > Chordata > Aves > Anseriformes > Anatidae > Stictonetta > Stictonetta naevosa. The sequence continues at coordinate 36,344,697 of CM021702.1, forward strand.
AGAGGTGCACAAAATGAGAGTGGAAACAAAAATCTGGCAAAGCAAATGCACTGCCCAGAGCTACCCAGCGGCAGGGTGCTGCTGACCAGGTTCCTTTACTACTAGATCACAGGGCTTCACAAATTTCACAGGTCCCACATGAGCACACGGAGAGTTCACACTCTCAGCTTGAGATGGATGGGATGCTGGCTCCTGAAAACCTTCCTGGATGTGAGCACACAGTGCTTAAACCAACCAAAGCAACTATATCACACATATATTTCAAGTTAACAGTTTTCAGGTAGGTAGTTCCACATTTTCCATAATTAAATGCAAGTTTTAAATGATTTTGTAAATGCAAAAAGTTTTTTCCAGTATCAAAGGAAATTTAGCATATTGACATAATTATCCAGAAGGATGACAGATGAACCATTTCAGCATTTTGTTGAAACTGTATATACAGTTCTGATGGCTGATAGGCTGCTACACACTAGACTTAGTCTTTCTTCAACCTACACAGAACTGTGAGCAGCCGTGAGGAGTAGCTCTCCAAAGCCGAAAAGGTCCTGCCCTGAGACAAGAATATTTTTTCTCCTTTGTTCATTCTGAGTAGAAGTAATTTTCCAGCACACAGTGCTGCTGCTCACCAGAATCAATCTCTTTTCTCTGGAAAGTTTACCTCTGGAAGGATGAGTCTCCTCATATGACCTCAAAAATGTTAGCCACTGTTTTTTAGTAAGGTTTTGATTTAGGTTTTTGGTCTTTGACAATAAGCAGAAGTCATAAGACTCAGATTTCCTGTTCTTGCCAGAAGCATCTGGAGAGACTTTCCCCTGCTGTTTGCCTTACCTTGATATTGTTATCCTAAGGAAGGACTGTGCTTGTATCTAATCATTCTTCATCTAACGTAACCTCAGAAATCTGATGTAGCTCTGCTTTCAGCTTTTGCCTCTTCTTGCTTAAGAGACAGGAGGGCAATTGTGGGTGCCTGTTTAAAACCCACCCTCTCCCTGCCTTACTCTGCAGTTGGCGTAACATTTTCATTAGCCCTCATCCTGTGGGAATTCACAATGAAGCCAGGCAGGGATCTGCGTGGGTAGACTGTGCCCTGAGCATGCCAGAACGATGCGGTAGAAACCTCAGTTAAGTCAGGCTGCAAGGAAACGTCTTCACGAGCAAGTAGTGCTAACGACGGTGCTACTACTAATAGTGCCCATTCTCCCAGCTCTAAGAACTGGACTGTACCTCATCAAGACCGTGGCTGGGAATGTACTTCTGTTGTTTCTCAAGACATGCTGTTGACACATCTAAAGTATTTTAAAATACCAGCAATTGGTAAAAATTTCATCTCTTCTGGCAAAACAGGTCTCACAGATATCCTGAGACATTTCTGCTTTTGCAAAGTCTCCAGCACCTGGACCTGGGGCACGGGGGCTATAACTGCATCGAATGCAGGGGTGGTGCTGCATGCCCTAGGCTGGTGGACGCTGCCTCGCTGGAGCTGTCAGGAGCAGAGTGAAGGAGTGCAGGACAGCACAGCTCACCTCCTGGGCCGGGTCCAGGCCTCCTTACCCACACTGAGGGAGCTGCTGATCAAAGCAGCATGGGCAGAAACCAGCCAAGACGACCAGACCAGGCAGAAATGAGAGGATACAGCTTTCTACTGACCAACCAACTTGTGTTCAGTTTATTTTAGCAGTGCACAGAGACACAAAGGTGCCTGCACCATCCTCTAAATGAGTTTGTGCTATTGTACATGTTTGATGTTCCACACTTTTTGCCCTACCAAAGGCACATTTCCCTGCCCCAGCCTAACACAATCCCGGTACAAAGCCCCACGCCATGTAACCACATGAGATTACAACAAACCAAACTCAGCAATTTTCATGATTCCTGACCAGGGCTATTGCTCCTGTGGCTCCTGTCCATCGGATGCAGGTGTCTTGGCTAAACAGAGGAACACAGCTACCGCTGGGATGTGGTAAAACACAAGTGACAAAGTAACTGTGAAACTGTAGGAATGCAGCGAAGTCTCGTGCATGTACACATGCACGCTGAACTTTTGGCTCACAGTGCAAATAGAAGGTATAAAATGCTGTGACAAAAGCAGCAAATACAGGGACAGAGAGTCAGTGAAAAAGGGAATGAAGAAGGAATATAAACCAGCAAATCAAAAAATAATTGTTTTTCAGAGTTATCCAGCTTTTTGATCATCATCTCCCACCTTCTCCCACATACTTGGCAAAAAAAACTTATTAAAAATAATCAACAAAGACTCTTAAGCAGAACTCATTTCTGAGTGGGAAAACTGCCCGAGGCTTCGGAGAACCCTCCCGACCACACCGTGTCAGCTCCATCCATCTCCCAGAACAGCTTCCAGCTCCTTCCCGACCAACTGTCACCACTCGCTACCAACAAGCCCCCTCAGGAACAGAAAACATAATGAATACTTGCCACAAAATGATCACAATTGTGCTCGTAATCTAAAATACAGCTGTTTCACCAAGATGCCAAGAACTAAAGCAATGCCTTATGGCAACAAAATATTCTCCTGAATGCATTTCTCCTGTGTTTACTTAGCAGCCATCATCCCACAATAAAAATAACTCATTTCAGCAACATTACTGTTTCAATAAGCTGTAAGCACTTAACAGCAGACACCTGATAAAACGTTCAGGGGAACTTGAGACTGAGCAAATGAGCCTACCTTGCCAAAGCTTCCCTTCCCAATCGCCCGGAGAATCTGGAAGTGGTCAAAGTTCACTACAAGACAAAGAAAAAACAATTTAAGTTTGTAAGTGCTTTACTACAAAGACCGTGCATTTAAAAAGGCAAGGAGACATGTAACGAGCATTGACAAGCTTTACTAGAAATCACCGCCTCCTGTGAAGATGCAGGACACCAGTTACTTTTCTTTCAGTGGTCTCTTCTTTTACCTGCTTGGAGTTGCCAACAAACACGGCCAATCAGTTTGCTAACCAAGCGGTTTAGCACCAGTTACATACGGCCCTAACCTGTGTCGACACTGGAGGGGTCCCGCAGGAACACCCCGAGCAGGGAGCAGGCTCAGGAAGTGCCGGTGACGAGGACACCGCCGCGCCCTACGCCCCCACGTGTGACTGACAGCAGAGACAGAAATCACACAGGAAGAGTGGGAGCAAAGAATTCACTATAAATACTCCGAGTCCCACTCCCATATCTTAAATAAATGCACACCCGTCATCTCTGAGGATGAATCAAAAGCCCACACATGCCCGTGGAGTTCCTATTATCCTTGTGTGCTAGGCTTATATCCAAAATACTGTTATTGTCACTCGTGTGGGACATTTTCTGCAGAAGAACTCAGAAAACTTTGCCAAATGGAATTGAGAACAGAGTCTGGCCCGGCTCCTGCCACGTGCCTCCCACGTGCCGGGCCCGCTCCCCCAGGGCGCTGAGGGCCGAGGCCCGGCCCCCTCCGGGGAGCTGCTGCTGCACCGTCCCGGGACACGAGGCGCGGGGTGTCCTCCCCTCACCACCCCCCGTCTCCGAGAGCCAGCAGCCTCTTTAGCAGGGCCAGGCAGCCGCGCGACTTGGGCCAGGACGCGGTAAGGCCGGGAGCCAGCGGGCAGCTTGTGGGACGGGTGCTCCCTGCCGGGGGCAGAGCCCACCCCTGGGGAGCGGTCCGGAGCCACACGCAGCACCCACTGAGGGCTTCCCACCACCCCGTGACAGGACTGCGCTGAGCAATGCACAGACCGCGGCTACAGCTTGGCAGTAAACACTCCAGCTGAAATCCAGAGCTCCGGCACGCAGTGCTGAAGCACTCTGCGCAACGGATCCAATTCTTTTTCAGATGCACGCGAATCCATTAATTGAACTTTGGTCACTGGAAATATTCGAAGAGGAAACACGATGACAGTGAGCGTGTTTAAAGCACAGTAAGCCATTCGCAATTAAACTGTTCGCCAGTGCGCGTGATCTGCGACCCCTTCAGGAGGACAGTTTTTGACAATTCTTTATTACATGCACAATATTGGAATATTGTGCAGAAAAGCATCGTCACTTAGAAAACAAACCCCAAACTGTCATTCTCGTGTATCCATGACTACAACTGACAGGGAAAGCATGCTCCAGTCAGCAGTCAAGAAACAAATCCAGATATGAATATTTACCAGGCCCTTGAACCTCTCAGCAAAGACATCACTTTTAATAAATTAAAGACACCTGATTTGAAGTACAGATGATGTCAGATGAACTTGACTTTTTTCCAGTTTCATTGTTTTCTTTAGTAATTATCAACTGCAATAAGTAAAAAGCAAACCTCAACATTTGAGTAGAAAAGCACAGTAGCAGCGTGTTGCTTTTTGTGCATGATATTTCTAGAAGAGACGACATATCACTACAGCATTTCTGATCAGCCCTGAAACAGAAATCCCGAGCCCGCCCGGAACAATTACGTGTGCTCCAGACTCCTCTTTCTGTGAGCTGGCAGAGGGCTGTCGTGCACCAGCAGCCGGAAGAGCTGGTTATTTGGGGTGGCTTGTACGAGCCTGAGTCACGGCCGCCAGCGAGGGATTTCGTGACACACGCTCCCCGCAGCGGGAGCTGACAGCTGCCGCCTCTGCACGGGACCGACCACGCTCCCCCTGCGCTGCCTTCGGGGTGGCACGGCTCCATGGGCACCGTCCGAGGGCACAGCAACGGGCCTGGCTCGAGGCAGGGCCGCAGGGACCTGCGGGAGGGACCTGCAAACCGCTCCGCAGCCGACGACGGCCGCGGTGTGCGGCACGGCGGTAGCACCGCCACCCAACGCCGTCTGCTGTGCTCAGCTCCCCAGCGGGTATTTCGATAGCTCCTCGTGGAGAAACTAAGCTAAATATTCCTATTGACTTCTCTAACAGCTCGTTAGCAGTGTAGCACCTTCTCAGCAAAGTGCTGGACGTAACACGTCGGTATTACCACGAGAGACATGCCTCTTCCTGACATCACGCACTGAAGCGTGAATCACAAACAACGATAAATACCGTGACCTGCATTTGCCTAGCGCAGCCTCGCTTTGTCCTCAGCCCCCGGATCACGAGGAAAGCAGGACGGAAGGGCTTTACGTGCCTGTTGGACCTCCCCGAGCCTCACGCAGCCCCATCCAGCCCCTTCACAAGAGAGGGCCAGGTGCTGCGCTGACATCTCTGCAATTAAGATTTCATTGTGATCACTGCATGTGCTGAGTTATAAAGCACACTGGATCCGCTGCTGCTATTTGCCAGAGAAATACAGAGAATGGAGAATATGTTTCTGTACAAAAACTTTTTATACAGAAGGATGAGCATGCTTCAATACGACATGCATGAGTTTTTAGTTTTACTATCTTAAAACTAGGAATGTTTTCAAGATTTTTGCTGTTCATTCTGTATTTATTTACAAAATATCAAAGTATGACAAGACAAAAGTAAAGCAAATCTTCAGGTACTCAGTGGACAGCAAGTGAAGGTCCAGTATGAGGGCATGGTATTAACAGTAGGAAGACAAGGAGTGTGGTTAGTACACCTGATATCCAGCATCCTCAAATCTGGGGAAAACAGAAAGGTTGATATCACATTTTAAGGACCAAGACAACCTTTCACTATTTATCTGCGTGTTTTTCAGCTTTGTCAATAAAAATAGCGAGGTCTCAGCTCCAAGAATGACGGGGCTAAAGGCATAAAAAATTCTCTTTTGATTTTTTTAACAACAAATTTGTAGGACAATTACGGCATGATAAGCTCTCTCTATTAATGCATATCTATATGTTGGCATAATTAATAGCATATGTCTACCTGTTATATTACTGCAGCCTAGCTCGGGAAGAAAACACCACAGTAATTGATGTAGAAACATTCATATGCGGCCACACTAACCACAAGTTTGCTGCCAAAAAATGCCAAGAGTTTCAGCTCAAAGGAAGCAGAGTTAGACAGACTTAAAAGTAATCACACACATCGACTTCAGCCAGAAAGGGAGGGCCCTTCTGCAAAGCCAGGAGGTAGCGGATGGACCCCGAGAGCAGCCAGCCTGCAGGGGACTGGGGGCAGCGGGCACTGCAGGGGGGAGAAATGGGCATGGAACCAAAGGAACCGGCGCAGGATCCACAGACATCGGGTCAGGAATAGGCTTTAGAGCAAGGGGCAGGGCTTGAGCAAGGACGGTGGGCAGACTAGGGAAGCAGCACAAAGACCATGTAAGCATAGATGTCACTGCAACAGAAACCCACAGGAAGTTTTAAAGGTGGCAGTGAGCCTGCTAAAATTTGTGGGAGAGAAGCAGGACAGCACAGGGACAGGAAGGGCTCAACACAAAAAGCTTCTGAGTTGGAGGATGAGTCTGAATGAATTGGAAAGATCAGAAAAAATACACGTGAGGATCAAAAGTAGAGGTGAGGTAAAAGCAGCTTGGAAAAAAAAAAAAAAGGATTTGACGGAGAGAGGGGAGCAAAGACCATTGGGGAACAACACCAGCAATCCTCCCCACGTCTGAATCCCTTCTGCTCCACTCCTCCAGAGCCCTTGCAGCGGTCCAACGTGCAGCGCCAGTAGTTCTCTAGCTGGAAGGCTCCACGCGGCACGAGAAATCACTGCTTTCCTTTGTGGGCTGGAAAGGCACAGGCAACGCGTTTGGTCTTCAACATCTAAGGCTGATCCGTTTTACCTATTCATAACTACAGAGAAGATTACATGGGTGAGAAAAATGGAAATACAGAATAACGTGACTGACAGGAAACTCAAGTGAGCATTAACTACCCAGGAACTCAGGGAATGCTGGTAGATAATGAAAGAAATTAAAGGTATAATACAAGCCCGGTGCTATAAATGAACCCCTTTAGAAACTAAGGATTCAAACATACTATTAGGAAGCAACTCTGAAGTCATGCAAAAACAGTAAGTTATTGTATGATGAAAATGAATCTCTGACTCTGTACGGAATCAAACATTCCACACAAAGCAACTGCAAAGTCATTTCAGGGAGACTGGGTTATTGATATTGGGTACGAGAATGTTTGCATTGGCCACAACCCATTCCTAATTAGAGCAAAACTACTGTTTACATTGGCCAGGAAGCCTTCCAAATGAGTGCCAGCGTATTATGTTCATCTGCCTCTTCATCAGCAAGCTCAGGAGGCAGGAGCGATCGCCATGAGCAGCACGGCACCTTGTCTGCTGCGTACCGCACGCTTTACAAACCCCGTGTCTGCCAGAAGAACTGTGTTACGTGGTAATAGCAACCCAGAGGGGTGACCTGGCTATTCATTAACCGCCCAGCCGAGCTCTCTGTCGGTGCAGATTAGCGAGCACTAAATGAGCTCACGGTGGTCTTGGCCTCAAGCACAGGAGACAAGCACATGCTTTCTCTGCGCGTGCTGCGGGGCGAACGAGGAGTCTGCAGGCTGCGCAGCCACCCCCACAGTTAGCTTCAATTCACCCCCTGCAGCTTGGGGGGAGGCCCCCGGTGCTCACCAGCCTTCTCCGGCGGACCCAGACCAAAGTAACAAACTAAAACCCTGAGGTCAAGGCCAAAGACATTTTGTTTCTCAGTGCTCTGATGTGTGCAGCCAGTATTTTTAGAAGGGTACTGCCCCGCAGCAAAACTCCCTCTGATCCTGGTAAATGGCCCGGTTTATGTTGGTACCGCTTGCTGAACAGCTTCCAAGCAGGCCTGTCCTCAGGTGGTGCTCCCCAGAGGGAAAACAGGATTTGCCCATTACCCCCGTAGGCACGGCACAACGGCAGCAGGCAGAGCACCGGGGCTGGGCTGCCCGTGGACGAGGCAGAGCAGCAGGGCTGCGCTCCTGCTGGGGATGCTCCACGCTCGCTCCTGGGGGTCTCTGGGCTTGCCCTGCACCCACCGGGCTACTGCTTCCAGCCCTGGGCCCTCACGGGCCTTCCCCTCGCCCTCCCCTAGAGATCTGCTCTGCAGCACGAGGAAGCTCTGTGCAGAGGAAACCACCGAGTTACGGCAGAGGCACCTCCTCCAGGCCGACAGTGCTCAGGTGAGGATGCCACGGGCTGTGAACGGTGCTTGGGTGCATTTCCAGGGCTCGTATCTAAAGCATTATTTTCTCAGTTGGACATTGCTGAAGGCATGCATTTGTCTCTGTGTCAAATACACTATTTCAAGTCTGTATGGAGCTATTATACCTAAGCAAGATGATTATTAAAGCAAAGCCAACGCTAACCGTTCACCCTTGGAACAGAAGGGCGCTGCTCCCCAGCAGTGCCGCGTCCTACCACGAGAGCTGGTCCCGTGCTGCTGCGTGTGGCCCTACCAAGAGCCCCCAGGCGAGACAGCAGCATCCTGCCCGGTACTGCAGCACACGAGGCAGGCACCGAGCCGCCTCTGTGCAGCCGGAGCTGCCTTACCTCGCGGTAGGACAGCCGCACCACTTCGTGCCCCTGGGCGCAGGGGCAGGGGGTGCTGTGCATGAGGAGCCCCCTGCCCCGCCGTGGGGCTGAAGGCACTGCCCGGAGGGTGCTGGTGTGCTGCCCGCGAGCGGGAAGGGTCTCAGGAAGAAGCGGCACGGCTCTTGGCAGCCTCCCTCCAGGCACAGCCCCGCGGCTGCACGGCACCCCGGACACAAGTTTGAGCCGCCCTCGCGAACCGCCCCGGGCAGGCTCCGGGGCGGCAGCACCGCGTTAGGTGCGGGAGGGAGAGCTGCTCGTGCAGCTGGAATGAAACCTCGCTGGGAAACTGTCAAACTCTGCCAGTGCACCGAGTCTAAAGTGGAGCAGAGCTGCAGCCGTTTGATCGCGGTATTGTCGTATCTGGGCTGAAAGGATTGCTAATTAGAGCCCTGTGAGGTATGACAGGAACACACTGTTTTTATTCCAGCTCTGTGGATGTGTCATTGTAGCAAACCTGAAATCTGTTTCCTGGGGCAGACGCACGTTTCAGAAGCGAATGCTGAAGTACAGGCTTGGATGCACAAGGACAAGAGAACGCTGATGTGGCAGAGAAAACAGCTCCCTGCCTTCACGGCAGCAACTCAGGGAGGTAAAAAAAAATTTTGGAGGAGTTTTTACCATGTATTTTGCATTTTAACTGTGCTTCATATCTGAGAATGGGAGCTTAAGACACCAGAAAGAACAAAGAGACAGGGACCGGAGAAGCGAGGTTGTGCTCCTGCACCAAAGCAGATGCACCGTGCCGCAGCACCGCTCCCCCACCACCTCCAGCACCGCTGAGCCCCGTGGGCAACAGGCACGGAGCCACCACCGAGGAAGGCGCCGGCAGCCAGGGCAGTGCCCCAGAGCTCGCTCTCCTCCTCAGGGCAAGAGCGGGGGCCTTTACCCGCACAGGCAGAGGCTGAACAGGCACAGCAGAAGGTCCCGGGCTGACTTCCCATGCTGAATTATTTAAGCTTAGTCTAGAGCATCTGTGATCACAGAATCACCGAACGGTTTGGGTTGGCAGGGACCCACTTGGTCCCCCCCTGCCATGGGCAGGCCCCCTGCCCCCAGCGCAGGCTGCCCAAAGCCCCCCAGCCTGGCCTCGGGCACTGCCAGGGATGGGGCACCCACGGCTCCTGGGGGCAGGGCCTCGCCACCCTCTGAGTGAATTTCTTCCCAACACCTAATCTAAACCTACCCTCTTTTAGCTTAAAGTCAGCACCCCTTGTCTTGGCACTGTACGATCACGCAGGTGCCAGTGCCTCACGCAGGTGATCTCCTTCCCACCTGGGACATTTCTCCCGACTGATCTCGGTGAGCAGGTGAGACCCGCACAGATGAGCTGCGGGCATGCTCTGCTCCCAGGCACCTGCCAGCAGCGCTGCGCACCCGGGAAGGGAACACGAGTGGCACGGGTGGCACAAGGGGAGGACCCTGAGGAGGACAGCAGCAGGCGAGGCTGAGCTGCGGCTCTGGTGTGCTCCTTCCCGCGCAGGCTCTGCCAGCTCAGGCGCCCGGCTGGAGTTACGGGATAATCACCACTTCTCGCTCCACGGCACCAGTAATTATTTTTCTTCATCTCTCTCTGCTCTCTCTCCCAGAATAGAACAAGAGCATCAGGAAGGTTATTTGAGCCATTTAATTCTGGGACGGTTCCATTGTAATTACCAAGTCGGGTTATTCCAGCCATGTGGGGGAAAAGGAACAGAACATCCCCTCCTGGTCACCTCCCCGCTCCCTGCGGCACAGCTCCTCCTCCGTATGTGCTGGCAGCAAGAGCCCACCACCAGCCCTGCCTCCAAAACCCAGGCTACCCCCTGGGTGGGTCTCACATGCCAACCAGAGGGAAAGCCCACTCATTCGGCAGAAATAAAGGGTGCAATGCTGCTTGGTTTTAGTGCGGATCAGAGCAGGATCGCGCCTTTAGAACAGTGCAGCAACCGTTGTGCCTGTATGCAGAGTGATGTCCTTTATAATTTCAACATAAAAGCCTGCAGAAAAGGCTTCTAGAAAAACATACAGACACACGTGCCCGGAAGAAGTGATCAGATAACAGACAGAAAGACTCCTCACTACTCACCTTCCTGCTTTCCTCTATGCAGCTGCCGACCAGAGGTGGAATTCATCACTTAAGATCAACAGGGCCACGCAGGGGGCATGGGGGACCTGAGACATTTCACAGCCAACATTCCCACATTACACCCGCACCGACACACCTGGACTGCAGACACCACCCCTGGGCCACCGCGCTCCCGACTCTGCCAGGGCAGGAGGGGCGATGCGTGGCACAGCCGGGGAGCCCAGGTGCGCACATGGCAGCGGCACCCGACAGAGCCCAGCCCCAGGCCCTGGGGACACGCTGCTGCCACCAGCACCAGCCCTGCCGTGCCTCCTGGCACCTGCACGGTGCCGCCGGGAGGGCCCTCGCCAGGCCACAGAGCTCGTTCAGCCCTCGTTCAGCCCTCTGGCTTTCACACAGGTTAAAGGGGCTTTTTTTCCTGTCTTCTCTAGGAGTTCCGTGCCAAATAACCAGTTTCTAATTGGACCAATTGGTAAGCAAGTGGGGAGAACCTTCATTAAAAGGCACCGAAACATTCCTTCCTCGAAGGCATGGCACTTTACACTGGAAAACAAATTAACTAAATTCCAAATTCAACTTCCGTCTTTAATCCAGCTGGCGGATCGGGTGTGATCTCCAGCTTACGAGATTGTACTTCAAGTAACTAACACTGATTTTGCAAAAAAGAATGCTGTTATAGCATGTTTATAGCAATATAACATTAGCAATAAACATCTGCTAGATGTTACTTAATGTTTGTGCAACATATGTTAGAAATGACAAATGGCTGACTTGAGGTGCCTCCTAAAACATTCAGGCTGTACCGTGCTCGGTGCTGGGCTGTGGCTGCTAAAATCCCTAAAGGGAACAGAAGGCTCCTCAGTAAAGCTAAACAGCTTTAGACAAACTCATTTCAACAAAAATTACAAAGATGTCTAGCCCAAAACATAATTCATTTTCTCTGTTTAATTTCATTTTTTACCGTGTGTAGGGAGGTGGCAAAGTCTCTCTTTTTTCTGCAATGTTTTCCAAACTGGATGTGACAGTGCTTTTCTGCATAGCAGACCTCCTTTTTCGTCTTAAATTTAAAAGGTAAAAGGAATAAAGAATAAAAGAAATGTTTGATCCAAAATGAAGTGTTGATTTCTCTATTGAAAATTCTGAATTTCTGGTCACCCAAACCAAGCTTTTCTCCCAAATCCTCTGAAATGCTGAAGCAGCAGCCCCGTTACCCCCACTGGTGGCAGAGCCGCACCCAGCCGTGCACGAGGTGGAGCCCTCGTGGCCCCGCCGCCAGCCCTCGCTCCGGAGCCGCGCTCGCGGCGCCACGAAAAGCAGCTCCAGCAACTGCAGCGCCCCTGGACTCGCCCCAGCCAGGCCTCAGCCCCGCTGCCCTGCAGTCTGCCCCTCGCAGGCCTCCGGCTGGAGACCTCCTGGAGGAGACCTCCTGGAGGAGAACTCCTGGAGGAGACCTCCTGGAGGAGACCTCCTGGAGGAGAACTCCTTCTGGAGGAGAACTCCTTCTGGAGAACTCCTCCTCAGCAGTTTTCCACCAGGCGTGCAGACAGGCGTTATCTGATGCCTGCACTACCAGACCAGCACGGCGAGCCAAGCCAGAGCCCTGGCAGTGCTGCAGAGCCAGCTCCGGCCTCGCAGCTCCAGCTCACAGCCAGCTTCCCACCGAGACCGGTCCTGATGGAAAGCGCCCTCCTCAAATTAAAAAAAAAAAAAAAAAGGAAAAAAGAATCTTATGTTTGGAGTTTTCCCGAAAACTCGGCTGGACAAAGTTTGGGGCAGTTCTGCCATTCCCATCTCAAATCAAAAGCTTTCCCTTTGAAAACCTCAGCTAAGCGAAGGGTTTAAGAGCGCAGACCAGGTGCGAAGTGCCCAAGCGCCCAGCTTTTCCCCGGCCGGCCGCAGAGCTGGTCGCCCACCACAAAGGTTTAAGCGATGCCGGGGCTGGCTGCATTGCTACCGTCCTTCCCCCTGGAACCACCACCTCATGAAAAATGGATGCTGCAGCACTCCTCAGCTGCCACGCTTGTGGAGAAAAACCAAGCGGCACCCCGAGAGCTGCACCAGAACTGTAAAATATTGAAGGCGATCCAGCGATGCCTGATGAATTCAGGAAGCACGGGAACGCCAGCATGGATTGCAGCTAAGCTTATGCTAACCTGCATCTAAGCAGGAGCAGGAGGTACCTTAAGACCTGCCCGAGAGCCTCCTGCTGCGACTCCCGACCGGAGGAGACCACGGGTGCCCTTTTCCTGCCGAGCCACGAGAGGCCCTACCTGCCGCCGCTCCCTGAGCCCGTACTGCCCAGTCAGACTCCACGAGAGCAGTCACAGCTTCGCACCCCACGTACCGACACGACATACATCAAATGGAGGAGGAGCAGGACGAGCTGAGATTGTCTGGCGTAGTTGTTAATGTGGTAGCCAGTTTCCAGCGCTCATATAACAAGGACAGAAATTTTCACATTTCTGCCTACAGTAAAAGTTTAACTCTGTGCCTTGAACTTGCAGTGCAATAAATAGAAATGTTTCGTATTGGAACTACTCCACTTATTTTCATGACCTTAGCTCACCCTGCGGTTCTTACTGTACCAGGAGAGCCATGCAGTGATCAATTAGTGCTTTAAACCATTCCAATCCTCTGATTAACGAAGAGCTGAACAACAACAAAGCCACCTTGGAGGACCTGATACTACGAACTGCTTTACACCCTCATGCCTGTCATTCACCTCTGTCCTGGGGATGAGCACAAGCCTAAATCTTGTCTCTTCATTCGGCAGGAACCTTCTTGCAATGAAAGAGCAGAATTTAAAGGATGCAAAGGGCTCCCGCTGCCCTCCTGCACAGGGATGTACTTTGCTCTGAAGCCATGCCACCTTCCACGCCACAGCTCCTTCTCTGTTAATCACTTTGAAGTCACTAAATTATTCACCGTTCAGAAAATGTATTTTCATGGCCCAGAGTTAGCAATTGGAAGTAACTTGCAGAAATAGGTCAGCCTCATCCCATGGAAGAATTAACATACATTTCATGTGCTCCCCCCCCAGTTTCTATTTTTAAACTCTGCTCCATGTGAGGACGGGACAAATTTAAACCCTCTGCATTTTTCATGCTGCTACATCACGCCAAGCCTACAGCCTTCACCATGTGCCCTGACTTTACATTTTTAATAAACTGCACCCAGCAACAGAAGTAACAGGCTGAGCTGCCTGGCCTTCCCCCAGAGGTGAGCAAACCTTTCACAGCAGCTGCAGAGGACACGACACGAGTTTCCCAACGCCGCTAGCTCAGCTCCCTCCTGTTCCTCACCTGCTTTGGAGGGGGGAGCGGTTTGCGGTTTTCTTTCTTTTCAGTACCGACATCCCTCCCAAATAAACGGATTTTAACGTGACATTTAAAAATAAAGGAATCTTTTGCTGGCACTTCTAATTCACTGTTTCCACACATTTCCAAACGCGGTGCGATTTGCTAGGACTGTTCCCCAGCAAGCTGTTAGCCCAAGCATGCCCAGGCTGCCTCCTGGGGGGTCCGCATCAGCCCCTGCTCGCGGGGAGCCCCGAACGTCCCGTCCAGCTACGCTGCCTGTTCCTGCCCTGCCCAGCTGGAGGTGCCACGTGCCAGCGCCTGCAGCCACACGGCTGTCTCCAGCCTCCACAAAGGAGGACCCAAATACGAGGCAACAAGGACACGTGAAAGTACAAAACAAGAAATCTTTCACACACTGCCCCAGAACTGAGGATAAAGAGCAAAATGAAGATCGCAGGCCACGGCACGCCGCCAGGAAAGCAAAGGAAACCCAGTCTGCAGGGGCAAAGAGCGACGGGGGGACCACGGCTCCGTGCAGATGTTCCTGGGGCCGCCAACCGCCACCAGCCCCGTGCTCTATTCCTGGCTGCCCATCTGATCCAGAGTGAATTGAACTGACTCTCCCTTTGTGTTGCCCACTTTTCAGTGCAAAGCATGCCTTCCACTGTCTGTCGTGCATACTCGAGCTAGCACAGTGGGGTCTTATTCTGCACAGCAATTGTGTAAAGATGTCCAAGCAGAATTATACACCAACTGCTTGCGGGTCAGAGCTTTATCTCCTGGGTGGATAAAGAGCAGAAATAATGAGAAGAGGTCCGCCAGTGCTTTGTGAATTCTAAGGTCTAAATTCATCGATGCTCACAATGTCAGCGGCAGATTTGGGGGATGATATTTTGCCTAGCAGAATCAATAGGAGACCTTCCCACTGACTTTAATGAGGTACCCGTTTTCTTGGTAAAGCTCTGAAAGTGCCCATCTCCCTGCATGGAAAAACACAAGCCGTGTTCCCTTTGCGAAGCACCAGGGATCTGCCTTAAGCCAGTCTTCACAGTTACACAGCTTAAAATTGGCTGCAAAACGGGCAGAGAAACCATGGCCAAATCAGGCCCTTCGGGATTCACACTTTTCAGTGGGACACTGCTTGTTTGTGATTCGTACCAGGACAGAGAGATGCTGATCTCGGAATAAAACCTGTGCTGCCTTAGAGTAATTGCTGCATCGCTTTGTTCCTGCAGCACGCCGAAGTGGTTGTTACCTACTCAGGAAAAAGAGTGCTAATAATGGTATGCTCACAGACCTACGCTAGCATTCGATCCAAAACAATTGTTCAGCTCGACAGCAGTTTGTGCTAATTCCTACTACCTTTTAATATTTGTGTATCAAGAAATACAGAGTTCACACTGAAATGGCACAAGTTCTACCACACAGCAGGATTAACTCTTCTTGCTTTAAACTTAATAATGTGCAGTCAGGTGGCACTTAATATTCTTCCTTCCTTAGCTGAACTCAACCGCACACGTTTAATGACTTCAGTGCACATACGCCCATGGAGCTAATGAGGACTCCTGGAGGGCTGAGCTCAACTTTCCCAGTGTTGTCTAAACTGAAAACAAAATGTTCTAGAAGCCATACTGCGTAGCAGACAATTTGTTTCTACGATTCTACAACCCAATAATGTTTGCTGGAAAGATGAAAATATCTCAAAAGATAAATACCGAACAGTCCACTTCCTGGGCTTCCAGACTGTTCCGCCACTGACTCCAGCTCCAAGAGGACCAAACTGGGGACCACATGAAAAAACTCCACTTACATACCCTTTGAAATGGACTGTGCTAAAGCTAAACACAGCCTCAATTTAAGAACACAAGGAATAAACAAAATAAATTCCTCCACCCGAGACTCCCTGCTGAACACGAGAAGGGTCCACCAGTCAGCCAGGTGAGACACGGCTGGCCTATCATCAGCCAGATTGTGCGGTGCCAAATGCCAAAAGGTAAGTTTGGGAGCGTGTTACAGACCGTGCTATGGTATAAGCTTTCTAACACAAGCCGAGGGAACAGAAACCAGCCGCAGAGGAACGTGAAGCCAGCACGCCGCTCTGCCAGCTGCTGAAGGCACCGCGACGGCACGCAGACACCTCAGCCACTTTGCACGGGAACATCGCTGCAGCCAGCAGCGGCCCCGTGCAGGGGGAGGCAGGCAGCTGGCTGCTGGCTGCTCCCAGCGAGCCGCCTCCCCGGCAGGCAGAAGGATTCAAGGTCAGGGTCTTCTGCCAGCTCATGCTTTGGGGCCCAGGATGTTGACCCACGTACTGACACGCGAAGGGCTCGTGCCGTTCCCTGCCCAGACAGGGTTACAGGGATGAGCGCCCGTGCCCTCGAGGGAGGACATGGGATGCAGGGGGAAGCCTGGCCACGTCTTACAGGGGAGGCCCTGACCCCGTGTGCGTGCCCCTTTCTCACCAGCACTGCAGATGTCAAGCTCCCACCCGCTCCCCTCGCGCCCCGGTCCGTGCAGGCGGTGTTTCTGACCCCAACGAGCTCCCCGCAGCAGCCCAGGCAGCTTCCCCACAAACACCGCCGGCTGCCCAGAGAGTGGCTGGGGCTCCTGAAAGCCACCTGGATGTGGCCCTGCTCGAGCAGAGGCTGGACCAGGTGGGCCCAGGGGTCCCTTCCAGCCCCAACATCTCTGCGATTCTGGGATCGCCAAGGAAGAAAAGAAGAATGTGGAAGAGATCGGCTAGTATCAGAAAAATCCAGCCATCGGTATTTTTCTTTAGACAGGGTAAGGTTTTTAAACTGCCATCATCCCCTCTCCACTTACTCTGAGAGGGTTGATAAAGAGCCACACAAGGAGCAATCATTTAGTCCTGAATTAAAGTGTCACTTTCCAAGCTTTATAAATGACCACGCGTGTAATGAGAGCTGACACCTGAGAAGCTGTGGAGAAGAGGACACAGTTACAGAAGCACTGCTGCCAACACCACGCGTGGCACCGCACTGAAGGCTCATCCTTGCAGCACAAGGGTGGCCGGGGCAGCCCCAGAGAGGTGTTGGCCAGTGGAAACCCACAGCTCCGTTCCTAAGGAGCCGAGCTGCAGGCGGTGCCGACAGGCAGGCACCCACGGAGCTCCTGTCACCACAAGGCCCGAAGGGCGCGGGACGGAACCGGCCGGTGCTGCCCGGGGCCGTGGCTGAACAGAGGGCGCTACAAGAGGGAGGAGCGACGGGAATTTCGACACGGGCAACAGAGAGCACGGGGCCTCCTGCAGCAGCTCCCCAGAGCAATCCATGGCTGATCACGGGCTCCAACTCCCCAGCTTCGTGCAGGGTGTGCGAGGAGCAGCAGACTGCCTCTCCCTTCTTTTGGGGGAGACTTCTAGCTGCTTTCTAGCAGCCCTGATGCCAACAGGGATTTGTTCCACCAAAATTTCAAGTCCTACAAAAAGAATCTCCTCTGACAGTATGTAGGATGAAGAAATTACCTATTAAAACAGCCTCTAACTCTGAACTGCAAGTCCCAGAAGTCCCCTTAGCAGCTGGTGCGAATATCCCGGCAGTGCCATCTTAGGGGAAAGCCCAGACCCTGGGGAGGTGGCAGGCACCGGATCCGAGCCGGGATGCCCCGTGCAGCCTGGCTCCATGCACGTGTGTGTGTGTGCACGAGTGTATGCACAGTGTCCTTGTGGAGCAGGACAGTCAGGAGTATTCTGGAGGTCAGTAAGTAAGGAGGTTGCTGCTAAAATTCCAGTTCTGGCCTTTTCTTCAGCAAAGGTTGACGAACTGGGGTAGGCAGCATTCTGGACACAGAGCAGCACAGCTCGAGCTGGCAGCAGCCGCCCTGCACCTCTCGTGGAGGTGCCCTTACCTTCCGCATATGCTCATCAGATTCCCTTCTGCTCCTGAGCACAAAAAGCCGTTGTGAACGAGCAGGCAGATGGAAGCGGCATAGATGTAAGTTCCAGCCCCAGGCAGGCCACCCCGTCCCTTCACACGGCTGTCCCTCCCCGTCACAGGGGCACGAACAGTCCCGGCAGCCCCAGCGCCAAAGGACAGACCATAACCTCCGGGGTTAGGAACCCCAGGGTGGGCGACAGCACTGCCCCCGCTTGTGTCTGATGGAGATTCCTCTCCGTTCAGGAAAGATGACTGCTATTTTTGGACCTTCAGACTCCCGCTTCAAATGTCAGCAAATTTACATCTCACAAATACATCCACTCTTCCTCCAGCACATACGAAGCATTCTGGGCAGCTGAGAAGGAGATTGTGCTTACTCACTGCCGCACTCTGCTCCCAGACCTTGCCGGTGACAGCCTTTCCTTTGCGCAGAGGCTCTGCGAGCCCCGGAGCCTCGGGCAAGCGCCCAGAGCACCGTCCCCTCTCCAGAAGAGGGTCATGAAATGCCCTCCTCTGCCCAGCAGCTGGTGCAGAGGCTGCCATGTGCTCGAGGGGAAGGCTGGGCTGCCTGCTGAGGGGCTGGCTAGCTGTTCTCAGGGCATGAGCCCAGCTTCCCAGATGGTGCCTTCTGCCGGTACAGAGGAACCCCCATCACCTCCCGTGCAGGCTCAGAAGAGCTTCAGAAGCAAATCCTTTTAATAAGCAAATAAATTGCATTTTTTTTTTCTACGTTATTATTAAAGGACTAACTGCAAGTCCCCCAGGTCAGTCTCACTAGGTGCTACCCACAACATGACTTAAGACTGCAAACCTCCATGCCTGTTAAGACGACACCAGTCCCTCTCTGAACGCCGAAGTGCTGCAGTGTGTCACTGAAAGAGAAATCATGGAACGTGAAAGCATCAGATGACATGACCGCAGAACTGTGTGCAGGAAGGAAAATGCAGGCTTAGCCAGATCCTGACATTAAATTGACCTCTCTCATCTTCCCTTTTCCCTTACCTTCACTTTTTTCCCTGCCTCTCCTGTTTTATTTCTCTTTTTCTTTCCTCCCACTCAAACACGGCAATGAACTGGTACTCAACTCCTGCCAGAAACACACTGATCAAGATGTATTAATTCATGTAAAATCTTTTCCATTTTTCTACACCTGAAAGAGAAAGCTGAAAAAAAAAAATATTTTGAAGTTTGAGATAAGTAACTATAGCATTCTTACAGAAAGGGCTCTCTATCACAGTAGGTGACCCTTATTTCCAGCATTACTGCACGGAGAGCTAGTCAAACTATTCATCATTAAATTAGCCCCTTTCTTTTCTAATAATCATTTAAGACTCATTCCTGCTTACCGCAAGCGTATTCACCCTGTCAGCAAGGTCTGGACTGTGCACTCCACATATGCAGAGCTCCCAAAAGCAAAGCTCAGCCAGTTTCAGGAAACAAACCCAGACCTTGAACCGTGGAAGAACACTTCTTCTGAAGAACAAAGTCCCAGAGTGGGCACGTCACAACGGACGCCTGCTCCGCAAAGGGCAGTTTTACTCCACTCCCTTACGATACTGACCCCCAAGCCACCCCACACGTTTCAAGCCCTAACAGAGCAGCGCCGAGCCAGGGCAGGACCCCACACCTCTCAGGTGAACGCTCCAGAGGCAGCGCCTGCTAACGGGAGCAGGGCCAGCTCCTCCGCCTGCCACACGCCGCACCGAGCCTGGGCTGGTCGAGCACCTCCGGACAGGCCCTGTGAGTACCAGCCAACTGGAAAATAGGGCCGGTCTTAAAGCTCGGAGTGTCCATGTGAGCACATATTGCCCAATCTAGATGGGAATAACACTGAAGTAGCACCGGCAGCTCTGAAACTGACTCCAGTAACTGTAAGGCTGCCCACTACGTCTGACTTGCACCCCACGCAGCAAAACAAAGACCCCCGGTATTCAATACGTTTTTCAGACAAATTAATACTGATACAGTAATGCTAGACCTTTTCTGAGGTGCGAGGAAACTCAGGAGTTAAAAAATCCCTAGTGTCCAGAAATGTTACCCCTTGTGCAAGACAGAGATAAGAACCAGGCTAATGAGAGATCTCTACCAGCAACACAATACCAACAGAGGGGAAGCAAATTTGTTTGGTCTGGGGAGGTGAAAATAAGCTAATTCACCAAGAAGCAAAAATTGTAGCAACTCCTATATGCAAGC
Organism: Stictonetta naevosa; assembly: GCA_011074415.1. Lineage (NCBI taxonomy): Eukaryota > Metazoa > Chordata > Aves > Anseriformes > Anatidae > Stictonetta > Stictonetta naevosa. Next base: position 36,364,543 of record CM021702.1, read on the forward strand.
TCTGTGCAGCAGCTTGGGGTTGGATGGCAGAGGGGCCACTCAACGCATTCAGGTTTATCAGGCACGGTGCAGCAAGAAGGGACAAGTACAGCAGAGACTGTGTCATTCAGCATACCGAAGTGCAGAACAACTGGTGCACAGGGAAGGTTCGCCTGGGCTGGGACCCCTCCGAGGCCCCAGTCCTTTCAAAAGCTCCCTGGGAGCCTGAGTAATAAAGAGGGACCACCAAGCTAAAATTGAGATATATTAGGAGGAAAAAAAAAGCAATCAGCGTAACAATGACAAACAAGAGAAAACCTTGCCATCTGGAGCTGATGGACTTTCCATTTATATGTCGCAGCATTTTACCTTCCAGATAATCTGTCAGCTGATACACTAGATTTAAAGCAATTCCTCCCTAAACAAGGATGTTGTTCTTATGTGGCAGCCATACACTGAAAATGTTTCCATTTAAAAAGATTCTCAGGAAAACGACAAGAACAAGCATAGGAGAGGTAAACCATCCAACTGGAGAGCTCAGGGCTGTGCTTCAGTGGCTGTTCTGCACCAGCTGCACGGCAAGAGCTCACTGTCTGACTCTCATTATAAGCAAATTCTGGAGATGCAAAACAACAACACTGTAAATGCACAGATCGTCGCTGCGAACCAAGCAGCCTCTTCAGCCCTTGTCACAGGACACAGGAGCCCTGCTTACCTTCTGGGAGAGCACGCAGCACAGCGAAGCTGAGATTCACATCAGAAAGTAAGAAAAAACAGTGTGTTACTGATGCCAAAAGCACCAAAGTATATACATGAAGGAATAATCCCGTGAAGTGTAGTAACCACTAGCTTGAAATATGCAGTTAAAGCTCCAATTAAGTCCTGCGTTCAGTGAAACTAGTGCAAAATTCCCCCAGTAAAAAAGGGAAAATTTCATCCCTAAAACAGGCAGTCTTAACGAGCAGGTGAGGACAAAGCAGTGAATTATTTCTACAATTAAAACCTCCACGGAGGGAAGGTGACATACTGTCTGCCGTTCTCACCGCTCTGTAACACCTCCACAAACCTCCCCTTTACCTCCTTGTTTCTCTGTGGCTGGACCACGTTTGTTGTTCATCTCATGCAACCACTGCACTACAAACAACATATGAGATATTATATTAACAAGAACAGATTGTATAGATTTTTCCCAATTACCAATTTCAAAGAAATTCTAATAAACGATAGTCAACCAAAAAAAAAAAAAAAAAGCCTTTCTCTCAGGATCTGTTTTCATACCTGACATCCTGAGCACTTTCCAGTTACACTTAATGAATGGAAACTGTTCTCTCCTTATTCCCTAAAGGCAAATACGATTTTTCTACCTCATGGTGGAAAAAAAAATGCTCAAATTGTCTCCATTTGACTAAAAATAGTGACAGAAAGACAAAATGTCTCCTAAATTAGCTTAATGGTACTCAGTAATATTCAAAAAGCCACATAAGCTTTATATATACATATTTATATTAATATATTTAAACATACATTCACACCATGATTAATCACTGCGAGGAAACAATTTGCTGCCGAAGGAGGGACCAAGTCTCCTGCTCATGGTATGAGCGGAGTGCCTCTGCTTGAGGCAGCCTACATGTATAGACTGACCAGAAAAGCTGCAAGAACACAACCTGTATTCACACTCCCAGCTTTAAAATCCTTGTCTTACCACAGCCTCGTTCACAGACGATACCCACGGGGCCATAGGGAAGGGGGGAGTTCTGCATGTTCAAAAACTGCATATTTTTGTCCTTGTCTTTGTACCCCTTCTTAGTGTGCTGCTTTGCCTTGAGACATTTTAAGCTGCTAGCTCTCAGCCTTCTTCTAGCTAGTGCTGCACCTACCCAAGCGCAGAATGAAAGCTGTCATCTGCCTTGCGCTGCTAATCACAACAAACCGAACAAGTCTGAATGAATCGTGCTTTTACCCTTCTCTCTTCATCATTCACTACACTTTACCATTCATGATCCATCTGCATAATTAAACATTTCAAAAAAACAGGAAGAAAAATCTGAAAGAAACAAAAACTTTAATTATGTTAGATGTTGGTCTCAGCATTTCTGTCAACATGAGAAAATTATTGCTGTGAATGATTTAGCCACTTTTAGTGTAAGAAAAGAGTACTGTGCACATCAACGTCCAGCCTGTTTGTTACCAGACTGTACACATTTTTCTCACATGCACATCTGCCCCACTAAAGAAAGATTCGGTCTCATCCAAACAAGAGGAGAACAAATGATCATCTGTCATCCCAATAAAGTCACTAAGTCTTCCCCCCCCCCAAAAAAAAAAAACAGAACAAAACAAAAACCACAAAAATCTTACCTACCTGCCTTGATTTATATGAAACATCTCTGAGGATAACAGAACCAACTACCGACACTGAATTCGTTCCAGACAGGAAAGCCTCCCCCCAGAAGTCAGTTCCTAGCCATTTGAAGTACATGAAGGAACTAAATTTTGCATTTACACAGGCTTTATTTTTTTAATTGCCACTTTACTTACCAGCTGAGTTCACCCAGCCCCAGTAAGTGGGGAGAGGAGAAGCAATGGCTCGCGGGCCCCAGAGCAGGACAGGCCGAGCCAGGCGGCGTTGCTGGGGCAGGGTGAAGGCAGCCAGCCGGCTGTCCGCACCCAGCGGTACACCGGCACCCGGGGCTGCTCAGCGTTCCCCTAGGGAAGGACTGTCAGCAGGCCCTGTGCCCACGCTTGCATCCAAAGACCCAAGTGCTCTCCAAGTTTGTGGGGACCCAGGTTTAGAAGTTTTATTCAGCTCTCTATCTACACTTTTTATTTTTTAAATAAGCATGTAATTTACAATATTGAACGAAATATGGAATAAATACCACTTGTCACTATCCAATGCTACAACTTCTTTAAGCCTGTAATTACTCACAAAAGCCTTTTACTACCCGATAAATCTCCCACAGATTTCTCCCTAAATGAGTTCAGTCTGAATCTGAGGATTACCATCTGAAAAGACGTGAGTTTATTTTCACTTATTTATTCCTCTAGCTTGATCTATCCCAAGGATGAGGAGAAAAGAAGAAATATGAGCTATTTACGCTTACCAGAAGTCCTCAGGAAGTTTGAAACAGGACTCTGCGTAACTTTTCAGGTCTCTGCTCCACACTGCTCACTGATGCCTCGCCAGCACACACAGCGCGAGCACAGCATTGCGCTCAGAAAGAGGCCTGGGGCTAATGAAGGAGGATGTGATGATAAGGGTACGGCAAATTCTGGTTCTTCTCCAAGCTAAGCAGCACAAGCAGAAGACGGGAACAGCACAGGAGCCATGCACAGGCCCCATCATTCCACAAGAGGCAGACCTCCAGACTGGGACCAGCCCTGCTCAGCCCCCTCAGGCCACAACAGCACTAACATCAGCAGGGTTCCATGCTCAGTTTAGGCACCTACCCTGCCAGAAAACCCAATCCTCCAAATGTTCTCATGGATTTATCTCCCTCAGCCAGCTCACCATCAGGTCAGACGGACACTAATTGGTTATCAGATGTAAAAAAAAAATATTAATTGTTCGAAAGTCATGCACACTCTACAATGGCTAAGCTTGCTTGAAAATTGTAATAGGCTCTTATCTGCAAGATCCCTCTCTAGTGGAAAGAGAGAAAAACTTTAAAATAAGAGTGAGACGAGAGCACATCTTTTCTTCTACGAAAATGAGGTAGATGCTTCATAATAAGCATTTTGAGCAGCACTGCTTGCCGATAGGAGGCTAGGAGCCATTCCTCAAGTGCTGTCACGTCAACCCAACACACGTTCTGGTGTCAGGAAAACCTCCAAGGATTTGACTTTCCCCTTTAGTGGTCCAATTAATATTTGTCCAAATAAGCAATACATACTTTCCAACATTACCATTAGACATTTTGCAAAGCATGGACTATACCAGGGGTATTTCCAACATTTTTCTATCTCTGCAAAACCACTATTTGCATATTAAGCACTGCAGAGCCTGTGGGGATATTATGTTGTACCCAGGCAGAAAGCTGGCTTTACCTTTTCTTGTAACAGGTTCAAGTTAACATTTTTAAACATAAGCAAGGTATTTTTTCATGTCTTTTGGGCAAGAAGTACTCAACATGCATTAATGTCTTGCTCTATTAACAAAGAAACTATGGCAACACACTCATAGTTGCCAAGAGAATTACTGAAACAAGGTTTAATAGTTAATAAGCAGCCAGATGATGTCAGACTCATCTATTAAGACCAGTTTATATCTGCCTATTAGAACTTAATGTCCCAGAAAGTTGGGTTGGCCAGTATTAAATAGTCTTCCTTTCAGCCCAATTATCAGTAATAAAAGCAATTTTCTAAAGAATAGTGTAGAGTTGTACAAAATGTGGCCAGACCATGCCTGTATTTCATAGCACAACTATTATTCTCTTTTTGTTAAGGAGCAATTTTCTAGATGTCAGAGATGTGAATCAAAATTTAATGCAATGTGTGTCACAAAGCTGGAAATTACAGAAGTTGCCCACAGAATTTCCCAACTGCCATGTACCCGGCCTTGCACACGGAGGAAATCAAAACGTTTGCTAAAATAATACTTGTGTCAACACATTTTTGAAGTATGCCGATATATTTTTTTTTTAATTGAGGTGATCAAAACTTCTTAAATAATTTCCAGCAAAAGTTAGTTTCTAGAATTAACTAATTAATTTAGGGAAAGACACTGAGTTAGCAGATGTACTTGTAGATTGCTTTTTGTTTGTTTCCCTCGTTTGGCAAAACAAAAACGTCTCGGTGACTTCTGAAACAGCTTCTCCTGCCTTTGGCTCCCTCCTTCCCTGTCCGCACAAAGCAGAAGGCAGTCCCCTAGCCCGGTTTGACAAAACCTGCAAACTCCAGAGAGCGAGTGAGCGGGTGCATCTTTTGACCAGATTTTACCCAACGTGGTGCAAAGGAAACGTACCCATATCCCATTCCCTTCCTTCAGCACAGTCAAACCCTAAAAACCACCTCTATCGGTGCAGCCGAGCGGGAAGGCCACCGAGCCGAGGTGCGGCACACACTGAACCCGCAGGTCCCCGGGGCGCAGAGCGAGGGCAGGCCGCGCCGCCGAGCCTCCCGGTGCCTCAGCCCGGCGGCAGCGGCAGCACCACCCGTGTCGCTCCCTGGTGCGACTGGCACAGGGCCTGCCATCAGCAGGATGAGGTGAGGCCGGCCGGAGGGACGGCCCTGCTGCCTGGGGGTGGCAGCTCCCTCGCCTCAGGGCCCACTCTGGTGACAACGCTTTGATGCCAGCCTCCATGTGCCCAGTGGCACGCAGGGCCTGCGTCGGCACCCGCCATGCCCCCCAGCTCCCTGCCCTCTCTGCCCAGCACCCACGGGTGACAGGAGCGGGCCTCCTGGCTACAAAGCCTCAACTACAGCTCCACGCAAATGGCATCGCCTCCCACCTTGTGCCCGTTTTTATCCACACCTACTCCGAAGCATCTGCTGACAGCATCACTGAGAAGCAGAATGCACGGACACAGGCAACATCTCTGCAATTTTCCAAGAGGGAGCAGTGACAAGGGTAAATTATCTAAATTGGTGCAAGTCAGATTTTCACTTTAAAAAAATAAAAATCACACACACATTACATACCTTGACGCCTGCATAAAAGATGTGCTCCAGAACTGCATAATATCTGCCGAAATCTTCTATTTCAGGAAGCAGGCCTTCGTCTCGCTTCCATTTGCAATGCACTGAAAGCCTGTGATTACCACTGAAGCACACTTGGCTCTCTCGAAAAAATACAAATAAAGCAAGAAATGAGGAGCAAGGGTGCTGCAAGTGCTTAATTAGGGCCACTCGGTGTGCCCCAGGATGGTGATGTGACTGACCCCACTGATGGGAACTGGGAATATTCAGGGCGGCAAGTACCTGGAATTTCCCTGAGAGCTTGTGCCACAAAATGAGACAGACTGGGGCAAGGTGAACTGGTCCTGCATTGAGCAAACGGGACAACTGAAGTATCACAGAAAGAATAACATGTCATCTAATCTGTTCTTTAATAAAGGAAATGAAGCGCTATACAGTAAGCACAGCAGGGATATATAGGAAACGCTGGATGAAGTTTTGGGAACCAGCTTGGCAGGAAGGTCAGGAACACGTAATGCGGAGGAAATTTCACCTCTGTTGCTTGTGGGACACAGTCCCAACGCAGAAAGCTCGCAGTACAGCCCAGTTTGTCAGTCAGTGCCTCGAGGTTTTGTCACCAGCACCTCTCCACCCGTCTGGCTGTCCCTCGCCAGTGCCGCCTTGCCACAGACACCCCAGTGAGTGAGAATCGCCCAAAAGCCAACAGCCTCCACAACCACTCCCCACACAAACACATTGGGCTACTGGTGGAGCAACTCTGAGTCCTAAAGCATCCACTCCTCAGCTCTCCGGAGACACAGGAGACGAGCACACCAGCAAAAGCATTCCCCAGGAGCACCAGCCCTGTCCCAGCCAGAACCATCCCTCCTGCCTCCAGGGCACGGCCACGTTGAGGAGACCTGCAGTCTTCACAGTCCTTCCTGGCAGGCGGGGAGGACCACATCCAGTAACGCTATTATGGGCAACCCACAGGTCATCTAGGGAGGCTGGTTATATTCCTGTCAGAGTCTGAAGGGAGACATGCTGAAATCAGAAGCCTGGAATTCAGTGTAACAGAAGAGCTGGAGACATGAAGTGACTGACGTACATCTCACTATCAACTTAATGCAGTGGCTTTGGCCAGCATCACCTCAAAACCAGCAAAAATAATAATAAAAACAATATTCAAACAAAAATAATGTCATGTATATTAAACGATAATTAATTTTTTAAAATACTAAAAGATTTTCTGTGGGTTAATGCAGGCACAAAAATGCCATAAATCTATATCAGGCATCACCACTCCTGGGCTATCAGAATATCAGAGTTTAAACTCAGGTAAGGCTCCTATTAAGCTGAGAGTTTTAAAAATACAGCAAGAAACAATCCCTGCATTGAAAAAAGTTGGGTTTCTGATTAGGCAGGATAGGAAAAAGTCAAAATAAAGTGAAATGGAGATGGAACTGGCCAAGGCTACAGAGCAAGTCAGGATGCGAAGCAGGAGCTGCCAGCACATCTCACACCCGGCTCAGCGCTGTTTGCATGGCACAGTGCTGCCTCGCCTCGCCTCAGCTCTCTTCTCCAACAGGTCGGCATTACATCCTCTAGTCTATACATAAGAAATCAGATGAAAATGAGACTTTACTGAAGTAGTAGGAGATTAATCAACATTACCAAGAAATTGACTTCATTTGCTGATGATCCAGGCAAGTTCTACAGATGGAAAAGACAGACTCTAAATGGATTCAAAGTCTGCTGCACACAGGTGTTTTCCACACAGGATATTTTCATAGAATCACAGAATATTGTCTGAAAGCCAGCTTGTCTGCCCCAAGCCTCCAAAAGGAGCTGTGCCTGAATCACTCCCAACAGCACTGCTTCCTACGCTTGCAGAAACTGCAATTACCTCAGAGGCCCACTCCCCAGAGCTGACTATACATACTTACCATTAAACAGCCTTCCATAAAATCCAACCACTCCTTCCTTCCTGTTTATTACGTGAGTTATTGCTTCTACTGACAATGGAAACTGAGAAAAACGTTCTCCCTTCCTCTGCCCCGGTACCCCTCTCACCCGTTCTTCATGGGTCAGACATCCCGGTCCCTCGGTGGTCTCCTACAAAGACAGGCTGAGAGCTGGGATGTTCAGCCTGGAGAAGAGAAGGCTCCGGGGAGGCCTTACTGCAGGTTTTCAATACTTAAAGGGGGCTTATACAAAAGATGAAGAGCAATTTCTGCTTGGGAAGATAATGACAGGACAAGGGGGAATGGTTTTAAACCAAAAGAGGGGAGAATCAGATTAGAGGTTAGGAAGAAATTCTCCACGCAGCGGGTGGTGAGGGCCTGTAACAGGTTGCCCCCAGGAGCCGTGGGTGCCCCATCCCTGGCAGTGCCCAAGGCCAGGCTGGGGGGCTTTGGGCAGCCTGCGCTGGGGGCAGGGGGCCTGCCCATGGCAGGGGGTTGGAATTAGATGATCTTCAAGGTTCTTTCCAACCCAAACCATTCTGTGACTCTGTGATTCCTCCAGTCCCTCCCCAAGTAGCCACAATGCCTGGAGATCAATACTGTGCACCCAGCTGAGACTTCGTTATTGGTAACGACCCACTACAAGTTCTAGGTACAACCTCTTTGCTTACAGGACTGCTCTCTAACCAATTTTTTTCCAACCACTTATTGCTCCACTGCTGCTATCATCACTGGAGATGTTGTATGCACAGGAGCATCTTTTCAAACTGCCTTACACTTCGCTTTTGCCTGTAGCATGCTCTAATCTTTGCAACTCTCAGCTCACCAATCCTTTAAAACATCTCATTTTTGGCCTATTACATCTTCCATGACTTTCAGTTTAGTCTCCAGAGCTCTTTCCCATGAAATCCATCACAAACCCCTTAATACTCCCGAAGAGAAAGACCGGGCCTTTATCTCTGGATCATTTCTAGCTTTCTCTTGATTACATCTGATTGCTTGCCTTGCACTGCAATGCAAAATTTTATGTTCTCAGGTCCTCTGGCAACAAACTCCTCCATCACTTCTTAAAGGTCTTTGCACCACAGATCTGCCTCCTGGAGTCGCAACCCAGGAAGAACTCTCAAAGTGCAGTGTGGTGCACCTAGGCACCACAGAGCTCACAAAGCCCACCCAGACCCAGCCATGCGCAGAGGAGGACAAAGGTGCCCGGTTTTGCCTGATCTCAGCAGCCCTGCCGAGTTCCAGCTACGACACTGGTACGCAGGAAAGAGCAGTCCAGAGCTGCCGTTGTGCACAGGAGCTAGCTGCCCTGTGAGCACCCAGATCACCACGAACCACGACGATGCAGGGAACCTATGGCACACAGCTGCAGATGGGACCAAGCCAGTTTTCATTATTAGCGAAGTGCTTTGGTAACTCTGACGTTTTGGGAACACAAAACGTATAACTTGGTGCAATTTCTCATGACTTAGTATCCTTTCTATATAGAAAAATAAAATAGAATAAAATACCCTTAATAAAACTCAGCTCTTCATGTGAACATTGCATGAAAGATATTGAAATATTCTCTTCTCTATGAAGTGAACATCTTAAGAACAGATGGATCATATTTGGATCTTCCTTTCATAAATACAAAATTCACCATTTGGAATAAAATGAGCGGTACAGCTGTCCATTGTCCTCACTTGAAGGGGGTTTTTGTTCATTAAATAAGCAGGAAATCAAGAGAGTGTGGAAGAACAGAAAATCACAGCACATCTGAAACAATGCCGGGGTAACTCTCCTAACAGCTTTGCAGGGACCTTACACCATTCATGCGCACAGAAATGAAAAACATGATCCTGCAAACCCTTCTGGAGCAGAGAGCACCTCCTGTGAGCAGCAGCACTGAAAGGATTAGGATTGTTCACCTACTTCATTGCTCAAATAAAGGTCTGCAGTTTGGGAAGAGGTGCTTTTTCCCTCTGTATTTTGCTACTTAAACCTCCCAACAGCCACAAAAACAAGCAACAATTAAACTGAAAGCTAATCTTCTGTCTTTACTTAGGATTATGAATTGCTGTATTATGGACATGGCTAATTCAGAAGGCTGCTAAATCAAAGCTATCAATATTCATAACTCCCTGACCCTATGTCCACACAATTTAATAACACTCGTCTTGTATGGCTTTGGTGAGGCCAGCATCAGGCTTTATTTGGTAGGAACAGGTCCTGCAGGAGTAGGCGCAGAAAGGAGCATAAATCTAAACTAAGGCAGAGATGACTCAGACAAGGCCGTTAGAATGAGGTAGATGATAAAAATACCCTAAAGACGTAAGGGAAATTGCAAAAACACTAATTTGGTTCTAAACCAGTACGACTGGACCACTTATTTCTCGTTTGCTGTCTAACCCAACTCTAAAATTAAACATAAATAATGTCAGGGATGAGCGCTACGGAGGCTCCTGGTACACAGACACACACCACTCCCCTAGCCTGCCACACATTCCTCACGCCAGCGCGACCATCCGTGGAGCCATCTCCCTGTTTCAAGCCAGCAAGAGGAGCGAAGAGCCGGCGGTGTGGTGATGCTTCCTTCCCAGCCTCAGCTCTGTGTCCTCCCACCGCCACGCTAACCTCCCCGCTGCGGGGAACGCACCCTGCGGAAATAGTTTGTGCCGGGGCTGGTAGGAAAACGTTGGAAAGTTTTCTGAACGATGAGGAAAAAATAGCAGAAACCTAGAAAAGTGTGGTGTGTTTTTAAATCTAAAAAGGTACAGATTGATTAATCAGCTCTGTACCAAGCTGAGAACAAAACGCTACAGCTTGCTTTGCAACTGTGACTGCTTTCACAGCAGAATGTGTGCAGAAAGCTAATGCGAATGTTTTTCACTTTCAAAATTAAATCTAAGGACAGACATTAATTTCTTTTAGGCTTTATTACTAGAGCAGAATAAGCTACTTTTATCTTATTATTTTGAAAAGAAATTTTCGTTAGGAAATTGGAGATTTGCTTCTTTCAGCAGCCGTACTTTTCTCTCTCTAATTGCCACTAAGTAACAGACACCTATTTAATTAAAGACTCTTTGTAACTTGACAGCAATCTCTAGAAACAGTTTCTCTCTTGAATTACCTCCTTGAAATTTTTTCTGTGAAGGCATAATTGAGAAAGTGACCTTCACCATGAACAGGGGGAATGGAGACAGTCCCAGCACAGTTCACTCCTGGCCACAAACCTCAGAGCAGCTCGTGCCGCCCTCGCTGCGATACAGGTACGGGCCGCTCAGCTCCACGCCAACCAGGGGATACTCTGTGGTCAGTCGGCTATCAAGGCCCTCTTAGTCACCCTGCAGACCCAAAGGATTTTTCAGGAAAAAAAAAAAAAAACACCTTGGCTTAATTTGTTCTCATCTATGTCAATGGCCTGTTAGGCAACTGAGCGAGGCAAAAGGAGAACTGTCACTGAGAGCTTTAGTGTGTCACATGTGTGCTGCACAGTGCAATGACATATTGAAAGACACGTACGTTGTAAGCCATTCCTTGTTAACTAATTATGAAATGCAAAGTCACTGCCAATTTACAATTGCAAGACAATGTTCCAGCGGCTTTCCTATTGACACAGTAGGCTTAGACTTTAAAACAGGCCCTTCAGAGGCACTAAGTGATTAACAGGAAAATCAGGCCGCTTTCACACCAAGTGACAACTGAAGATACCCGCTGTTGTGAACAGAGAACTCACTCAGAGCCTTAAATATTGTATTTCTGCTACAATATCTGAAGTTTCTAACTCAAAATAAATGAAGACAAGGAGTGATTTCTTTTTTTTTCTTTTCAGTTTTCTTAGCTCGCTTCTCAAAGGCTCACAGAGTCGCTCTCAGTGACTTCTCCATACATTACATCAGTTTTTTCTTGCATTCAGGCTACTGAAAATGAATGTAAAAATATACAAACTGGAAGTTCTGGGTTGTAGTGACTAGATCTCAGCTTGACAGTGTATCTTTAATAACTGTATCTCACATTAGCAGAACATCTTTGTTTACGCCAAACATACCACATAACATTCAGCAGTATACGAGGAAGGATCGTAATTAAAGCTGTACTGTAATTGTCAAAACAAACAAGCAACATTGATTTTGCTCATTTGCTGATACAAATTCTCAATGGAAACAGAAAAATCCACTATCCAACATGTTCATTTCAGTGAAGTGGTGTGGGAAAAAGAAAACCAAGGCCACGGGTTGCAAGGTTGGATGGTGAGCGACAGAACAGCTTCACGACACGTACAGCTATTTCGGTTGGGGTGGATGCTGCACCAGCCTGAACCCTCTTCTGAGGAGCAACTCTTACAACACGGACATTACATCTTGTATGCAAAGGCCCACAACAGAGCTGGGGTATGTTACGGTTGGAAAACGTAGTGAGAAGAACAAAACAAACAACCAGAAGCTCTTGCTTAAGTCCCTGTCAGAACTCTCTTACTTGCTTTTTAATTAACCGCCAATAATTAGCATCACCCAAGCAGCCTCAGTAGAGTGCCTCCGAATGGCTTTGCACTACCCTCCAGAAATAGTGCACTCTAACTACAGGCTGAGCCTCACCAGGCCAGCGGGGCTGCGCTTCTCCAGCGCCAAACGCAGCGAGGACATTTTTCTTCCAGCCGTTCCTATATTTAAGTCTACAGAAGCAATTTCCTATGTGCAATGATTACTCTCAGCTCCAGTTAAAGATCTTGCCTCGTCCTGAGCAGCACGAAGGCTAGCGCTCACAGGAAGAAGACACGCTGACAAGGCAAGAGCACGCTGATGGCGCTGGCCGGGACACCTGGTCATGGCAGCACAACATGTGGTCCCGCTTTTTGCTGAGACTTGCCAACACCTGTGTGAAATTCACACCCCCCTACATGCTAAGGAGCACTGAGGGCAGCCCCCGAAGCCGCTAACCTCACGTCTGTCCCACCACGGCAGTGCTAGCAGGATGCAGCGCAGCGCTCTGCTCGCTGCTCGACACCAGCATTGCTGGTCCAGCCCCACAGCCAGCCGCAAATGGAGTTTTTGCTACTTCACAGCCCTTTTTTCTAAAAAAAAAAAAAACATTGACAGTGCCTGGATTTTGCTTGAAATCAGAGCTAACAGCATAGCACGCAGAGGAGTTACGTTTTAAGTGGAAAAAGCCATTTATGCAGATGACGTTCTACGCTTGGGCAATTAGACAAACAGCAACATTCAGAGAACGCGCAGTGAGAGCGGTGCAGCAGCAACGGGCCTGTTCCCTGCATTACTCCCTGCTGTAAACGGCGATTTCTTTTTGCCTTTTTTTTTTTTAATGCTCCATGACATTAACAAAGTAAATTTAGAAACAACATACTGTTTTTATAGCAATACTCAACCTGTGGAAATCGCTGCCCCAAGACTTCAGCAGAACAGATTCTCCAGTCATATTTTTTAAGGATTGTCAAGTTGTATTACCACTAACATGCTGACAGGCGAAGAGAGCAATAGGAAGGATCACATTTTTTTTCCAAGATACAAACTGAAGGGCAGGAGATGTTCCGCCCCTGCTGCGCAATGCTGCACGACTTCTGTCATTAGCTGCTGGTATGACGGCTCACGGAGATGGGATGTCTACCAGATGCTTCAGAAGCCGAACTCACTGTAGGAATTGTACAGAAAGTTAAGAAGTGATGTTACCTGTTTAAGAAAAGTGAGAAAACGAAGAGATGAAGCCCTGCTCGCAGTGCTGTGCAGCACTGACACCCGAGCAGTGAGGAGCAGGAGTTCAGGTATGATGGAAGTGCGTGCAGCATCCCGCCTTCAGCACGGTAACGACAGCTGCTGTGCTTCTCCTGCACCAAGCACAACGGCGGTGGGTCCATGACCAGACCTTCTAGTTGCTATGGAAATACAGATAATAATGAGCAGTAAGAGTAATTGTAGAGACACACCAGTTGCTAACGCGAATCCAATGCACTTTATAGTACTGTAAAAATATTCCAACTCCTGACGTGCTGTTACACAAATGCATCTAAGAGAAATGGAGCCATTTTGGAGAAGGGGAAAAAAAGATGCTTTGTATCAAAAGATCAGCGTTTACAAGAATTTTCAAAGTAGACAAAACTATTGCTTCTGCTAGTATCATGCCACTTGGAGAGGCTCTGACGCCATATTCAGATTTTAAACATTAATTAACAGTAAAATTAGCAATATTAATAATTGACCACGTTTTCTTCAGTGAAATTGAGCCACGTTAAATCAAGTAACAGTGGGTAACTGAGTCCTCACACTTTGCATATTTGTTCTGTATACCTAAAGAAGGCTACAAAGGCTGCTCAAAGAAAAGAAGAAAAGGAACTACCCACTTGCTGGTTAGCTTCATGTTTTATGCAGAAACAAATGCTGAGGTATTGTGAAAAAATTACCGGGCTTAAACTGGCAACTGGTGCGTGATTGATCACCTCTGAACTGGGTAAATCCCCCGTGTTTTTACGGTGAAGAGCCCTACAGCTGTTTGTGCTGTGGGATTAGATCCCCCCTGGAAGTCCTGTGCCACAAGGACGTACTGCCGGGCTAGCAGCAGCACACTCTCCTGCCCCTCCCGAGGCACTGTGTGCCATCCCCGTGCCCAACTCCGGCCAGACCGAGCTGCTCCGGGCCGACCTTCCGCTCCTGGCAGCGTGCCCGAGGCACATCTAGCAATCGTGACAAAGCAGGCAATTAAGCAAATGACACCGCCGGCTCCGTCAGACACCTGACAGACGGCCGGGCGTCTTCCCAGGGGTGTCACTCCTGCCACGCGAGGTGCCAGCAGGAGCGCCAGGAGCCCACGCCACCGACGGGCACGTCAACACGCCTACCAGAAGGCAGCAAACGCTGGGGAGCAGGAGGAAGGGAGGGTTTGCCCTCGCCTTCCGAGCCGACGGAGGCAGGCACGCTGAAAAATACCTCCCGTGCCGCCAACAAGGGTGCCATTCCTGACAAGACCCGCACGGGTCTTTACACAGTAGCCACCCCCCGTGTGTATGACAACCCGCCAGAACCTAACGAGATGGGGAGCCAGATCAGCAGACACCACCCTCTTCCCCGTGCCCTCCGCACACAGCTGCTGGAGGCCAGGCCCCACGCTCAGCCCCGTCCGCCCCCACCCGAAGCCCCCGGGCGCCTTGCGCACCCAGCCGCACGTGGCGGGGCCTGCTGCCCAACCACAGGGATCCCGCCAGCTGCGGCGTCCCCCCGCCTCGGCGCAGGACATTTATTACAAAGCCTTCTAGCTCTCTTCATCCCTCAGGCTGGTGAGACAAGCAGGATTTCTGCCGCTCCTCTCTCCCAGCTGCACTGCCAGCATGCGCTGCCCGGGCCCCCCTCCCGTGGTGCCGAGCCCCAAGAGCACAGGGCACCAGGAGCTCCTCCAGAGGATGCTCTCTCAAGGGTCCGGTTGAGAGACTTTCTTTCAATTTCACCAAAACATGATCTATTTCCTCTGCTCCCTCACGTTTATCTAATTGTGACTTCTTTCCCACAGAACTGTCTCTCTTTACAGAATTGTCTCCGGTTTCCCTGCAGGCTGCCATGACACTACCATAAGACACATCAGTAAAGTGGTATCGGTGCATTTGGGTTCCAAGTGAGAACTTAATGTCTGAGATGAAGACAGAATTCAGCAATTTTTTATTGTTATTATTAATTACAAAAGATTCTTTAAGAAGTTTGAGACTGACAAAATATGTTGGCTTTGTGGTTTTTTTTGGGGGGAAGGGATAGGAGGAGAAGGGGAAACCACCTTCAGACTCAGTGATATTTAATAATATGTTCCACGATTATCATCGCTTTTACCAGATCCTTCCAGTACTGCTTCACTCTCCCGTGGACACAGTGTATAACAGTGCTGAGAAAAGAACTCTTTGTACAAGGAGTTTCCGAGAAGATCTTCTTCCAGGACACTACAATCAGCAGCTTCGGTTTTTAATCAAAAGAGGCTTTTACTATTTGCCACACCAGCAAATCCATTGTTGGACATGAAAGACAGCCTTGTTCTTCCTGCTGTGTCACTGTGGCTGGTAACGGCTACCAGAGCATGGGGGAGAAGAAAAAACACAGTCTGCATACTGGGCAGATCAGTGTGGCCACTTTCCCATCGCACTGGTGAATCCCTAAGGCTAAGCGCACAGAACACCCCCTCGTCTATGAAGTGACCACACCAACCCAGCAGTGGCTCAGTTAAACAACACACTTACATCACTACTCATCATCGCTGGGTCCCTAAGAAACATTTCATCTGCAAGAACTGTGATAGAAGGCACACTTAATGAAATGCAGCTCTCTTGCCTCTTAACATGTATTTTCTGTAGCTCCAGCAATGCTGCACATATCACATTTACATCGTTTAAGGGCGGTCTGTGCTCCAGCTCTCTGCAAGAGCGTTGCATTCCACTTGAGCACTGTGAAGAAAATTTAAAACCACCCAAACCAGCCAAAACCACAGCCTCGTGAAGAAGGGCTGCGGTTGTCCGTTGTGTTCATTGCTTGGCAACTAGATAGATGAGCACCATGGAAATGCAGTCAGTGTCTCTTGTGCTGTTTTTTTAAAATGTGTGCCTATTAACAAGCCCACTGGAGAGGGCCATGAATTGCCCCAGCACTCACAGAGTGGGCCAGCAGCGCGCCGCTTCGCAGCGCTGGGCACGGGGCGCAGGCTGCTCGGAGCACACACTGCACCGCACCACACCCAGAGCAGCTGGCTCGACACACAGCTTTGGAAGAGAGCACGCAGCAACAAAAGGCTTTGCTGCTTCAATGGGCAGGCAGTTTTATATATATATAATATATATGTAGTTAACAAAGCTAATGAGTTTCTTATTTACTCGCATTGTGATGTGAGCAGCGCGCGGGATCTGCATGCGTATACGTTGTACTTAGAGTTAATTTATACGTTACCCAGTTAAGATAGCGTTCCCTGCAACAGCACTGTCAACACAATTATGATAACTTGAAAACAAACTCTGGATTTCCTTCCTGAGCAGAAGCCACCGGTGCAGCCCGCACTGTGCACGTGGCTCCGGAGTGCTATTTTAAGAGCTCAGTCCTATCTTTGTCCTGGAAGCTCACGAGCAGCAGAGGCGTGCTCCCAAAATACCTTCAGCTAGGATAAACCGGCGTGCTCTTCCACCAGCAGTGCCTCGGGATTTTAACGCCTGTGGGAAACGCTGCTTTGCGAGTGCCCTACGCTTTTTTGACAAACGCAGCATAAGAGAGGACGCACACCGCAGGCCAGCAATGCCAGTGGCTCGCAGGGCTCTGAGAGGAAAACAAAGCATCCCAAGGAGCCTGCGGCACGAGCACCGTGATGAATTCAGCTAAGCAGCAGCCCTCAGCCCAAAGGGGGGCAAAGACAAGAATTATCAGAACAAAAAGCACTCGTGAAGCTTGGGGATCTTTTTATCTCGCTGTGATTTCTGGTGTCTGCACATGTGGCGCTGTACCCTGCCGTACATCTCTGGGATCATCCCTTACGTTCCTCAGGCAAGTTGCTCCCAGACCTCTGGCGATGGGAGTGGCTTTTTTTGTAAAGAAAGAAAAACTATTATCAAGATAATAAATTACTGGTTGTCAGTCATACGTGCCTGCAACGTAGGTAAGTCTGCAAAGGAAAAAAAGACATAGCCACAAGAAATTAATGAATACTTGAAAAGTTTTGTTTGCCGGGGTAGGGTTGATCCCAGCTAAGAGCGCTAATTCCCTTCGGGTCTCCCCAAAGTCAACAAATCCGTTCCTTGTTGTGCAGGCACCAGAGGCAGGTGTCACAGCAGGTGTGCTCAGCGGACGGGCGACCTGCACGCAGAGGGACTGAGCCTGCCCACCCCGTACCGTAGGAGCACAGAGTGGATGACAATTGCTGCTCGGGATTCATTTAAACCCAACAGCAGGAAACAGACCCAAATTTACAGGAAATGGCAAACAGAATTATTTACAAAGTTTAACTTCTCTGGGGAAAGCAGACATCCCATTTCTGTGACAAGAAATTCTCTTGAACACTGCCAAGTACCAGCTCTCAGAAGACAACATCTCATGCAAAAGGGTTTAAAAACGAGAGAGGGAAACCCGGCCCGTCGCCTGCTGAGCCCCATGCGGGTCCCAGCGGGCGCTGGAGCTCCCCGGGCGGCAGCGCTGATGTGTGGGCCCCGCGCAGGCAGCTCCCCAAGGGACTGCTGGGGCCGTGTGCTTGGTGCTCAGCACAGCCAGGGCACACCCAGGGGCGTTCGCACCAGGGCTGCTGGTCCGCGGGCTCTCCACCAGCGCTGACGGAAACAAACCCTCCTGCGGCCTCGGCGGGACAAGGAGAGAAGAACCAGCAACTGGAAACCCGTCCCAAGGCAGGAAGGAAGAGAGGAGCCTCCGAAGAGGGGATACCTTCGGTGGTGTGGGACGGAGCGCAGGAAAATCTAAACCAAGGCCAGCAGAAACGCTGCACTAACATTATTTCTGAAGTATTGCTGAGGGCAATCAGTGACTGAATTGTTTGTTGACATCACTCAACGTTCTGATGAACAGAAGCGATTTGTTCTAGTTAAAAGAGACCCGCTATTTTTAAAGGAATTTCACACATTGATCTTTATATCAGAAAGCCACACAGAAAAACACACAACATGCTGAAAACACTCATTAATCAATCCCTAAGCTCTCCTCCTGCAACCGCGCTTGTTTTGACACCTGCTTGCAATTTTTCTCGCTGTGGCATTTAACACGAAATAAAAACTAATCAAGCAAAAATGAACAGCGAGTGCGAGTGCCCCAGCACACCGAGTTCACCCTGTGCCAAACACACCGCGCCGCGCTGCCGACAGACCTCTTCCTGCTGGGGACTGCCACGGAGCACGAGGCACCGATGTCCCCGCGCAGCTGCAGCCCGAGGCAGCTCCCCAGCTACCCCGGCCGCTCCTGGTGCCCCCCGCCAGCACCATGCCCACAGTGCTGGCCACTGGCTGCAGCCGCAGAGCCCGTGCTGTCCGTACGGCCGTGCCGGCACACCGGGGCGCGAGTGGCTCTGAGAATCCCACCGTAAAGGTGGCAGGCAGCAGCTAAGGGAGGAACAACCAAGCACAGTGAGATCCTCGGGGGTCAAGTCAACCAGCAGCTCTCCGCTACTGACACCACGCGCTGCTCTGCTTGCACCTCTTCCCACACGGGCCTGAGCGCTGACCAGGCGTCACTTAACGTTTGGGGAATTCAGGGAGGTTATGCAGAGCTCACAGCAACAGCCCAAACCCCCACTGACCTTCCTGGTCGTGCTCATGACCGCCTGGAGGTGCGATGATGTAGGAAGGGCAATGGAAACACCCCAAGGTCACAGCCAGGAGGTACCTGGGCGGCTGCGCGCTGGGTGCCAGCGAGAGCAGGCAGCGCCCAGAGGTGTTACTGCTCCGGGCAGAGACCCTGCCCACCCTCCTGCGCTGCCTGCAGCCAGACCTTCGGTATGGAGCTGTGGGGACCACTTGGGCGTAGATGAATTATTCACACGACTGCAGTGTACTGAATTGAGTCTTGAAAGTGCAAATTACTTGGGACCAGGCTTTAGCCTTATTATCTGTAAAGCACAAAACATTTTCCTACGGTACAAACAATCCAAGTCTAATATATATTATTTTCTGTATTTCCTACTTCCTAGTCTTGCCTACCAGCTTCCATTAACACAGGAGAACCAGCAAGATATAAAACAAACGTGCAGTATACAGCTTCCCAGTGGATTATATACACGTTTTACAAGGTCATTTAGCATCCTACATATCACAGCTTTAAAAAAGGCCTTTCACATGAGATACAACATCACCCTGACAGCAAAAACACCCGGAGTCGTAAGGGCAACGCCGTGCCCAGCTAGCATCAGCGGCAGCTGCGGTACGAGATTTACCTGCTGACAACCTGATCCCAGGGGTAACCAACCGCCAGGGCCAGCTGGAGGCTCGTAGTGCGCAAAGACCAACCGCACAGCCCGGAATATGCTTGGGCAGATCTCATTTTTGCTCAGTTGTCATGGCAGTGGCTTGTGGGTGTTTGCAGCACGCACTGACAAGGAGTGTCACACCTCAGCAACACACTTGCTACCCAATGCTTCGAAAGTGCTTTTTCTGTACTTGAAATAGCACAGAAATGGTAGTAGCAATGAAAAGCTACTGGCAAGGAGAAGAAGGATGTGTTCATCAGACGTCCAGAGACAACTTAGCTGTGTGCATGCACTGCGCTGCTTGGGCGGGCTTTGGAGAATAGATTTTGAAGGGCCTTGACCGATCCTGATGGCGACATGGATGGGTAACTGACATCAAACACATGACTTTCCAACTCCGTTTCACTGGCATGCATCGCAGCCCGGCCCTCCTCAGGCATCCCACCTACCCCTCGGGAGACCCACTTGCTCAGAGGAGGAGCCAGAGCTTCAGTGCAAGCCTCGCCAAGCCTCTTCCTTCTGACTTTTGTCAGTGTATTCAGGGACCAGAATTAGAACATGGGAATTATTCAAGTGACCAGTAAAGGGGATCTAAGTACTCTCTCCATGCTCTCACACTAATTAACCCATCCGCACACCAATAAAATTAAAGTCCAGTGCTCAGAGGTGTCTTTGGTGCAAATCTCCTATATACCACAACAGTTCATCATCAAATATTTTTTTTCCTAGTTACTACTGAATTTCCGTGATCCCTTCCTTTCTTCCCCCCTCTGGGTGTCTGAAACGTGTACGAAGGCCTTTTGCTGCCTCCTTGTAATCCTTCTAAATTCATGGGACGTGCCTCGTAAGCCAGTATTTGAAGAAGCCAGTATTTTAAGTAGGGATGCTGACTTCTGCTTAGTCGTGGGTTCTGTTCGGGGTTTGTCCGATTGGTTGTGGGGAGAAAGGGTTTGGTCAGCGACTTAACCCAAAATGAAAGAACTCTTTTCCTGAGCAAAGGCAGCTGTACTTTTCCCTTGTGCAGACCACGCAGACACGGGGAGTCCCGAAGCAGCAGGGTCTGTGAAGGCACTGCGCACAGCGCCACGCGCTTCTATCTTCACTTACCCTCACCGCTTTGCTGCAGTTTCTCAGCACACTTCAGTACTGCAACATGCTGTACCCAGCACATCAACCAGGTAAATACATGATCCTTCGGACAGCCAGGCTGTAACAAAATGAAAGCCTTGGACAGCAAGGCGGCTTTTCCACTGAACAGCCTCTTGCAGGTTAACTCAAAAGCCACTCAGAGCACGTGTCGGCCTCAGGAGACATCAACTCTCTGCTGATAACCACAGAACCAAGCAGGTTTATTTTTTGAACAATACATGAAAATTATCAGCTTGCAGGGCTGTCATTTGAGCTGTAAATACACCACTAATTGCTGTTTAATTTAATTACACGGGACGGGTAACCAGCAGCCTGTAAGGACGCAGCACGCGCAGTCACACCAGCAGACTGCGGGTTCAGTACATCACGCAGCGCCCGCCTCCCCTCACGAGTCCCAGGTTCTGGAAAAGACCCTGAACAACAGCCTAGCTGTAAATCGGCACATCAACATTCACGCGCTGCCATATCTCATTGCTTAGCAGTATTCAGAGCCGCCTGTTGCCACACGTCCTGAGCACTTCTAATTTTCGGTAACTGTCACCTAAAGCAATTTAATTCCTGAAGAACAGGGGAGAGGAGAAGAGGACACTGACATTTATCTCCTCTTGTTAGGGGAAGCTAAGCTGCTCGCGAGCCACCCTCCTCTCTTTCCTTGGGAAGATAAATGCCAAAGCACAGATTAGCTATCATTGTTCTTTTCTCGCCGGCTCCCCGCAGCACACACATCTCGGCAGCGTTCTGGCTTTAGGTGATTCAGCACCCTGCCGTTACCACTACCTGGCACCGTGTTACTTCTCTCCAACCTCTCGCCACGCCATACAACTGGGAGGTATCGCCCGTGGTTAATACTCGTGCGTTGTTACCAGGACCCTGGGCCAGGCGGCAGGAGGAGCGCGTTAGCACGCCGCGGAGCTACCAGGGGCTTCCTGGACTCAGCACAGCGGCAGCATATGAAAGCAGGGCTGCTGCCCGTCCCAGGGCCGACCTCCTCGGCAGCTCCTGCCCACCGGGTCCTCCTGGGTGGGCCACGGCAACAAGAACTCGGCCATGGCCACAGGGAGCCGAAAGCCCAAACTCCGATCCAAATGCAGAGAAACACCGCTGCCAGCTCCACGCAAACGGTACCCAACATCTTCAATTTAAGGCATTCCCATGAGAAATAAGCAGACATTTGAAAGGGAATGTGCCTTGTGTGCCTACACAAGGGCTCACCAGGGCACACGCCGGTACGTGCACACCCTCCAGACGATGCGCCATCCACGATCCACTGCCATGCAAGAGCTAAAGCAGCTTCATGCAGTTGGTTATACACTGCTCACCGTTTCATTAGCTACGTCCCTTTCATGATTTGATACTTTTATCAAATAGAACAACCTTTGCCATTTCCAACAAGGTTTTACATTTTACATGACACACGCTGACCTTCTGCCAGCCACAAACACGGAGCGGCACCACAAACACCTTCACACACCCGGCATCCCCGTGCATGTCTCCTGTCCGAGAACTGCCAGCACGGGTGTCCCAAAGCTACCTGCAACCACGCGCTGCAGCTCCTGATCGACTCCACCTAATCGCATTCATAGCCCCGGGAAGATGCAGCTGCAGGCTTCAGTGGAAATGCTAGCAGAACGGGAAAGGTTATCATTACATAGCAGGAACGTGATCAATAAGGTGTTTAAACCCCTCACAGCATGCTCTTACACGCTACTCTAAATTCACAGAAAGTCTGCTTTAAATGGATTGTAGCGATTGTGGCCTTTAGAGAACAGATCAAGTATTAATTTGATCTAACATTTTACCTGAACTGGATTTCTGATTACTTTTCTCGATCTGCCCTTTTCCCTCCCCATCAAGCACCCCATGAGTCGCAGTCAGGTTTGTTAATTTTCCCTTTCTTGACTTGAGGCAGCCTCTGCTGCCATCAGGATGTTTTCACCTGAACTCCTCTCTTACGACTTCCCATAAACTCATTTGCCCCTCAAGGCCTTGCATAATCTTTCTTCCTTTTTTTTTCAGAAGATGTCTGGGATGATCCTACATGAGACAGGGCGTGACAACTGCAAGGTCCTACACTGGACAGCAAAAATACCTCGGGGATGGAGCTGAGTTCAGCAGGATGCTCTGTGTCAGTGACAGGAACATCACCGCATCAGCCCGAACGCAGCCAGGGGACCCCCAGGCTCAGGCGGACGCGGGCTGTGCAGCGACACCGCACAGCCACTAATGCGAGGGAGATGCCACGGTCATGGTTTCACTCAGAGCAGCAGTGATCAGCCAGAAGGTACCTGTGACATCCTGCACTACCTTACTGCAGGTAAAGGGCTGCTGTACGGGCTGTGCGCCTCCTGGAGCAGGCTGGCAGAGCGCTCCCCCAACGGGAGCCATGCACAAGCTCAAACCCCTCCCTCCCCATCCTCCTCCTGCCGCACTCAGGTGACCCTGGCTTCAGCTCTGTGACACTGCAGGCAGGGCAGGCAGTGGGAAAGAGGCAGTGAGTCCCCCCGACCCGACAGAGGGAGGCAGTTCCTTCAGAGAGGCAGCAGGCTCTGCTCTGCCGGCCTCCATCTCCGCTGCCCGGGCCTCTCAGCAGCCCCCCGGTGCTTCCAGGCGCAGAGATCAGGGAGGCTCTAGCACTGGGCACGCTGCCCGGGTCAGTTCCCTCAAGGACATCACCTGCAGAGTCCCAGCAATGCAAACTCTGCTCAGACAAACGCTGCTTGGGAACCCTTCACCTGAGAATATTGACACTGCAAGCATCTGTCACAGTTTGTCCTAGTCAAAGGGTGTCTCCATCCCACTCGGGAGACGAAACGGCTGTATGAATGCTGAAACATTCAAATTCAGAGACACAAAGCCCACAGCAGCCTTGGATAAGTCTGTTGTGCGTGCTGGACCTCTGCTAAATGAAGTATGAAAATTTGCAACTTGCTTTCCCTGACGACGCTTTGACCAGCTGACATCTTTTCGATGTCATGAGAGCTTTCTGAGACGGAAAGCCTGGTGTGGGGCAGAGGCAGAGGAAGGAGAACGATGCCACCACCCTGTACCACCCGGCGCTGGACCAAGACAAGCAATGCCGTTGTGCAAGACAGTTCACAAAAGGAAGGCTGTGTCTACATTGCTAATGGTAAGATCATAAAACAGAGAATGGCCAAGTAAACCTGAAAAAATTAAAAAGATTTGAAAGAGCAACGTACCGAATGAAACGCAGGAAGCATTTCCAGCCTCCATGCATATCGTATCACCTCTTTGAAAGAGGGTTTAAATTTTTAAACAGTTGCAAATTAGAAGATTTAAACAAAAATATGTAAGCTAACACAAGTGAAAGATAAAGCGCGACTTCAGGTAAGCAACCGTGACAGTTTTACGTAAGTGCAATTTTGCAGTGTGCAGAGGAAGAAGTTCTGTCCCTTCCCTTCGGTGCAAACCAGAACGGTATTTCTCCAGGTTAGTTTCAGTGCTGTTGAATGGGCTGTGGTCCTCAACGTGGACAGTAAAATGAGAGAGGAATTACTCGTTACTTCTGAAGGAGAAGGAACCAATAATCCAACTGCTGGGCAGGTAACTACACATTTTCGTGGTCTGCAATTACCGAGCACGCTGGATTTAAACCATCTCTGCGTTACATGACACACAAACTTCACGCAGAGAGCTCCTTCAGCAGAAAACCAGCATGAATGGCACATGTTTGCAGCACTCTCTCCACAAGAAACCGATGCAGTGACCTCAAGACCCCAGGGCAACTTGCAGAGATGGCCATCGCGCCTCTCAGCGTGACACCGCACGCCTCTCCTGCCTTTCCCTCCCCGGGAGCTGAGGCGGTGCCGAGGCATCGCTGCCTGCCCTGCACCGCGGCCTGCTCCACCTCGCGCCCAGCCCCACCACACCCTATTCATTACCACGGGTCCGATGGGCTTTAAGCACGGACACCCGATACAGGTTTGTGTTAAAAGCGAGCCCACTCGCCCGAGGAGGCTGCCGCAGCGCCGAGCCCACCGCTGGCTGCGGACCCTCGGAGGAGGCCGTGGGCAGGCCCTGCCCAGCAGCACCCCCGGGCCCGCCGCTGACCCCGCTCCGGTTAGAAATGGTAACTGAAAGGTTCAAATCATTAGACTGAACAGAGCGCCTGCTTTTATTGGGATGTCGGGCTGCAGCGAGAACTTGTCTCTGGGTAAACTACACACAAAAAAAGCCACAGATCTGGGAGAAGAAAGATTTCAAACAAAATAAGAACAACGACAACAACAGGCAATACTAAACCCAGCTTTTCTGACACCTCCTGGCAATTTTCACTCCCTCCTCCCCCCAGATACTTACTTAGTTACCACTTTGATGCATAAATGCTTTTTTCCTCTTGTTTTTAAATAACAGGCAAAGGCATCTGTGTTCCCAACCCACAGCCACTAAGAGCCAGGCGACAACAAAAGGTTTGCTTTGCAGCCTGGTCGGGGATTTTCGGATCGCTAACCTACGCAGGCCTAGAGGCACAGGTCCCTGGTTGCCCTACAGGATAGTTTCTTTACCTTCATTTTAAGAAAAAAGAAAAAAAAAAGTAGTAAGCAATTCAGAGAGCATGGAGGCTTAGCAGATCTGTACTTGACCCTACAGAAATGGGATTTTACAGGTGCCCCAACAGGCCCAGAGCTCCCCGACCCAAGGGGCAGCGCCTGGCTGCGCAGCGCCCACAGCCCTGCTGCCATAAGGACACCGGGTATGAGGCACGGGGCACGGCAACGGTTCCTGGCCTCTTGGGGACGGGTCTGGGGGTCCCATCCCCCAAAGTCCCGGCTGCACAAGGCAGCAGGGTGCACGGAGACCTGCGGCCTCGAGGAAGGGGCACAAAGCACAGCCGCACTGCACACAAGGAAAGGCCCAGAGGAAGTCAAGCTTTGCTCCCGTCCCTCTCTCCTGCAGGGTCAGTCCCACACTGCGCCCTCATTGCTCTCAAGGTCCCTGCTCCCCCAGTAAATGATTGTGGGGGAGAGAATCTCAACTTTAAAAGTAATGCTTAGCCCTGCGGAACAGGCTGGACGTCTCGCTCCCACGGGATCAGAAAACAGGATGCAAAAGGAGAATAACAACACAGCCTGACACAGCCTAATTCACGCCTTTGCAACAATTGGAGCCGAAACAAAAGGGGAGCCGGAGGGAGCATCCCTCCGTCCCGAGCCTCTGCGCGGAGGCAGCCAGCACAGAGCCGCAGAGATGGCGCAGGGTGAGGGCAGGCGAGGCACCCGCACACCTCGCGGCCTCTATAGCTCCGGAGCGCATCACCCGAGGTCTTGCTCACCGGATTATCACGATGAGGTAGAGGGATCTGTATTCTGGTGCGCGTGTAGTCCCACAGCCTGCCAACACATTGTTTGAAATTAAAATGGAGATTATTTTAAGCACATTACCCCAGGTTTTGCAACTTCTTGCCTGTTTCCATGGGGATAGGAGCCGTGCCGGCAGCTGCTGCAGGGCCCTTCAAACTCCTGCACATTTCTGGAGGACTACCAGGGAGAGAGCCAGGGCCAGCTCCCACACACCGCCCAGATGCTACGAGCCCTCCGGGCCCAGCGTATCCCTAAAGCTGAAATGCCTCAGCTTCAGCAAACGGCAGCCGGCCCCTCGGGAACTGCACGAGGCCCACACAAAGCACCCCCGGCCGCCGCCGCACCCCACACGGGTTCCACACCGGAGGCCTGGCTGTGTGCTGCACCAGGGGAGCAGTGAAGGGCAGAGCGCCTGCCAGCAGGGTCACGTACCCTGGGCACGCAGACGAGCATCCCCGTGCTCCCCTCAGGAAGCGCACATACCACATCCTTCCTTCTGCCTGCTCACCCCAAGTCCCAGGTCAGGGCCGGCTCCCACCAGCACCTGAGCCGAAGCATTCCGAGCACAAACTGTTCTTTGTGAGGGAAAACCCAAACGCTCACGGACACGTCACGTAAGGCAGCGACCAGCCCTATGCCACGCACATCTCGGAGTCAGCCTGGACGACTGCAGGAGCTGCACAACTGGGACCCTGCACCAAGAGCAACTTTATCGAGCAAGCAAGATTAAAGACAGGAGACCGGACGGCGCGTCAAGTCATCGGCACTTTGGTAGAGACAGACAAGGGATGGGCATACACTGCCTGACACAAAACACTAATCAGCACGAACACTAATTAGGCTGCCACATTACAGCCCCGTAAATCTGCTGGGAACCTGCAGTGTCACCAACCAGGCAGAAAGCCCTTGGACCAGGCACCTCCTCGGAAGCGAGAGGAAGAACAGCTCAGCGGGTGGTGCCAGATGGTTTTACATACTGCCGTTTACATTCACATACGCTTTTTTAGTAAGCCACTTTGACTCAGGAGCAGCCACGACCAAAACGCACCCTGTGGATATAACAGCACCTGCGGGCACACCGCGCTGCGCCCCGAGCCCCTCACAGACCTGTGGGCAGCACTACAGCTCTACCTCTGCGTGCGCCTTGTATGGCCTCTCCCTCAGATTTTGCCTCTTTCCCAGTCTGAGCACATCTGCTGAACGTTTTCTAAAATTGAAAGGTTGAAACATTCCTGTTGGTTTTACAGTGCCATCTTTTTTCCCCATTTGGTAAAGCAAACAAACAAACATAGAAAAAACAAACAAAACGTTTGTTTGGGCTTTTCTGAAAGTAGAAAATCTTAACTGCCCACATTCCCTGACCAGCTAACGAGCTTTCAGAAGGTTCTTATGGTATAAAGAAGAAACCCTAAAGCCCTTACAGACAAGGACCAACCCCTGATGCACAGCAATACATGGCGATAATGACCTAAATCCCAAGCCTGCTACAGCTGACTTCAGGCCACCTTAATGCCAGCACACGACAGCTTTGAGAGTCTTCAACCTTGTAGGCTTTGTCCAGCTCTTTTACTTCTTTTTTCCTTACCTTTTTTCCCTTTTACAATCATTAACCTTCTCTGCTCAGAATCAAGGCACAACCTTCCTCGTCAAACGCTTGCTGCCAAAAAGGCAACGCTGCCGAGCCTCTCTGGACGGACAGGCTGGCGCACACACCCCAACCGACGTCGTTTTAGCAGCTTATGCACATGCAAAGCTGTCAATGTAAACGAAAGCTCTTGAGTCGACATTCCCAAAGGGGACGGGAACCGTTCTCTGCAGATACCAGTGCTTTCTGGAAGCAAACAAAACACAGCGACACTCCCCTACCAAAGTCAGCTTTCCAGTTCCTTGAACCCCGACTCTGAAACACTCAGAAACATTTTGAGATTTTATGAGCCAACACGGAAGAGCAAAACGCCCATGCTGCAGCCAAGCTCCAGACCAAGAACACGAGTGTCAGCAAGAGGTGCCAAGGCCCTGCTTCCAGGACAGCTCAGACGAGCCGCGCTGGAAGCTGGCAGTCCTGCCCCGGCCCGCACCCAGGCTCGGGGCTAGCAGAAGGCGGCCGGAGCGGGGCAGAACAGGGTGCAGCAGCCACAGCGGGACGGAAGGCGGGAGCAACGTGGCCGTGTGGGGCTGTGACTCTCCGTGGTGCCGCGGCACTGCACACCCCTCAGAAGCAGCGAGGGCTAACCACAGGTTACACCGACACTGCGCTTGGAGGTGGCTTGATCCCCGCGAAAA
This sequence comes from Stictonetta naevosa, assembly GCA_011074415.1. NCBI lineage: Eukaryota > Metazoa > Chordata > Aves > Anseriformes > Anatidae > Stictonetta > Stictonetta naevosa. The sequence goes on from CM021702.1 coordinate 36,392,768, forward strand.
CAGCGGGGTCTGTTCTGGTATGAACGGAGCACGATGCTGAAAAAGCTGGAGGGGCCGAGGAGCCCCGTGGCAGGAAGATGATTTTCTTCCAGTCACAGCCTCACAGTGCTCAGTGCTGCAACCCACCAAGGAGCTCACCAGACGGCTGCAGTCACGGCTGGCGTTTAGCAAGGCAGAAATACAGCAGCAGGCCCGTTGGTTTATCAAGGTCAGATCCAGCAGCAGGGAGCTGAAGTTGGGCAGCGCAGACTGCAGAGAAGGTGGTGCTGCCTTCCGTGTGAGGTTACCTGCAGACAGCCCCCCAGCACCAGGCCTTTAAGCTGAGGACAAACTCGTTACTGCCCAGCCCCAAAAACCCAACCGCACCCCGGTTCGACCACGTCTACTTGGCCAAAAGCCTTGGTCATGTAGGTCTTGATACCCATCCTAAGGACATCAGGCAACATGACGCTGCAGGTTTGCTGCCTTGGAAATGTGGCATCTGTAGCTAGATTTCTCTGAGGGCAAGTTCTGGACCTTGCGTTTGTACACGTCACAATAAATGCTACCCTTCCATTTACGTACAGCCTTTCATAACCAGAAGGGTTTAACCACTGCATTTAGGCAGCCACGCTTTCTCTTGTGTACGCATCGTTGGGAGCCTATGGGTAAAATTTCACGTGCTAATCTATTTTTAATTTATTATTATTATTATTCTTTTACTTGAAATTGTCAGCACTAGTAATTCTTCCGCATGATGTCACATGCGAAGCGAAAGCATTAACTGGCTGCTTTATTTAAGGAAGTTGTTGGAATGTCTTAAGGGATCTCCATAGCAACCCCGCTGTGCCAGTAAATAGGAGTTCGCCAGAACAACACCGACTGCTCCCAGCACACACCAACGAGCCGTGACAAAAAGGCAGGTGATATTGAGAAAGTAACATCCTAGGAAGTCTCCACTACTGCAAAAGCGCTGCTTAAGAACACCTTACTAGAAGGCATCAGGATTTTGCCAATGCCCCCGCACCTGCAAAGGTCAGTGTCTCTACGCTGGCCGTACGTAGGCTCGGCTCACAACGCGGTGCTTTCTGGATCACGCAGCAAACCCCCAGTTTCAGCGCTTCCCCTCAGCGTGCTTGCTGTTCCTGTGCACACCATATCCAAGACGAGGTTTTTCGCTGGGCACACGCAGCCCAGGCGGAGCCCGCAGCACCACACGCAGCCGGCAGTCCCACGGCCACTGCCATGCTCACTGCCGGTATGCACAACGAGGGGTTTTAAAGGACTCTGCCTGCAGTGCTCCTTCCAAGGAGGATTTAGTTTGGCGCTCCCTGGTCAGTTCGGTGGCACTAACAGCCAGCTCCTCTCCGCTTTAGTAACAGTACAGAGGTGCAAGGGTCAGTAACGCAATGTGCATTACCCTAACCACTAAGCAGACGTGCTGGTGGCATCACCCAGCCGTGCGTGCAGCAGCGGCTCGCCCAGCCTGGACACGACACCCGGGTGCCAGGGGCACCGCACGGCCCCAGCTCCCAGGACCCAGCGGGGCCCTGTCCCCGCCGCCAGCATTACTGCCCCGAGCCTCCCGGCACCGGGCGTGCTTCCTTCAGCTGACCCGGGGCAACGCGGCGGCCCCGGAGCACCGGGGGCTGGGGGCACCCAGGGGAGCGGGCTCCACGCCGCCGGCCTGGCGCCTCTCCCGGGACCGCCTGCAGCCCGGCTCCGCCGCCCCGTAACGGAGCGACACGGCGCCTGGGGAGCCCGGCCCGGCCCGGGGAGCCCCGCACTCAGCCCCGCTCCGCCAGCACAGGACGGGGCGGCCGCTCCGCAGCGCCGGGCACTTCTCACAACTTGCGCGGCCGGCGGCACCCGGCCTGGCGGCGGCTGGCGCTCCCGCGGTGCCCCCGCGCGGCGCGGCTCGGCTCGGCTCGGCACGGCTCGGCTCGGCACGGCTCGCTGCCCCCTGACTCCCGCCAGCCCCCCGCGGGGCTCAACAGGTGCGCACTCACCGTCCTCCCTCTCGTCGAAGACGGGTCTCTTGGAGGACGAGGCGCTCGCTCCCATCCTCTTCTTCCACTTGCCCCAGTGAAACATCGGGGCGAGCCGCCTGGCATGCCCTAAGCGCCGCGCCCCGCCGGGCCGCCGGCTCCCGCGGCCGGGACGAGCCCCCGCCGCTGCCGCCGC